>MU105965.1:0-216315 GCA_012274485.2 Sinapis alba | reverse complement strand
AGAAGGATCCAAGCGAGAGGAACTTACACGGTGGTGGATCCGGAGGAGGTCTGAACCGCGGCGGGAGAGGGGCAGTCACCATGAGGAACATGAAGGAGAGGGCTTCTTCAGCGAGGGAAGCTAAACGGCGGTGATGGAGTGGAGCAGATCCATCCAAGCGGCGCACATCCTAGGGCGAACTCTCTCTCCTGTCGCCTTGGGAATAAATTGTTTTACTCTTACCCACCAAAGATATATATATTCGAGAATCACCAATAAAAAATAGACATCAGTTTAAAAGAAGAAGAAAATGTTTGATTGATGCACTCGTAAATGAGACAGAGTTTAACTTAAACTGGAAAGCTAAACTAGAGACCTAAGTGATATCCTCCTATGACTCTGTCCAAACTCAAGAACGAAACTTAAAAGCTAGACTTTGACCATGATCTTGTCTACACAACAGCTATGGAATGCGGAGGGGTGAACTTGCCACATATGATCCTGTTGATAGCATCCATGTACTGCTCAAGTTAGAGAATTCACAGTCACAAACAAAGGAAACTCTGCTCTTATCATTGGCTTATTCTCAAAGGAACATAAGCTTCAGCAATTTACTAGAACAAGACCTCTCACTAAAAGACAGTAGAAATTCTGTAAGATGGATCTTTTACAAGTGACAGCAACTCCATTTTAGACAGGAAGAAGAAGATAACGTTGTAATCGACTCTCCTCGTAAATGAGAAATAACTAAACCGGAAATATTAACCAGAGACACTAAGAAATAAACCGGAGACTAAATAAATGAACCGGAAATTCAACCAGGGACTAATTAAATAACTAAACCGAAAAGCTAAACCAAAGTAATAACCAACCATATGAGTTAACGTTTGATTTTGTGAATATCGACAACAATCAACAAACAAGAACAATTAATTTTAGTGAGTTTTGGAAATTAACCTTGATATCAGCTGGCTTCCTAGCTCCTCGGTTAGACTGTGTAGAGTATGACGCTGCTGCTGACGCTGCTGCAAAATAAAACAAGGATTATTAGATTGATTAAAATTCCTAATTAATTATAGCCCCCAAGAAAAAAATTAACACCCAAAAGTTATAACTTACCAAGGCTCACGGACTTAAGCTTGCTCAGTGTTGACTTGGCTGGAAACACACGATTTTAAGTAATTATTAATACAACATTAGTTAGCTAAATACTTTTTTTTAACAAAAAGAAAAACATTAGTATATTTATATAATTATCTAGAAGAATATTAATTAAATGTCTACCTGTGAATGGATCGATTAAACATCTTTTGAGCACAGACATCTTGTCAGAATCTGTTTAAAAAGGGAATATAAGTGTGTTATTAGTGAGAAAAATGAAACCCTAACTAATAACATTTTGTTTTGTTTTTAAACAAAAAAAAAAATCCTAAAAATTGAACTTTGGTTTAAAGAAACAGTTGTTAATGAAACAACTAACAACAATAAGTTTTTTTTTTAAAACTATCTTTTATCTAAAAGAGGCCAGAAACTTTGAAACATCAGGGGTGTAGTATGAGATGATGATGATTAATGGAAAATCAACATATGTACCTCTTCAAATGAGTGCTAGCTTGGCTTTCCCTTCTTTACGTGTATCACTGACCTAAAAAATGCAAGAACAAAAATTTTAGAACCCCCAAAAATGGCTCTTTTTCTGAAATAATAAACTTTTTTTTTAAAAAAGACAACAGATGCATATCTGAGAAACTACGATATGATACTACAACATTTGGTTAAAACCCATGTGCAAAAAAAAAAAAGTTGATCGATCTACACGATATGACACTACAACATTTGGTTAAAACCCATGCATACAAAAAAAAAGTTGATCTTTTATCTAAAAAGAGGAAACCTTAAAGCAACAGTTGTAGTAGAGATGATGATGATAGGAAATCACCATATAATAAGCTAGAAACTAAGACAAAGAGAAGAAAACTATATCGATCAGTGAGCCAAATCTTATCCTACAACTCTTTGCTTAAAGAAGAAAGGTTGGATCAAATGAAAAATTACAGGATGAACATGTACAAGAGAGAGCTAGAAAGAGAGAGAAAGGAGAGTAACCTGCTGTACTAATTGCAAGAGAGCATGAAACAAATAAAACCCTAAACTAGAAATTATATACTGTGAGGAGTGGAAAAGGACAAATATAAACAGTCCTTTATGAGTGAAGGTTGATCATGGTCGATTTCTTAACCACGGTTGCTTTTGATTTTCTTTGTATTATTATTATTATTCTCTTTTTGTAGTTTTTTTTTTTTTTTGATTTTGTGTATACAACGGTATCATTCTTTATGTATATTCATTACAAGTATATTTCGTATTTCAATAGCTCCTCAGACCTCCTCACTAACAAATTTTAACTAGTGTATGTCATATGTTTTGGGGGACTATATTATATTTCTTCGAGAATATGTTATTCCAAACCGTAACAAACTAATTCATCTACAAGTAACAGCTAGCTCACCCGCGGTAATTAACAACAATTAAGCATATGATTAACTTATAAGCTATTGCTGCTTATTACTAATTCCAGCAAGATCAAATAAGTCAGTACTATTGGTTCGGTAAAAGCTTCAGATGTTTATAATATTTAACTTGTAAAAATATTTTTTTTTTAAACAGTAAACTTGTAAAAATATTTTGTAATGCATTAAAAGTAACAGCTCAGGGTGATTAACAACCAGCATATAGATGATTAACTAAGCTATTGCCTATTACTAATTTCATTAAGACCAAATAAACAGTACTATTGGTCCGGTACGAGCTCCAAATGTTTATAATATTTAACTTGATAGAAAGGTAAAAATATTGTAAATGTTTTTAACATAAACAACAACATTTAAAAAAAAAACATTTTTATAGTACCCCATGCATTACATAAAGTAAGAGATAGAGAGAGGGAGAGTAAGATAGTAACAAAAATACTGTGACGGCTAGGAGTTATTACACTCTGAATATTTTATAGGGAACCAACGAAATACAAGCCTTGATCGTGTCCTAAATTACAATAATATTATATATATATACATACAACATTTTCGTTTATACAGCTCCTGATGTCATATTGTTCCTCTTTTCCTAACACCCCTTGTGTGACTCTCTCTGTGCACCTTCCTCTCTCTTTTTCTCTCTCTCTCTACACCTTCCTCTCTCTCTCTCTTCAGACAAATGATTTGCATGAAGGGGGTTAGCTAATTAGGAGTGTGAAAAGAAGAGACTTGATGATTCATACTAATCAAGACAAAAACTTGTACTATATATGCGCTAATATCAAACATGTAATTTACATGCGATTACCTGCTAGAGAGATGCCACGTGGTACGTAGTTATAGCTAATTAATATCATGCATGAAAGTTACATGTGATTTAAGTTTACAATATAGTATATAGTATTACAAGTGATTTTATATTGTATGTGCATATATAGGGAGATGCAACGTACGTGTAGTTATAGCTATTATTATAAATTACATTTGGTTTAATTAGTTGACAATAATATACATATTGTTACATGCTATTTTATATATATATACGTGCTGCTAGAGAGAAGTTATTACAACGAATTGTAACTTTCGATAGTGTCCGTAAGTTCAAACAATATATACATACATATAACATATTTGTATATAAAATTTAGCAACTGATGTCATATTGTTCTTTTTGTTTCCCTCTTTCTGTCTCTTTTGCTCCTCTCTCTTTCTTCTGCGACCAGATAAATGATTTGCCTGAAGAGGGTTAGCTAGCGCTAGGAATGTGAAAACTAAAAGAACTTTATTCATACTAACATTTTAAAGTTGAAGTAATAAGAACAAGGACTCAAGACAAAACCTTGTATATATATATAAATATAGCTATAACATCAGCGCTAATATAATATCATACATGTAAGTTAACGTTACGTGCGATTTATTTTCAGTCTACATGCGATTGATTACATGGCAAAGAGATTTCACATGTAGTTATAGCTAAATATCATGCAGATAAGTTGCATGTGATTTAAGTTCACAATATACATATATTATTACATGTGATTTTATATTATTATTATACGTGCATGCTGTGTGTAGTATCAACGCTATTATAATTGTAAGTTACATGTGATTAATAGTATACAATAGAGAGATGCCACGTGTGCTTATAGCTCACAACCAGCGTGGAATGGTTCGCTCCTCTAATAGAAAGAAGGTCAAAATTATTTTATTTAGTAGTATGAGGGGTTTGAAACAGTTAAATAATTATCAGATGGCTTATTTTGGAAATATGTGATTTTATATTATTCGGGCACGGGGAGATGCCACGTGTGCTTATGGCTCACAACCGAAGTGGATGTAAAGCAGGAAGGTCAAATGATTTTAAAGTAGTAGTAGGAGGTTCTTAAAACAATTAAATAATTATCTGAGGGCTTGTTTTGGGAAATATGATTTTGTTATTATACGGGCATAGAGACAGCGGCGGGCCCACGTGCTTTGTACGGACATAGAGACGGCGACACCGTTAATATACAGTAAAGTCCATGTGTTTATATATGTATATACAGGTGCATAAATAGCCCATTCGATACTTTTTTAATAATGCAAAGTCTACTATCTTATTACGTTTGTATATTTATTAAGTTTAGTTATCAATAAAAAGAGAGTTTGTCTTGTGAATATAAATTATAAACTCATTTTAAAACTCGAGTAATTTTTATGAGACATAACAAACTCAGATGCGGCTTGGGAGTGGTGGATAGGTGAAACTTGCTGCGTCTGGTAGAGGTTCATCACGGTTCCCCATGTAAGTCAGCAATATGTACGAAAACAGAGTTGCTCGAACGCAGCTAGCAAATGGGGGAAGTGGAGGGTATAAAGTGGTAATGCCTTTTAGAGAACCACGTGTACGAACGAGATAAAGCGATATTTGCCGTTTTGACAACGTGAGACCAGGTGTAATAAGTAACATACAACAACTAGTTCTTTGGAGAAAATAACTATCAACAAATTCATTCTATAAAGTTGTTTCCTTGTGACAAGTTTGTAATGTAGTGTCTCTCTCCAAAACATCCAACTTAAATTTAAAAGTATATATCTGATCAAATTGGATCAAATACCTTTAATTTTTTTTTTTCCATTAATTACTATCTTTCGGAGTTACAATATTAATATTATGCATTATCATAAACACATAGTATGCATTTTTGATATTTCTGAATAATATATATGTACAAAAAAAACATATCTAGGAGCGGCTTGAGCAATATGGACCGTCCGATTCAAAGTACATATGTGATCTCTCTCACGTGAATGAAAGAGAAGTTCCCGTAACCAAACCATTAACTGCGTACCGAAATGATTTTTCCTCTGTTTCTTCTGGACCAGTGTACATAATATTTATTTAGTTACAAATCAGTTAGCTAAATAAAAGTTCACGGTGAAACAAAATGATTTTTCGTGCTCATTTTTTTTGTTAAATGTACATTTTCCAAATTATGGATCAATGTGTTTGGTTTAAGAGCAACATTGGATTCAAAAAAAAAAAAAAAAAAAGGAAAAGAGGGGATTCCGGTTCAGTATAGTCGGCTTCGAAGAAAGGCCCAACATATAGTTCTTAGTAGGCTTTTTCGAAGAAAGGCCCAACGGGATACATATAGAATTGATTGAGATTCAGCGGCAGTTTGAAAAAAAAAGAAAAAAAAGAAAGAAGAGCAAACCCTAAACTCCTCCTTCCTTCTCATCCATCAACCCATAATGTCCTTCCTCCGGCGCATTGTCCAGAACCGAACCTTATCAAAGGCAGTTCCGGTGGGGAAGCCTTTGATCCCTTTCCCACTAGGAAGAAGAGACCCTTCGTCACTCCCTAAAATAGAACCAAACCGCGACGAGATCGACATGGATCGCCGCCCAATATCTCTTCGCTACCGAGTCACATCAATGCTCGAGTTGTCTAACCTCGACAAAGCCGCCGCCTACTCTCACCACGCTGTCTCTGAAAAGTATCGTGTCGAAAGAGACACTGTCTTCATCTGCAATTCTGTTATCGGAGCCATGTGCGACGCCGAACGTTACGACGAAGCCATCTCTCTCTTCAACTACTTTTTCAACGAGTCTCAAACATTCCCCAACATGCTCTCTTGCAACCTCATCATCAAAGCTCACTGCGACCAAGGCTGTCTCGACGACGCTCTTGAGCTTCACCGTCACATAGTCCTAGACGGACGTTTATCTCCAGGGATGGATACTTACGTGATACTCACGCAAGCCTTGGTTGATGCTAAAAGACTCGACGAAGCTTGCGTTTTAGTGGCTTCCATGGAGCGTTGTTATTTCATGGCCTACGACGTTCTCATTCGCGGGTTTTTGGATGCGGGGAGATACGTAAAGGCTAGCCAAATATTCGAGGAACTCAAGAGTAAACTCCCGTGGAGAGTATACCACAAGGCAACGTCACTCTACAAGGTATCGTTGATGGAGTATTGGTTCAAGCAAGGCAAAGATGAGGAAGCTATGGAGATATACAAGGCTTTGGACATGACTGAACTGATGAACACCATTGTCGGAAACAGGGTTTTGCAAGTTTTGGTGGAGCACGGTAAGAAAACCGAGGCTTGGGAAGTGTTTGATGAGATTGTAGGATTATGCGATCCCGAGACGTTTGGTTTAATGATGAAGTGTTTCAGTGATCAAGAGGAGGATATACCGTTGTGGAGGGCTAGTGGGACGTGTTATGGAACCATCATCGCGTGTCTATGCGAACAAGGGAAGATGTCGGAGGCAGAGGAGCTGTTTGCAAAGATGTTTTCAAACCGTGAGGAAGTGGAATTGATGGTGGGACCTGACGTTTCAACATTCAGAGCAATGTTCAATGGGTATGTTATGGCTGGGAGAGTCGATGATGCTATGAACATGTTGAACAAGATGAAGATTTCAAATCTTAGAAAGCTTGCTATCTATCGAGCCACATAATATATATATTGCTTCTTTTTTCTTTTAATTTGCTCATATATATGTTTTACATTTGAGAGTTATAAGACTAACAAGATTTCTACTTAATTAGTTATACCCGCAGAGTTTTTCACATCACAATGTTCCATCTTTTTAGTTATCTTATGTTTTCTTATTTAAAATGAATATCATTTACTAGGTAACCTGTTCCAAAACAGACACATAACTGAAAGAAAAAATGTGATGAATACGAATGAGAAATAAAAAAGTCCGACAAGGGGTCGTCAACTGGTAAACCAAACCAATCCGAAAAACAGAAAAAAAAAAAAAGAAAGTTTTCTTTTTTTTTTTTAATTTGCTATCAGACATGTTTACTTATGGTTAGAGAGTTTTTAGAACAATTAAGATTTTCTTTCTATATATATTAGATTCGGACATTAATTGATTAATGTACTTAAATCCCTTTTTTGTTTACTTGCCGAGGAGGTTAAGAATATAGAAAGAATACATATATATATATATATATATATATATATATATATATGTATATTCGAGGAATAAATATATGTCTCTGTCTTGTCCTAAACCGTAGCCCTTGTTCTGTAATAAAAAAAAAAAATAACAATGTCCCTGATCCGGCGCATCATTCTTGGTCGGCGCAGCTTCTGCACTTTCTTCGTGCCAAGAAAAGCTGAGGACATAATGGAAAACCCAGATTGCCGTTCTTGGGAGCTAAGCTCGAGAGTCAGCTACCTCGCCAATTCAGTTGGCGACTTAGTCACGGCAACGAGGTACTCTCTTTTGGCTGCCTTCAGCAAACCCGACGACGAACCGGAGGTTACACTTCAAACATGTGAAACCATCATCGGAAGCATGGTGCGTGCTAAAAGACACGAGGAAGCTTACTATCTCTACGATTACTTCTTCAACAAGCATACGCTCAAACCCAACAGCAGATGCTGCAACCTCATCATCGAGTCTCGTCTCCAACAAGGTCTTGTTGACGAAGCTCTTGATTTCCACCGAACCGTCAAGGGTATGGTCCCTGACTACCCAAGTGAAGCTAGCTTAAGGGTATTGACTAAAGGTTTAGTCCGCTCTGGTCGATTTGACCTAGCTCAAGCCTTTCTTAAGGGCAGCTCTGATACGTTTCCTGATCACGTTGCGTTCAAATATATGATTCAAGGGTTTCTGGCTGTTGGGAATTTAGACAAGGCCAATCACTTGTTTGAAGAATTCAAATATATGATTCAAGGGTTCCTGGATGTTGGGAATTTAGACAAGGCCAATCACTTGTTTGAAGAATTCAAACGGTCGCTTTCTTCTAGTATTGCTCTTCGTAACAAGTCTACATTTGAGTTTCTCCATCAAGACTGTCCACGATATGAACATTCACGATATGCATATCCAGAATACGAAAACAGAGTTGCATTCCTGATGGCCACATTCATGGATTACTGGTTTAAGCAAGGTAAAGAGGTGGAAGCTATGGAGTTATACAACGAGTCTGTTCCTGCAAACAAGTTACTGCTTTGTCCAGAAACTGCCAATGCCCTTTTGAAAGTTCTGCTCAAACACGGACAAAAATCACATGCTTCTGCATTGTACAATGATATGTTAGCTCAATGTAAAACCCGCTTCGACACCATTATGGTTCAGACAATGTTGAACGAGTACTGTAGTAGCGAAAGCGGCATTGTGTCGGAACCTAAGTCTCGCCTTGCGTATTCACTTGGTTCTGGTGACAAATTCGTTCCAGACACTACTTTGAAAACTATCTTAGACTCTCATATCAAAGCGGGAAGAATCGATGAGGCTCTTAAAACCTCCAACAAAATGTTCGACGTGGCTCTAAAGGAAGTCTCCGAACAGTTTAACCCGCTCTAATGTTTTTTTCTTTGACTAGTAATGATTAATGTTATTTCCTACTCTTGATTAATGTTCGTTTTTTTTAAAGTTTTTATTTTAATCTAAATTGAATTTTTATGCATCAAACAACAAATATTCGATCAACCATTACATGCTGCCACCGGACTCCACACCATACAACATTATAAAGCAAAACCATTTAAGGTTTACGTGCCAAAACGCTTTCTCGTTAAAGGAAAAAAAATCATATGGCTTTACTCTGGATTTTCATTTTAGAGTGCCAACTTAGGATCCACAACACCGGAAGCATTGCCTGCACCAGTTAAAAGCTGTTCAGGATCCTGAGAAAGACACACAGAGTAGACAATTACGGTTTAGTGTTCCTCCATAACGGTGACCATAGATGCGAAAAGCTTAGTTTACATTACCTCAATTCCCCATTTGATGTAATCTGGAGATTCACAGGCCTTATATTCATCTACCAAACTTTCAATGATGTCCCTTGCTTCATCAAACTCTGAAAGATCATTGTCCTGTCCACATCCACAATACACATATACATTCTCATGATTAATACTCACCAAACATAAACGCAGGACATCTAAGCAGTCATGTCAACTTACAGCAAACATGGGAAACTTTCGGTAATTGTCAAGAAAAGCTTGCTTTTTCCTCAATTTCTCGTATTGGCTCAAACATTTGCTGAATAGGTGTCTGATACTCGTGTGGCTTGCTAACATAAGCCCACTCACCTGAAATATCATTTTTACAAATAACATTTGCCTGCCAAACATCACAAAATACCCACACACACTTCGATTTGCTACCAACTCAACTTCCATCGCCAGATTCCAACTCTGTATATTCATCAGAATACTAACAAGTCCAAGAAGTGACCTGCCAAAAGATGAGAAAGGGCAGAAACCACAAATATCCCCAAAGCACCGAACAGAGCATAAACAACTTAAATAGTTTTAAATGTTATGAACTTGCAAACAGATAAAGGTTTCAATGTTATGAATCCTCCCAAAAGCAAAAGCAAAAGCAAACAGAAACAGATAGATAAGGGTTCTCAATTACACAATCAAGCAAGCCCTAGCATTTAAAAATAAAACAAGATCTTCCTTCCTTCCTTCCTTCTTCATCTTCCATGTTCCATCCTGCTTCCCAAATACACCCAAAAAAACACAGTTAGCCAAAAACGACCAAATCAGAAACCCAAAGACATTAAAAAAAAAAGGACTGATTCACCTGCTCCTACTTCTTCTTAACACTTCTAGGCCACTTCAACCCATGCTTTGCAAGCCTCCAGTGAGTTTTGTCCAGAACAGCATATTTAAACTTCTTTTGATCCAAATAGTTGACCAGATCCTGAGCATGTGTGATGGTTTCCAACACATCCTGAGCTTGTGGGATGGTTTTCTTAAGATCCAACACCTTCTGAGCTTTTGTGATGGTTTCCTGAAGATCCAACTGAAGTGGTTTGAGGGTTTCCTGAAGTTGATTGAGGGGTTTCAGAAGATCCGACACATCCATAAGACCCAACACATACTGAAGTGGTTTGAGGGTTTTCTGAAGTTGATTGAGGGGTTTCAGAAGATCCGACACATCCTTAAGACCCAACACATCCTGAAGTGGTTTGAGGGTTTCTTGAAGTTGATTGAGGGGTTTCAGAAGATCCGACACATCCTGAAGACCCAACACATACTGAAGTGGTTTGAGGGGTTTCAGAAGATCCGACACATCCTTAAGACCCAATACATCCTGAACTGGTTTGAGGGTTTCCTGAAGTTGATTGAGGGGTTTGAGAAGATCCGACACATCCTGAAGACCCAACACATGTTGAAGTGGTTTGAGGGTTTTCTGAAGTTGATTGAGGGGTTTCAGAAGATCCGACAGATCCTTAAGACCCAACACATGCTGAAGTGGTTAGAGGGGTTTCAGAAGATCCGACACATCCTTAAGACCCAACACATCCTGAACTGGTTTGAGGTTTTCCTGAAGTTGTTTGAGGGTTTCCTGAAGATCTAACACATCTTTTGCAGACAAAGGTTTCACACCAGGGTAAGGGACGCAACGGCTGAGAACTGAGTTGATTGTTGCTTCATTCTGTGCATGTGTAAAGAATTTGAGAACATCGACTGCATGCTTAATGTAGAATGGGGTCCTCATCCTAGCAAGAGCATCGACTACAACTTGGTAGTGCCTAGGATCAGGGTCAATTCCCTGTTTCCTCATGTACAGAACCCATTCACAGACCTTGTTCGGTTCACAAGCCAGGCTGAATCCCTCCAAAAGAATCGCGTACGTGTCACTGTTAGGACGACGGGTTTTGATCATCTCAAGAAAGAATCTCTCTGTCTTCCAGGGATCATGCCTTGAGTAAGTGGTTAACAACTGGTTGTAGAGAGCCTTTACTTTGGTTTCTGCACTCTGGAAGAGTTTCTCAGCGTCTCTCATCTCTCCTGATGGCAGATACAGTTCCATGAGAATTCTGAGATTCTCTACATCTTCTGTCATTCCCGTTCTGACCGCCAATGCGTGAACCTGTCTGAGTTGGCTGATAGACGTTTGCATGTTGGCAGAAACAGGAGGCAAGAATTTGAGAAATATAGTCACTAGCAAACTGGGATTCCTTGTTATTATCCATTCTATCAGATGAAGTGAAGTCAAGACCAAGTCGTCTATTTTCTTCTTCAGAAATGGGTCCTCCCATCCTGTTTTGGTATTAGCTCGTCGATAGAGAACAAGGAGAAAGGGGTAGCAAGGAATGGCTTTAGAAAACTCTACCACAGAATTGGATCGAGCAAGCTGTCTTGGAATGAAATCCTCATAGTACGCAACCATAGATTCTACTTCCTGCAAAACCCACCAAAGAAATATATATTCGAGAATCAGTCCAGCCGCAATAATGGAATAATTATTGACATTTGAGCATAATATCACCAATAAAAAATAGACATCAGTTTAAAAGAAGAAGAAAATGTTTGATTGATGCACTCGTAAATGAGACAGAGTTTAACTTAAACTGGAAAGCTAAACTAGAGACCTAAGTGATATCCTCCTATGACTCTGTCCAAACTCAAGAACGAAACTTAAAAGCTAGACTTTGACCATGATCTTGCCTACACAACAGCTATGGAATGAGGAGGGGTGAACTTGCCACATATGATCCTGTTGATAGCATCCATGTGCTGCTCAAGTTAGAGAATTCACAGTCACAAACAAAGGAAACTCTGCTCTTATCATTGGCTTATTAATTCTCAAACGAGTCTCCCTCCCTTGACCACAGATTCTGAGGAACATAAGCTTCAGCAATTTACTAGAACAAGACCTCTCACTAATTAAAAGACAGTAGAAATTCTGTAAGATGGATCTTTTACAAGTGACAGCAACTCCATTTTAGACAGGAAGAAGAAGATAACGTTGTAATCGACTCTCCTCGTAAATGAGAAATAACTAAACCGGAAATATTAACCAGAGACACTAAGAAATAAACCGGAGACTAAATAAATGAACCGGAAATTCAACCAGGGACTAATTAAATAACTAAACCGAAAAGCTAAACCAAAGTAATAACCAACCATATGAGTTAACGTTTGATTTTGTGAACTTCGAGCACAATCAACAAACAAGAACAATTAATTTTAGTGAGTTTTGGAAATTAACCTTGATATCAGCTGGCTTCCTAGCTCCTCGGTTAGACTGTGTAGAGTATGACGCTGCTGCTGACGCTGCTGCAAAATAAAACAAGGATTATTAGATTGATTAAAATTCCTAATTATAGCCCCCAAGAAAAAAATTAACACCCAAAGTTATAACTTACCAAGGCTCACGGACTTAAGCTTGCTCAGTGTTGACTTGGCTGGAAACACACGATTTTAAGTAATTATTAATACAACATTAGTTAGCTAAATACTTTTTTTTAACAAAAAGAAAAACATTACTATATTTATATAATTATCTAGAAGAATATTAATTAAATGTCTACCTGTGAATGGATCGATTAAACATCTTTTGAGCACAGACATCTTGTCAGAATCTGTTTAAAAAGGGAATATAAGTGTTATTAGTGAGAAAAATGAAACCCTAACTAATAACATTTTGTTTTTGTTTTTAAACAAAAAAAAAATCCTAAAAATTGAACTTTGGTTTAAAGAAACAGTTGTTAATGAAACAACTAACAACAATAAGTTTTTTTTTTTAAAAACTATCTTTTATCTAAAAGAGGCCAGAAACTTTGAAACATCAGGGGTGTAGTATGAGATGATGATGATTAATGGAAAATCAACATATGTACCTCTTCAAATGAGTGCTAGCTTGGCTTTCCCTTCTTTACGTGTATCACTGACCTAAAAAATGCAAGAACAAAAATTTTAGAACCCCCCAAAATGGCTCTTTTTCTGAAATAATAAACCTTTTTTTTTAAAAAAAGACAACAGATGCATATCTGAGAAACTACGATATGATACTACAACATTTGGTTAAAACCCATGTGCAAAAAAAAAAAGTTGATCGATCTACACGATATGACACTACAACATTTGGTTAAAACCCATGCATACAAAAAAAAAGTTGATCTTTTATCTAAAAAGAGGAAACCTTAAAGCAACAGTTGTAGTAGAGATGATGATGATAGGAAATCACCATATAATAAGCTAGAAACTAAGACAAAGAGAAGAAAACTATATCGATCAGTGAGCCAAATCTTATCCTACAACTCTTTGCTTAAAGAAGAAAGGTTGGATCAAATGAAAAATTACAGGATGAACATGTACAAGAGAGAGCTAGAAAGAGAGAGAAAGGAGAGTAACCTGCTGTACTAATTGCAAGAGAGCATGAAACAAATAAAACCCTAAACTAGAAATTATATACTGTGAGGAGTGGAAAAGGACAAATATAAACAGTCCTTTATGAGTGAAGGTTGATCATGGTCGATTTCTTAACCACGGTTGCTTTTGATTTTCTTTGTATTATTATTATTATTCTCTTTTTGTAGTTTTTTTTTTTTTTGATTTTGTGTATACAACGGTATCATTCTTTATGTATATTCATTACAAGTATATTTCGTATTTCAATAGCTCCTCAGACCTCCTCACTAACAAATTTTAACTAGTGTATGTCATATGTTTTGGGGGACTATATTATATTTCTTCGAGAATATGTTATTCCAAACCGTAACAAACTAATTCATCTACAAGTAACAGCTAGCTCACCCGCGGTAATTAACAACAATTAAGCATATGATTAACTTATAAGCTATTGCTGCTTATTACTAATTCCAGCAAGATCAAATAAGTCAGTACTATTGGTTCGGTAAAAGCTTCAGATGTTTATAATATTTAACTTGTAAAAATATTTTTTTTTTAAACAGTAAACTTGTAAAAATATTTTGTAATGCATTAAAAGTAACAGCTCAGGGTGATTAACAACCAGCATATAGATGATTAACTAAGCTATTGCCTATTACTAATTTCATTAAGACCAAATAAACAGTACTATTGGTCCGGTACGAGCTCCAAATGTTTATAATATTTAACTTGATAGAAAGGTAAAAATATTGTAAATGTTTTTAACATAAACAAAAAAAAACATTTTTATAGTACCCCATGCATTACATAAAGTAAGAGATAGAGAGAGGGAGAGTAAGATAGTAACAAAAATACTGTGACGGCTAGGAGTTATTACACTCTGAATATTTTATAGGGAACCAACGAAATACAAGCCTTGATCGTGTCCTAAATTACAATAATATTATATATATACATACAACATTTTCGTTTATACAGCTCCTGATGTCATATTGTTCCTCTTTTCCTAACACCCCTTGTGTGACTCTCTCTGTGCACCTTCCTCTCTCTTTTTCTCTCTCTCTCTACACCTTCCTCTCTCTCTCTCTTCAGACAAATGATTTGCATGAAGGGGGTTAGCTAATTAGGAGTGTGAAAAGAAGAGACTTGATGATTCATACTAATCAAGACAAAAACTTGTACTATATATGCGCTAATATCAAACATGTAATTTACATGCGATTACCTGCTAGAGAGATGCCACGTGGTACGTAGTTATAGCTAATTAATATCATGCATGAAAGTTACATGTGATTTAAGTTTACAATATAGTATATAGTATTACAAGTGATTTTATATTGTATGTGCATATATAGGGAGATGCAACGTACGTGTAGTTATAGCTATTATTATAAATTACATTTGGTTTAATTAGTTGACAATAATATACATATTGTTACATGCTATTTTATATATATATACGTGCTGCTAGAGAGAAGTTATTACAACGAATTGTAACTTTCGATAGTGTCCGTAAGTTCAAACAATATATACATACATATAACATATTTGTATATAAAATTTAGCAACTGATGTCATATTGTTCTTTTTGTTTCCCTCTTTCTGTCTCTTTTGCTCCTCTCTCTTTCTTCTGCGACCAGATAAATGATTTGCCTGAAGAGGGTTAGCTAGCGCTAGGACTGTGAAAACTAAAAGAACTTTATTCATACTAACATTTAAAAGTTGAAGTAACAACATGGACTCAAGACAAAACCTTGTATATATATATATATAAATATAGCTATAACATCAGCGCTAATATAATACCATACATGTAAGTTAACGTTACGTGCGATTTATTTTCAGTCTACATGCGATTGATTACATGGCAAAGAGATTTCACATGTAGTTATAGCTAAATATCATGCAGATAAGTTGCATGTGATTTAAGTTCACAATATACATATATTATTACATGTGATTTTATATTATTATTATACGTGCATGCTGTGTGTAGTATCAACGCTATTATAATTGTAAGTTACATGTGATTAATAGTATACAATAGAGAGATGCCACGTGTGCTTATAGCTCACAACCAGCGTGGAATGGTTCGCTCCTCTAATAGAAAGAAGGTCAAAATTATTTTATTTAGTAGTATGAGGGGTTTGAAACAGTTAAATAATTATCAGATGGCTTATTTTGGAAATATGTGATTTTATATTATTCGGGCACGGGGAGATGCCACGTGTGCTTATAGCTCACAACCGAAGTGGATGTAAAGCAGGAAGGTCAAATGATTTTAAAGTAGTAGTAGGAGGTTCTTAAAACAATTAAATAATTATCTGAGGGCTTGTTTTGGGAAATATGATTTTGTTATTATACGGGCATAGAGACAGCGGCGGGCCCACGTGCTTTGTACGGACATAGAGACGGCGACACCGTTAATATACAGTAATAAAGTCCATGTGTTTATATATGTATATACAGGTGCATAAATAGCCCATTCGATACTTTTTTAATAATGCAAAGTCTACTATCTTATTACGTTTGTATATTTATGAAGTTTAGTTAACAATAAAAAGAGAGTTTGTCTTGTGAATATAAATTATAAACTCATTTTAAACTCGAGTAATTTTTATGAGACATAACAAACTCAGATGCGGCTTGGGAGTGGTGGATAGGTGAAACTTGCTGCGTCTGGTAGAGGTTCATCACGGTTCCCCATGTAAGTCAGCAATATGTACGAAAACAGAGTTGCTCGAACGCAGCTAGCAAATGGGGGAAGTGGAGGGTATAAAGTGGTAATGCCTTTTAGAGAACCACGTGTACGAACGAGATAAAGCGATATTTGCCGTTTTGACAACGTGAGACCAGGTGTAATAAGTAACATACAACAACTAGTTCTTTGGAGAAAATAACTATCAACAAATTCATTCTATAAAGTTGTTTCCTTGTGACAAGTTTGTAATGTAGTGTCTCTCTCCAAAACATCCAACTTAAATTTAAAAGTATATATCTGATCAAATTGGATCAAATACCTTTAATTGCAGACTAAAGAGCTCTCGAGGAAGGCCCTTATGGCTAAAATAATGTAGGAGGGGTTCGCAATAGAAGAATACTAATAAGTCATAACTTCATGCGAGCAAGTTACATATTGTTTGGAGTCCATTTTCCCACTACTATTTTATGTGCTTTTGATTGAGAACGAGGACCATGATGCAATTCTAAACTCTTAAGTTATAAAACTGCAAGAAATGTCCAGAAATGATGTCAATCTTGTTATGCAGCATAATACTAAAATGGTAGTTCTTAAGACTTTCTTATAGATGAAAACTAAAAGTGGAAGAAATGATTTTTCCTCTGTTTCTTCTGGACCAGTGTACATAATAATATTTATTTAGTTACAAATCAGATAGCTAAATAAAAGTTCACGGTGAAACAAAAGGATTTATCCTGCTCATTTTTTTGTTAAATGTACTTTTTCCAAATTTTGGATCAATGTGTTTGGTTTAAGAGCAACATTGGATTCAAAAAAAGAAGGAAAAGAGGGGCTTCCGGTTCAGTATAGTCGGCTTCGAAGAAAGGCCCAACATATAGTTCTTAGTAGGCTTTTACGAAGAAAGGCCCAACGTGATACATATATATAATTGATTGAGATTCAGCGTCACTTTGAAAAAAGAAAAAAAAAAGAAGAGCAAACCCTAAACTCCTCCTTCCTTCTCATCCATCAACCCATAATGTCCTTCCTCCGGCGCATTGTCCAGAACCGGACCTTGTCAAAGGCAGTTCCGGTGGGGAAGCCTTTGATCCCTTTCCCACTAGGAAGAAGAGACCCTTCGTCCCTCCCTAAAATAGAACCAAACCGCGACGAGATCGACATGGATCGCCGCCCAATATCTCTTCGCTACCGAGTCACATCAATGCTCGAGTTGTCTAACCTCGACAAAGCCGCCGCTTACTCTCACCACGCTGTCTCTGAAATGTATCGTGTCGAAAGAGACACTGTCTTCATCTGCAATTCTGTAATCGGAGCCATGTGCGACGCCAAACGTTACGACGAAGCCATCTCTCTCTTCAACTACTTTTTCAACGAGTCTCAAACATTCCCCAACATGCTCTCTTGCAACCTCATCATCAAAGCTCACTGCGACCAAGGCTGTCTCGACGACGCTCTTGAGCTTCACCGTCACATAGTCCTAGACGGACGTTTATCTCCAGGGATGGATACTTACGTGATACTCACGCAAGCCTTGGTTGATGCTAAAAGACTCGACGAAGCTTGCGTTTTAGTGACTTCCATGGAGCGTTGTTATTTCATGGCCTACGACGTTCTCATTCGCGGGTTTTTGGATGCGGGGAGATACGTAAAGGCTAGCCAAATATTCGAGGAACTCGAGAGTAAACTCCCGTGGAGAGTATACCACAAGGCAACGTCACTCTATAAGGTATCGTTGATGGAGTATTGGTTCAAGCAAGGCAAAGATGAGGAAGCTATGGAGATATACAAGGCTTTGGACATGACTGAACTGATGAACACCATTGTCGGAAACAGGGTTTTGCAAGTTTTGGTGGAGCACGGTAAGAAAACCGAGGCTTGGGAAGTGTTTGATGAGATTGTAGGATTATGCGATCCCGAGACTTTTGGTTTAATGATGAAGTGTTTCAGTGATCAAGAGGAGGATATGCCGTTGTGGAGGGCTAGTGGGACGTGTTATGGAACCATCATCGCGTGTCTATGCGAACAAGGAAAGATGTCGGAGGCAGAGGAGTTGTTTGCAAAGATGTTTTCAAAACGTGAGGAAGAGGAACTGATGGTGGGACCTGACGTTTCAACATTCAGAGCAATGTTCAATGGGTATGTTATGGCTGGGAGAGTCGATGATGCTATGAACATGTTGAACAAGATGAAGATTTCAAATCTTAGAAAGCTTTGAAACTCTTTGTAAACTGAAAGTTCTGTTTTTCTTATTTAATGAAGGCAACGTAAGAGTTGCTTAAATAACAGAGCGTACAACTACTTCCTACAAACTCGATAACAACTAAGCCACTTCCTATATCATAGGAAGACTTATTCAATAACTTGGCATAAAAGAAAAGAACAAAGCAACCAGCAGAAGACTCGGTCTTCTTTATTCATCAATCCCTCCCTTAAACTTGATCTTCTTCCTCAAGTTTAACCTTCCTTCTTCCCGACTCCCATAACTGCTCTTAGCTTCTCAAACACTTCAAGTTTCACCGGCTTCGTCATGATATCCGACAGCTGATCATGAGTTGAACAATACTCCATAGAAATGATCCCTTCATTCACAAGCTCTCTTAAGAAATGGAACCTCACATGTATATGCTTGCTTCTTCCATGTAGAACCGGGTTCTTTGACAACTTGATAGCTGAGCTATTGTCACAAAAGAGAACAATTCCATCACCTTGATCGACACCGATTTCAGCCAACACATTCCTCATCCATACAGCTTGACAAGCTCCATTTGCTGCAGCAACATACTCTGCCTCCGTGGTAGAGAGTGTGACAATTGGTTGTTTCTTTGAGCTCCACGACACTGCTCCTCCTCCAAACATGAAAGTGTAGCCTGATGTGCTCTTTCGGTCATCCTCATCGCCTGCATAGTCACTGTCTACATACCCCACAAGCCGTTCTTCTCCACCACGCAAGTACTGAATACCATAGTCTGTAGTTCCTTGAACATACCTCAAAATTCGCTTGACAGCCATCATGTGTTCTCCTCTTGGATTCTCCATATATCTACTAACCACATTCACAGAGTATATCAGATCAGGGCGAGTAGCTGTTAGGTACCTCAAGCTTCCCACAAGTTGCTTATACTCCGTTGGATCCACCGCTCCTCCAGCTCCCATCTTGATCAGTTTGTTGCCTGGAACCATCGGATTTTTTACAGAGTTGCAGTCCTCCATTCCATACTTCTTTAATGTATCCAGCGCATACTTCCTTTGGCTTATAAAGATCCCAACTTCATCTTGTATAACTTCCACGCCTAGGAAGTACTTCATCTTCCCTAAGTCAGTCATTGAGAATTCTTCTTGCATTGATCTCTTGAACTTCTCAAGCATGCTTTCCGAGTTGCTGGTGTAGATGAGGTCATCTACATACAAGCTGATGATCAATGAGTTCCCTCCTTCTGTTTTTACGAACAATGTGTGTTCGCAATAACATTTCTCAAAGTCTTCCTTCACAAAGTAGCTCTCGATCCTGCTATACCAGGCCCTAGGAGCTTGCCTCAACCCATATAAAGCCTTTTTTAACTTGTAGACCTTCCCACTGTCAACCTGAGACTCAAACCCCTTAGGCTGTTCAACGTATACGTCCTCCATCAGCTCACCATGCAGAAAAGCACTCTTCACATCTAGCTGGTATACACTCCATCCTCTTTGAGCTGCCAAACTGAGAATCAGCCTGATTGTGTCCCATCTGGCCACAGGTGCAAAGACTTCATGAAAGTCTACTCCATGGGTTTGGTGAAAGCCCTTAGCTACAAGTCTTGCCTTGAACTTATCCACCTCTCCTCTTTCATTCAACTTTGTCTTGAAGACCCATTTCACGCCTATCACCTTTGTATTATCAGGTAGACTGACCAGCTCCCAAGTGTTGTTGTCTTCTATTGATTTGATCTCTGCTTCCATTGCCTTTCTCCATTTGTCGTGTTGGATAGCATCTTCAAACTTCTCAGGATCATCATCAGATAAGAACATCGCCACTAGTTCTTCATCATCATCCTCCACGATTAGACCCCTCCCATCAACTACGTAGTCCTTCATCCAAACTGGCCTCAGTTTGCTTCTTCCTGCTCTGCTTGTCTCTGATCTTTCTCCGGCACCTGAGCCATCTCCTGATTGTGTATCAGCAGCTTCGGTGTTAGCTTCTGATTGTGTACCAGCCGCCTCAGTGTTAGCTTCCTCCACTATTTCTTCGTTTGCTGTTGGTGTCACCTCCAGATTTTCGTCCTGATTCTCCTCTTCTTCTTCTCTGCATTCGACAAACTTGTCTTCATCAACCTCATTTTCCCAATTCCAGCGTGTCTCCTCATCAAACCTCACATCTCTGCTTATTATAATCCTCTTCACAGTAGGATCATAGAGTCTGTAAGCCTTTGTCTCCTTGCTTACACCAAACATGACGCATCTCACACTCTTCTCATCCAGCTTCACACGCCTTTCATAAGGTATAAGCGCATACGCCACACAGCCAAACACACGGAGATGCTCTACAGATGGTTTGTGTTTACTCCACTTCTCACTTGGCGTCACTTCTCCCAGTCTCTTCGTCGGACTTCTGTTGAGGATGTGAACAGCGTACTGAGTTGCCTCTGTCCAGAACCTGAGCGGTACCTTCATACCAAACAGCATGCACCTCACCATATTCATGATACTCCTGTTCTTCCTTTCGGCTACGCCGTTCTGCTGAGGTGTGTACGCAGCAGTCAATTGGCGTTTGATCCCATGCTTCAAGCAGTAGCTCTGAAACTCCTTGGAATTGTATTCTCCACCTCTATCAGTTCTCAAACACGCAAGCAGCTCTCCACTTTCTCTCTCAGCAGCACTTTTGAACTCCTTGAAAGTGCTAAACGCCTCTGACTTCTCTGCTAGGAAGAAAGACCAACATTTTCGGCTATACTCATCAATAAAATTGATTATGTACCTCTTGCCGCTTTCAGATGTGGGTGAGATGGGCCCGCAGATGTCACTGTGAACCAGCTCCAGTCGTCGTGTAGCTCTCCACAGACTCTTCTTTGGCATCTTCTCTCTAATCTGCTTCCCCTTCATGCATACTTCACACACTGTCCCTTTGGTGTTGATCTTTGGTAGACCTTCCACCATTGCCTTATCTGCTAGCGNAGATTTTCGTCCTGATTCTCCTCTTCTTCTTCTCTGCATTCGACAAACTTGTCTTCATCAACCTCATTTTCCCAATTCCAGCGTGTCTCCTCATCAAACCTCACATCTCTGCTTATTATAATCCTCTTCACAGTAGGATCATAGAGTCTGTAAGCCTTTGTCTCCTTGCTTACACCAAACATGACGCATCTCACACTCTTCTCATCCAGCTTCACACGCCTTTCATAAGGTATAAGCGCATACGCCACACAGCCAAACACACGGAGATGCTCTACAGATGGTTTGTGTTTACTCCACTTCTCACTTGGCGTCACTTCTCCCAGTCTCTTCGTCGGACTTCTGTTGAGGATGTGAACAGCGTACTGAGTTGCCTCTGTCCAGAACCTGAGCGGTACCTTCATACCAAACAGCATGCACCTCACCATATTCATGATACTCCTGTTCTTCCTTTCGGCTACGCCGTTCTGCTGAGGTGTGTACGCAGCAGTCAATTGGCGTTTGATCCCATGCTTCAAGCAGTAGCTCTGAAACTCTTTGGAATTGTATTCTCCACCTCTATCAGTTCTCAAACACGCAAGCAGCTCTCCACTTTCTCTCTCAGCAGCACTTTTGAACTCCTTGAAAGTGCTAAACGCCTCTGACTTCTCTGCTAGGAAGAAAGACCAACATTTTCGGCTATACTCATCAATAAAATTGATTATGTACCTCTTGCCGCTTTCAGATGTGGGTGAGATGGGCCCGCAGATGTCACTGTGAACCAGCTCCAGTCGTCGTGTAGCTCTCCACAGACTCTTCTTTGGCATCTTCTCTCTAATCTGCTTCCCCTTCATGCATACTTCACACACTGTCCCTTTGGTGTTGATCTTTGGTAGACCTTCCACCATTGCCTTATCTGCTAGCGTTAGCAAGCTGTTGTGGTTCAAGTGTCCAAAGCGTTTGTGCCAAGTCTCCTCCACGGTCTCCATCGTACTCTGAACTTGATTTGCTTCTAACACTTCTTTAGGTTCCTTGACGACAGCAGTTACTACAAACATCCTGTTTGTTGTCATAACAGAGTGCATGATCAACCTCCGTTGCTGTTTGTGCCAGATCTCACACGTATCTTCCTCAATTATAATCCTCAGACCTTTCTGCTGTAGCTGACCAACCGACAACAGATTATTCTTCAAGCCCGGCACAAAGTAAACTGCAGTAATTACTTGAGTGACACCATTGATCTCCAACCTTAAGTTGCCTCTTCCCTCAACTTGCATCCGCCTATCATCTCCAAGCTTCACTTGTTGTCTGAACTTGTTGTCAAACTCTGAGAACCATTCCTTGATTCCACACATGTGGTTACTACACCCTGAGTCCAAGTACCACACATGTTTTTCTCCAGTCTCGACTTGCGCCATTAGCAAAATATCCTCCTCCAATTCAGCATAGTTAGCTGTCTTCTCCCAGCTAGGACATTCATTCTTGAAATGCCCCAACTTATGGCACTTGTAACACTCAATGTTACTTTTGTCAAAGCTCACACTTCCTCTGTCTTGTCCTCCACGACCACCTCTGTAGCTGCCTCTTCCTCTGTTTTGATAACCTCCTCGTCCATTAGAGTAACCTGAGTAGCCACCACGTCCTCTTCCTCCCTCCATCTTCAGGGCTTGTTCTTCTCCAGTGTGTTTACTCAAGTTTTGCTCATGGACAAGCAATGAGCTCTGCAGCTCATCCACCGATAACTCTTTGATGTCCTTCGACTCCTCTATCGCACATACCACATAGGTGAACTTCTCCACCAAAGTTCTTAAGATCTTCTCGACAACCTTCTCATCTGGCATATCCTCTCCAAGGTTCCGCATATCATTAGCAACTACCATGACTCGAGAGAAGTAGTCTGCGATTGAGTCACCCTCCTTCATCTCCAGTACTTCAAAGTTCCTTCTCAACCTTTGAAGTTGCGCACTTTGAACTCGCTTGTTGCCTTGATACTTTGCCTTCAGGGAATCCCATATATCTTTTGCGGTATCCTTCTTCACAATCGTCTTCAGAACATTCTTGTCGATGGCAACAAAAAGATAATTCTTCACCTTGAGGTCTTNAACCTTAAGTTGCCTCTTCCCTCAACTTGCATCCGCCTATCATCTCCAAGCTTCACTTGTTGTCTGAACTTGTTGTCAAACTCTGAGAACCATTCCTTGATTCCACACATGTGGTTACTACACCCTGAGTCCAAGTACCACACATGTTTTTCTCCAGTCTCGACTTGCGCCATTAGCAAAATATCCTCCTCCAATTCAGCATAGTTAGCTGTCTTCTCCCAGCTAGGACATTCATTCTTGAAATGCCCCAACTTATGGCACTTGTAACACTCAATGTTACTTTTGTCAAAGCTCACACTTCCTCTGTCTTGTCCTCCACGACCACCTCTGTAGCTGCCTCTTCCTCTGTTTTGATAACCTCCTCGTCCATTAGAGTAACCTGAGTAGCCACCACGTCCTCTTCCTCCCTCCATCTTCAGGGCTTGTTCTTCTCCAGTGTGTTTACTCAAGTTTTGCTCATGGACAAGCAATGAGCTCTGCAGCTCATCCACCGATAACTCTTTGATGTCCTTCGACTCCTCTATCGCACATACCACATAGGTGAACTTCTCCACCAAAGTTCTTAAGATCTTCTCGACAACCTTCTCATCTGGCATATCCTCTCCAAGGTTCCGCATATCATTAGCAACTACCATGACTCGAGAGAAGTAGTCTGCGATTGAGTCACCCTCCTTCATCTCCAGTACTTCAAAGTTCCTTCTCAACCTTTGAAGTTGCGCACTTTGAACTCGCTTGTTGCCTTGATACTTTGCCTTCAGGGAATCCCATATATCTTTTGCGGTATCCTTCTTCACAATCGTCTTCAGAACATTCTTGTCGATGGCAACAAAAAGATAATTCTTCACCTTGAGGTCTTTGAGCCTTTGATCTGCAAGCTCGGTTGTCTGAGTCTCCGTCAATACCACGCTTCCTTCATGTTGAGTGATTCCAGTCTCGATCAGCTCCCACCACTCCTTGGATCTCAACAAATTCTCCATAAGCATCGCCCAATGCTCATAATCTCCATCAAGCCTTGGTATGATCAACGAGGACTCCTTCTCACTCATCTCTCTTGATTCTTTTATCTCACTTTGAACTCACAACAGATTTTGTTAGTGCTCTGATACCACTTGAAACTCTTTGTAAACTGAAAGTTCTGTTTTTCTTATT
The DNA here is from genome assembly GCA_012274485.2 of Sinapis alba. Lineage (NCBI taxonomy): Eukaryota > Viridiplantae > Streptophyta > Magnoliopsida > Brassicales > Brassicaceae > Sinapis > Sinapis alba. Next base: position 191,615 of record MU105965.1, on the reverse strand, counting down.
TAATGAAGGCAACGTAAGAGTTGCTTAAATAACAGAGCGTACAACTACTTCCTACAAACTCGATAACAACTAAGCCACTTCCTATATCATAGGAAGACTTATTCAATAACTTGGCATAAAAGAAAAGAACAAAGCAACCAGCAGAAGACTCGGTCTTCTTTATTCATCAAGCTTGCTATCTATCGAGCCACATAATATTATTGCTTTTTTTTTTTTTTTTGCTCATATATATGTTTTACATTGAGAGTTATAAGACTAACAAGATTTCTACTTAATTAGTTACACCCGCAAAGTTTTTTCACTATCACAATGTTCCATCTTTTTAGTTATCTTATGTTTTCTTATTTAAAATGAATATCATTTACTAGGTAACCTGTTCCAAAACAGACACATAACTGAAAGAAAAAATGTGATGATGAATACGAATGAAAAAAAAAAGAGTCCGACAAGGGGTCGTCAACTGGTAAACCAAACCAATTCCTAAAAACAGAAAAAAGAAAGTTTTCATTTTTTTTTTCTAATTTGCCATCAGACATGTTTACTTATGGTTAGAGAGTTTTTAGAACAACTAAGATTTTCTTTCTATATATATTAGATTCGGACATTAATTGATTAATGTACTTAAATCCCTTCTTTGTTTACTTGCCGAGGAGGCTAAGAATATAGAAAGAATACATATATATATGTATATTCGAGGAATAAATATATGTCTCTGTCTTGTCCTAAACCGTAGCCCTTGTTCTGTAATAAAAAAAAAAATATGTCCCTGATCCGGCGCATCATTCTTGGTCGGCGCAGCTTCTGCACTTTCTTCGTGCCAAGAAAAGCTGAGGACATAATGGAAAACCCAGATTGCCGTTCTTGGGAGCTAAGCTCGAGAGTCAGCTACCTCGCCAATTCAGTTGGCGACTTAGTCACGGCAACGAGGTACTCTCTTTTGGCTGCCTTCAGCAGACCCGACGACGAACCGGAGGTTACACTTCAAACATGTGAAACCATCATCGGAAGCATGGTGCGTGCTAAAAGACACGAGGAAGCTTACTATCTCTACGATTACTTCTTCAACAAGCATACGCTCAAACCCAACAGCAGTTGCTGCAACCTCATCATCGAGTCTCGTCTCCAACAAGGTCTTGTTGACGAAGCTCTTGATTTCCACCGAACCGTCAAGGGTATGGTCCCTGACTACCCAAGTGAAGCTAGCTTAAGGGTATTGACTAAAGGTTTAGTCCGCTCTGGTCGATTTGACCTAGCTCAAGCCTTTCTTAAGGGCAGCTCTGATACGTTTCCTGATCACGTTGCGTTCAAATATATGATTCAAGGGTTTCTGGCTGTTGGGAATTTAGACAAGGCCAATCACTTGTTTGAAGAATTCAAACGGTCGCTTTCTTCTAGTATTGCTCTTCGTAACAAGTCTACATTTGAGTTTCTCCATCAAGACTGTCCACGATATGAACATTCACGATATGCATATCCAGAATACGAAAACAGAGTTGCATTCCTGATGGCCACATTCATGGATTACTTGTTTAAGCAAGGTAAAGAGGTGGAAGCTATGGAGTTATACAACGAGTCTGTTCCTGCAAACAAGTTACTGCTTTGTCCAGAAACTGCCAATGCCCTTTTGAAAGTTCTGCTCAAACACGGACAAAAATCACATGCTTCTGCATTGTACAATGATATGTTAGCTCAATGTAAAACCCGCTTCGACACCATTATGGTTCAGACAATGTTGAACGAGTACTGTAGTAGCGAAAGTGGCATTGTGTCGGAACCTAAGTCTCGCCTTGCGTATTCACTTGGTTCTGGTGACAAATTCGTTCCAGACACTACTTTGAAAACGATCATAGACGCTCATATCAAAGCGGGAAGAATCGATGAGGCTCTTGAAACCTCCAACAAAATGTTCGACGTGGCTCTAAAGGAAGTCTCCGAACAGTTTAACCCGCTCTAATGCTTTTTCTTTAAGTAGTAATGATTAATGTTACTTCCTACTCTTGATTAATGTTCGTTTTTTTAAAGTTTTTATTTTAATATAAATTGAATTTTTATGCATCAAACAACAAATATTCGATCAACCATTACATGCTGCCACCGGACTCCACACCATACAACATTATAAAGCAAAACCATTTAAGGTTTACGTGCCAAAACTCTTTCTCCTTACTACTTATCCTACCAAAACCCATTATAAAGCAAACCTAAGATAAAAGGTAAAACATCATATGGCTTTACTCTGGATTTTCATTTTAGAGTGCCAACTTAGGATCCACAACACCGGAAGCATTGCCTGCACCAGTTAAAAGCTGTTCAGGATCCTGAGAAAGACACACAGAGTAGACAATTACGGTTTAGTGTTCCTCCATAACGGTGACCATAGATGCGAAAAGCTTAGTTTACATTACCTCAATTCCCCATTTGATGTAATCTGGAGATTCACAGGCCTTATATTCATCTACCAAACTCTCAATGATGTCCCTTGCTTCATCAAACTCTGAAAGATCATTGTCCTGTCCACATCCACAATACACATATACATTCTCATGATTAATACTCACTAATCATAAACGCAGGACATCTAAGCAGTCATGTCAACTTACAGCAAACATGGGAAACTTTCGGTAATTGTCAAGAAAAGCTTGCTTCTTCCTCAATTTCTCATATTGGCTCAAACATTTGCTGAATAGGTGTCTGATACTTGTGTGGCTTGCTAACATAAGTCCACTTACCTGAAATATCAGATACACCACTATAGTAAGACTCTTCAACGGATCTTCCTTACTAGCAGAGCCTAAGAAAATATATAGAGAACAAAAAAACGTATGAATACCCTATGTGCAGTCTGAACATATGGGGACTTCTTGGAAAGTGCAACCTGTCGAGAATAACATATGGAAAAAATTGTGATTCAAGTCCATGGTCAAGTCAAAAGCAGACACAGTTTGGTTAGAACCTGTATGCTTGCAGGTCCCCACTCAATGAAGTTAACAAGCTTCCTTTCTCGAATCCTCTGCAAACTCTCATGCACCTAGCATCAAGTAGTGAAACAAACACATCAGAAATCACATCAACAAGACAGAATTAACAGATTCATGCTCGATATATTGACAAGAAAATTGCTAGATGCCACAGAATTTTTACCTGAGTGGGATCGACTTCTCCTTGAATAATATTCAATATTGATATGTACTTTGCCTGACTAGCTTCTTTGTTTCTAGCATAAGAGGACACCATGACATTCTTTGTCTGCGAATAGGATAATGTTAGAAGAACATCCGATTCAAGTTTCGAGAAAAGGATTGAAAAAGTGAACAGCTCACCTGTAAAAGCCTTCTCATAACATCCAGCACGGTAGTTTTACGAATAACATTTGCCTGCCAAATACACAAGAGAGCATGAAACCAACAAAATTGCTTTATAAAACCGCGATACATAACACATATATAGTCAATGTTCAGGATAAGTGGTAGCCTCCCACATACCTGGCGCTCAACAGTCAAAGGAGTATATCCTGTCATGAGGAAGTGACACCTTGGTGTTGGGATCAGTGATGCTAGCAAGCCAACCAAGTCATTATTCATGTATCCTGGATAACGCAATGTCGTTGTGCTAGCAGACATCACAGTTGACACTAGCGAATTCGTTTGAGCAAAGGTAGGATTTGTAAGATGCAGGCGCTCCACAGCGATTCTATTCAACGCAGTGTTGTCAAGGACAACAACACAATCGGCATTTAAGGTAAGCCGCTTCAGTGTCAAGAGTGAGTTGTAGGGCTGAACAACCACATCACTTGTTTCCATCTGATTGGGGAAGACACTGTATGTCTGAACCAGCTTCTTGCTATAGCGATCATTCAAAGTCTCCAATAAATAAGAGCCCATACCTTCATACGGAGGGAAAAAAAGTGATCAAGTTCAGATCAAAAGAAACAGTGAAATGACATAAGCTTATAATCTTATTAAAAAAAAAAAATTAAGATAGAGATGGTGTAAACCTGAGCCAGTGCCACCAGCAATAGAGTGGCAGAGAACAAAACCCTCAAGGCTGTCACTTCCATCAGCTTCTCGATCAATCATATCCATGATCTCCTCTTCAACACCTTTCCCCTAGCCAAATATAGCAAGTGAAGACAAACATTATGTAATGAAAACATACAAGTCTAGTTTTGTTTTTGAAAAACAAAAGAAACCTGGTGATAGCCACTGGCCCAGTTGTTGCCAGCACCACCACCGTGATCCGCGACGAAGATGTTCTCATGGTTGTAAAGATTCCGATACTCTCCGTTCTGAATACCATTGATAACTCTGGGCTCCAAATCAATCAGCAGAGCTCGTGGGATATAGTGTTGGTCATCCGCTTGGTAAAAAAACACATCTTTGCGATCACCTCCCTACAGCAAACTTATCAAATCAGCAACTCAAATTGGTAAAATCCCGAAACGACGTCGAATAAGAAGGAAGGACCTGAGTAGCGAAGTCCTCGAGGATACCGTCTTTACTGATGCCGTGCTCGAGGCAGAGCTGTTTCCAGAACTCCATCCCGATCTGGTTCCCACATTGTCCCACTTGCAGCGTTATTATCTCCCGAGGCATCTCTAAGAAAGAAAAACTAGGGTTTCTAGAGACTGAAGAAGAAGAAGAAGAAGAGAAGATGATGATGAAAATGATTATAATCAGCACTGGCGCGTTGCCTTTTTAAAGTCGAGTGAAATCATTTACAGAGTTAACTTAAGAAGAGAGAGAGAGGTCTCTGCTGAGTGTTGTTTTAAGACATATTGGGCCTATTGTTGGCTCGTTTGTGTATTTTCTTGGCCCATTATGCCTTAGGAAGAGAAATTCTGGAGGGATTCATGCAAGTTTTTGTTTTTTCTTGGCCCAGTATGCCTTGGAACAGAAAGTTATGGATGGATTAATGCAAGTTTTTGTATACAGAAGAAGAATGCAAGTTTTTTTGGGGGTCATCTGGGATTTTGTATTAAATGGAGGAATTAATGCTGAGTCAAGGTGGGTGGTTCTGGCTTATGATTAGCAAAACATGTGAAGCAATGTGTATATTGGCTTTGATTTTTTTTTTTTCATGTTTTGTTTGACCATAGTCTACCAAACAAATGATAATATGTTGATACAGTCAATGATCTATTTGGAATCCAATGTTTCTCTAAGACTAGAACCAAACATTTTGATCCAAATTTGGAGAAAGCACATAAAAGAAAATGTACTTATGTTTCCAAACACTCTAGAAGAATCATAACTAGCTGCCAGCTCATTGTCACATTAGTTATTCACATCACTCTCCAACATCCTCTGTTCCAATACTTTATGTCTTATCTTACACCAAGTTGGATACGTTGAATTCATTTTGGAAGACCAACCACACTCTAAGTGATTGCCCCTTCCTACTCAAATGCTTAAATTGAATCTTCTGTCGCACTGATCTAAGTTGAGTACAAGAGCAGTAATTGATATATTGCTTTCCCTCTCTAGTAATGAGCTTATATATCTGTGACATGATGACTCCATGTAGATTCATGTGTTTGTACTTGAAGTGCCAGGATTTTAGTTTTCTTTGCTTCTTCCACCGATGATGAATCTGTTACAAAGTGTAGAGCAACCACTTCAGTAGTGTTGTCAATCTTGTGTGAGTCTCCTGCTTTCCCAAACAAACTCACCACAAATATTGGTTTAACCTTGTTTTCATACAGAAAATGCGCCAATTTCAATCATTCAAAATCCTTTGTTCCTTGGGTCGGTTTGAACATTGCACCTCCACAAGCATGCATAGCACACAATCTACATCCATCCAACTCAATTTTTTTTTTCTATCAATCACAGTGAGCTCATTGACACAATTTCAAATATGAATAGAGATTGGCACATTCTTTATATGATCTTTTTGTGTGGAGAATTATATTTTATCTTAAGCTTCTTTTTAACCTTAAAGAAACGGCAATAACTTTGTAAAGGCGTCTTGAGAGGGGTTGAAAGATCTTTATTGGGGCCAATGGAATATTAAATCTGTGGCCACTGGCCAACTTGCTTCGCCTCTCAAGCTCTGTGGCCCAAGCTTTGACTAACTATCTGGGCTAAATATCCCACCCAGTCTGAATTGAAATACAGAAACTATAATTGGCTAAATTTTGAATTCTGTATCGGTATTACTATTTCCTTTTGTTTCTTGAATCTTGTTCCTTTTTTTTTTTTTCTTATGGTCGGTCCAACCCGCAGGCATTAAATGCTCCCTTGCTTTACATGTTCTTGCAACTTGCAAGTGGTTCTGATCTCTATGTTTTGTTTTATTGCATATTCTTTGGGATTCGGCAAATTCAAACTTTGTAATATTTGTAAATATGTTATGGACTCTATAGTCAAGATAATACTACTACTAAAATTCAGATCAAAATGTCCATAAAATTTAACCAAATGGACGGACCACAATAAAAAATAGAAACAGACAATTAACAAGAAGACAACACAATTTTTTTCCCTTCAAAATTGATATATACCAAATTCCACTTGTCTAGTTCTTCACGTAGGCCTCGACCAAGTTTTGATAGAATGCAAATAATGCAATCTAATACGATTACTCTATGTACTTTATAAAAGAACAAGAAGCACAAGTACGTACTTGGGTCATCGTTTATGGTGAATTTTGAGAATGTGAACGCATTTGGTAGGCCTAATATGGGATTCAATGGTCTGGTTCTTCACATGAATGGGCTTTAATACTTTAAGTGGGAAACAACAGCAGACAAGAGAACATGTCTCTCGGCTATACCTCGAATCACTTCACACTACGTACACACACTCGAATCTCCACTGGGATATTATATTACTTTAACCGGTTCAAATAAGCTTATGATATTATTAAACCGGCATTAGAATTTTCTTTAGGAAACCACGGTTACAAAATTCTCAGCTATATGTAGATTTTGAAATACCTTTTAAGTGATTCATTTTTATATTTAATCGTTTACTCCATATGCAAAATGGAGTATTGGCTTGAAATTCTTAAAAGGGAGATTTTGTTTATGATAAGACTATTTCTCACATAGTTCTATTAGAAAAATTCACTGCAAGGTGCGAAAATAAGAAAGAAAAAATAGGGATTTACAATTAATAAATATTTGTTGATATAAACATTATAAACACTTCGTATATTCTGCTTCCTCACGTTGAGACAAGCAAATAACGAAAATGTTGGGCCATAAACCTTAATAGACACTGACATTTTTTATCTTAACTAAAAGTAATTATAACCATTAACCCACAGTTAAATTAAACAGAGCAAGTCTCGCGCTCCAGCATCCAGCCTATCATAACCGTCCACGTCAATGAACGAAAAGGCAAACTTACGGCCTAGATGCATCCACGTCATCATCATCGTCACAAAAAATCTCAGAACCAGTAAAAATCAAAAAAATTTAAATTAATCAGGCTCGAAGAATTTGTCGACATCCCATGGAGATGCATCGAAATCTTCATTCAAATGGAACGAGAACTCTTCCTGTTCGTTATCTTCTTTCCGGTTTGGAAACGGTTTCTGGAATTCGAATTCATCCACAAACAACGGCTCCGGAGGAAACTCAGAATCCCAGAAATACTCGCCGGCGAGAGAAAACTCCGGCAACGAGTACGGATCCGGAAACAAACCTGCCACGTCAGGCTTTACCTCCGCCGTTCGATACTCTGATTCCTCTTTCACGTTGAACCGAAGAACAGACGTCGGAGAACAGAGACTCTGGCTCCCCGAGTTACATCCGGAAACCGTTTTCAGATCGATAACCGGCGTTTTCTCCGGCGAAGGAGGAGGAGGAGTCAGAAAATTAGTCTGAGCGTTTTGACCTTTGAGACGAATCGCGGCTCGATCGTAAGCAACAGCAGCTTCCTCCGCCGTGGGAAAAGTGCCTAACCAAATCCGAGAACGTGTCGAAGAATCCCTTATCTCCGCCGCGAAGGTTCCCCACTGTCTCCGCCTCACGCCTCTGTACTTTCTAGGATTCGTTGATGCCGACACGTCACTTTTCTCCGCCTTGCGTCTAGCTTTCCCCGCCTTCTTCGTGGAGGAGGAAGGTTTGGTTTCACCGAATCTGATCTCCTCCACGTATCGTTTCACTCTCGGAGTTTGAGAAGCTGCAGTAACGTTGTTGTTGTTGTCGTCTTCGTCGTCGCTAGATGAGTCAGTGGCGAAAGGGTCAGTGAAAGTGATTCGAACCACTCGCGGAGAGCCGTTAGATGGTTTAGCTGGCACGGGTTTGACCGTACAATGTTCTGTGAACTTTACTCTTCTTGATCTTCTCTCCATCTCTAACTCTGTAATAATTATCACAAGAGAGAAACTAAAGATGATTTTTTTTTTTTTACTGTGATGAATCGTAGAGAGAGAGATTGAGTCAAAATATTAAAGAAGGGAAGAATCGCCGTTTCTTAGGAACATTTTTCCTTAAATATATATCATTACATTTATTATTTCCATATTCTCCTTTTACTTTTATGGTCATTTTTATTTAATGTAGTTTTTTGGAATACTTACTGTTTTTTTATTTAAATTGTGTCTTTTTGTTTAACTGTAGATAGATATTAATGCATATTCAGCCCGGTTTAGCAGTATTCACAATATAGGAATGACATAATCAACAGAAAAATTAAATTGATTCAGAGGAAGTTACTCTTTTTTCCTCATGAAATCAAAATCTAAACACACTAAAATAAAATAAAAAAATCCCTACAATTATACTGAACTTTTGTATTAGGTTCTTGAAATTTATAAACCGAAATAGAAGTTAAACCGAAAATTACATTGGTCTTTGTTTAGTGAGAATAACGCGGTTCGTGGCGGCCATTGGGGGTCCAAAACGGCTTTCCGCATCTCAGATTGAGACGTTATATCACTGACACGTGTTAGTTACCGTATAGAGAGTGGAGCCTTTGTCCTACGCTAATAGCTTGGTCTCCAAGCCATTTTAAGTCTTCCACGCCAATAACTCATGCGCCACTGTGTGGGACCTTCTCCTGTGAGATTGGTCACGAGGATGTCACTCACCAATTATTTAATTTGTGCTCACTCTTCAGTCTATTGATACTGTTTAACAAGAGTAAAATACTTAGTATAATAATCTCGTGTAAGTTTGAAACTTAATTTAAAAAAACAAAAAAAATTAGAGACCAATGATCTTTCGCTTGAAGGGCAAGTCACTCGCGCCCTCTAATATTTAATGTCTCTTGTCGGAAACAATTAAAAAGTAAACTAAATTAGATTTTCCTTTTAAGTTTTTTTTTTAAATGAGCTTTGACTAGAATTGGTCGGGTGCTAAACAAATCATTAGAAAAGGAAAATTCATAATCAAATTGATAAAATCTACAAATTACAACTTCCTAAACAATAATCTACTTACATTTGATTACACGTGATTTCAAACTCTTTTGTTAATTTTGAACTTGGGGTTCGTCTTCTACGCTTGGTACGATCAAGACAATATAACACAGCCAAATGATTGTATGGAACAATAATTTGCATGGCACTCGTTAGGACTCAGGACCATAGTCGTAGTTAGGTACTAGTCAGAAAGCATGTCTTGAACATATATATCACTTTGTATGCTTTTTTACTACATAAAGAAGAAGAAAACTTATTAATTATTGCATTATCCTCTGTGTCACAAGCCTGTCATTTTCATATACGTTATCTTATCACTTTCGTTTCAATATCTGCAGCAGCACACACGTATGTCCCGACACGTCGATCTCAATATCATATATTAGCAACAAATCTATATATGTATCAATACATAAACCTTATGTAAATTAAATAACAGGTACGTAAGTCGATACTCAAACAGAGTGATCTTGAAGGATTCAATGAACACCATAGTGAAGTACTTATACGTTTTACCAGCCCACAAGGCCACAACCTTTGTTCTACTTCTCTATGCTTGTGCTATTTTCTTTTTGAGTCAAATTTTGAAGCCAAAAGATTATATATATATATATATATATATTTAACTAACTATAAGCAGACATATTACAAGTCTAGGATGGGAAGCTTGTATAAAAGTAATATTTTCTTGACTTGAAACGAATTTTTTGCTTTTAAATTTACAATGTCTATCAATCCAATTCTAAAATAATCAAACACATCAATTCAGTAACCCCTTGCTAAATTATGTAAAATTTCAACATCATAAATTCATTAGTAGCCAAACTCAAAACAATTCTTTAAAAAACGATTAAACCCCAGGCAAGTATGTGGTGGCTTCAACTACAACCAAACGGTCCTTAATTAGCTCCCAAACCCATTATTTAGCACTTTGTGGGGGTGCTGGATTGTATATGATTGATAATAGTCATAGAGATAATACAAAGGAGGGCTCACCGTAAGCCCAATACGGTCCGCACGAGGCCCAAGACAATATGTAGCATCATTTTACACATATACCCTTAATGTCTCAATGAATTCACAAAAGAAACCCCAAAAGCCTCTTACTCTTAGGTTTCACTCATTCAGAGTTCGATCCTCCCCTCGTCGACGCCGTCCATAAACTTCCGACGTATCATCGCAGCAAATTTCAGCTAAGGTATATCTCTTCTCTTTCTCTCTCCGCTTCTTTAAGTTTTTTTTTGTTTGGTTCTCTGTTTTTGGAAAACAAAGTTTCGAACTTTGTTCTGTCTCTGTCTTTCAGTGATATTAACGTAAAGTTTCGAACTTTGTTCTCTCGACTAAGAGTTGACAAGAATGGAGTACGTAAACCCTGAAGGTCTTCGATTAGATGGTCGCCGTTTCAATGAGGTATCGTTCCATCCTCTGTCCCTTGTATTTTGTTAGCAGCCTTCTTCACAAGTCAATCTATGCCTTTTGTAATAGATGAGGCAAATCGTAGCTGAAGTTGGAGTGGTGTCCAAGGCTGATGGGTAAACACAACACAGATCTTACTCCTATCTTCATCTTAGTTCTTATTTTGGCTCTTACATGAATATAAAAACTCGAACTTTATGTTTTTCTTCTTCTTCTTCTTGTCTAGCTCTGCTGTATTCGAGATGGGTAATACCAAAGTAATTGCAGCTGTTTATGGCCCTAGAGAGGTACTCTATGATTGAATTGATGATGGCATTTTATTGTTGTATGAGTCAGTGAATTAAGCTTGTATGTCTTTGCTTCCTCAGATTCAAAACAAGAGCCAACAAAAGAATGGTCATGCATTGGTATGTATATGTTTTGATCTTCTTGTGTATATTGTTCTTGGCATAAAGCTTTGTGAATTTGAAATGCTTGCGGCTTCTTCTTCTTCTCTCTCTAAATTTGGTAGGTGCTTTGTGAGTATAGTATGGCTCATTTTAGTACTGGTGATCGTAGAAGACAGAAAAACGACAGGTTTATTACACTCACTACTTATCTAAAATACTCCGATTTTTTCTTGCAAGTAGTCATAAAAACTTGAATTGTTGTGTGTTTTGTTGTATGGTCAGGCGATCAACAGAGCTATCTCTTGTCATCCGTCAGACAATGGAAGCTTGCATATTAACCGAACTGTTGCCTCATTCTCAGGTTTAGCTTAAATATCCATGGCAGGAATCTGTAGCCAATCCTATTGAGTATTGATTGATTGTTTCTTTTGTGCAGATTGACATTTTCCTACAAGTTCTACAAGCTGATGGAGGTATCTGTTCTGCAGTCAAGATCTCAATCTTTTAACTCCCTCTTTTAATTAATCTCTGGATCTGTCATTATTATGTTGTGTTAATCAGGAACAAGATCAGCTTGTATCAATGCTGCGACACTAGCTCTTGCAGACGCTGGAATTCCGATGCGTGATCTTGCTGTTTCCTGCAGTGCTGGATACTTGAACAGTACTCCACTTCTTGATCTCAACTATGTCGAAGATAGCGCTGGAGGAGCTGATGTAACTGTCGGCATTCTACCTAAACTAGACAAAGTGACCCTCCTTCAGGTTCATCTTCTTCTCCTCTCTCATATCATCACACTTCTCTTACATCCACTATCAAATTTGATTTGCTCACGGTTTATGTATTGGTTCAAAATGTGTAGATGGATGCAAAGTTACCTATGGAAACATTTGAAACGGTGTTTGCGTTGGCTTCTGAAGGTTGCAAGGCGATTGCAGAGAGAGTACGCGAGGTAAACAAATGGAGTTCTGAATCTTTTAAACAGCATTAAAGAGCATTCTTTGTTGTCTAAATCTTTGGTTTTGCTTTTTCAATTTTGAAGGTACTCCAAGAGAACACCAAACAGCTAGAGTATCGTCGAGCTGCATAAACTCCAGGGCTAGCTAGCTAGCTAGAGAAAAACGATATAATGTACCAAAAGATTTTGTCTGTGAGTTCGTTAAATGTTGCTAGCTAATTTTCCCAAACTCAAAGTTAGTAATGCAAAGTCATGCCGTTTTTGGCTAAGATTGAACACCTAATGTTTCATCTATTCAGACACTAGCCGTTGCCAAGAGAAAAAAACATAGGCTTTTTTTGTCACTACAAGAGCAAGACCGGTCTAAGAAATCACCGGTTTATAATTTTTTCTACTGAGAAAATGAGAACAAACATGCAAAGTACAAGAGAAAACGACGATGATTCTGCTTTTCCAATGTTGCAGTACAAAAAAACTGCAGAGACCATGCAATGGAATAAGCATATACTATTCTTTAAGGATGAGATTATAAAAGAGACAAGAATCAGAATCCTTTGCTCTGTAGTTCAAGTTGATCAAAGCAGAAACTGGACTTAACAGCTGTTAACATAAGCTTGCCGGTCCATTCTTCTCCTGGCTTCAAAGTGATGGGTCTCTCTAGTGCTGCACCATCCACACAAAGCATGCTTTTGTACTCATCATCCCCAAAATCCGCCATTGTTTTCGATTTCTTCTCCCATGGATTCCATACCACTGCAACATCATCATAACTTATGAAACCCATATCATGTAAAAAAGAAGAAGCTAGTAATCAACTGTCTGATTCATTACCGGTATCTGGAAGTCCTTCCTTTCCGATAACATATGTTCTTTTCCTTTCATGGTCAAGAACTGCTACCACTTTGGGAGATCTAAGGTAAGTCCGGTCCATCTGTAATCAAAAGAAACATTCTGATATGAGTTAACCAATATAACTTCTGTTAACTAGCCATGTTTGCATGATCATCCTTACCTCAGATTCAAAGGTTATTGCATCTCCTTGTTCTGTCAAAAGCTCTCTTTTGCTGAGGTTGTCCAAGTAGTCCAATGTCTCCAACCCTTCAACCCTCACTTCACTGTTAACCCCAAAAAAATGATGAATGATTCACCAAACACACAGAATCTTTTGCTGGCTTTTGTAACGAGTAAAAGTACCTTATGTCGGAGACAGAGAGGTAAGTATGATACGCGAATGAGAAGCTAAAGGGCTTGCCATTGATGTTTCTAATCCGAGAGATCAATGTTAAGTCGCCATCTATGGCAAGTGAAACCCTGAGACGGAACTCAAAACTGCAAAAGGAAACAACACACACACAGAGAGTAATCAGTATCTGTAAAAGAGAAAGAAGATAAAAGGCAAGTAATAATGTTTTCTTACCTGTGAGGCCATTGCTTTAAGTCTTCTTCTGATGGTTTGAGAAGAAGATCAACAAATGATTTTCCAAAGGATTCGTTAGAGTGAAGAGGAGGTGGATTCTCATCGATAACCCAGATTTTGTTCCTTGCAAACCCATGTTGATCCAGTGATCCACAATCTCCAAACTTCAAACACAAACTAACTCAATTACAATGTTCAAAACAAAAAGGATACAACAATGAGAGAGCACTAAAGTTACCTGAGGATAACAAATCTGGATCCCTCCACGCATTGATTTTGGGTGTTTGAAGATAGCCTACACATAGTTAAAAATCAGATCTTTATGCTTCTTCTTTGCTGGGGTTTTGGTCTTACTACAATTACATACCTTGTTGCTAGTGAAAAGGAGCTCTTCCCCTTGGTCATTCCTCCATGAAATTACTTGTCCTCCATGTAAACTGATCTGCAAAATCAAACCCACAACACATTGATTTCAATTTCAAAAAGAGCTCGACTTTGAGAGAGATGAGAAGAAGAGAAAAGTTGAAACCTTGGCAGAAGCACCATGAGGGTTTCTGAGGAGGACTTGGTCAATGCCATTCCAATCTTTGGTAATCTCAGTAGCTGCTTTATCATCCCACACCGCTGCGTAATGACCCATTTGTTCTTCTTCTCTCTCACACAGAAAGTTTCAACCTTTGCTTCTTCTAAATTTGAAAATCTCAAGAATTTTTTCCGACAAGTTGTGTCTGAATTCACAGAGCAAGACGACAAAAGAGCTTTTTCTTTCTTTCTTTCTCTCTCACAAAAGACTCATGACCACGACTGTGATTAGATCTGGAAATCTACTGTGTGTTTGCTCATTAAGTACTCTCCACTCAAAGCAAATTAAAAAGAGGACAGAGAGAAGAAGGCAACAACACCTGGCGATAGAATGAGCAAAACACCTATCTTAGATTCTTACTACTTGATTATTTATTACTACTAGTAATTTATCACCACCACTGATTAATATCGTTTATTAATATTTATGGGATAATATTAATAAACTTTCAGGGTTTAGCTTTATAGGGTAAAGAGCAAAGCAAACAAAACAAGTTTGAGTATAGTGATGAAATTCAATAAAGGAAAGCAAAAACGCCAAAGAACAGATTAAGGAATATGGAAAAAGATAAGTAAGAGAAGAGTATAGAGAGGAATCTATGATGATGGGTTTATAGATATCTTCGGGAGGAGGAGGCTACGTGCAATGCTTCACATAGACATTGGCGGAAACAGACCTGAACTTTCCTCAGTACATACATAGAAGAACGTCTTTTTATAAACATATTGAGTATTATTATTATTATCAATATTATTAATACAGGATCACTCCTATTTTTTACCCCTACTATCCCTTGGAATATTACTTTTTTTGCCACTGGACCTACTACTTAAAAACTGACGTTTTAATAACTGTACCTAAATTTAATATTGATTTACTAATTTACTAATCACGTTCTCATAAACAGTTATCTTTTTCCTCCAGAAATAACTTCCATTATTATTATTAATTTACTTTCATGCCTCAACGTAAACTCTATTTTTTTAATAGTCTAAATAGTAAATCCTTCTTCCCAAACGTATTCCAGAAACCCAGTTTATTATTTGCCCATCTCTAATTATATGATTGCAGAAACCCGAGTGCTGACCTGTAATAACCATTGCACCTGCAAACAGAAGCACCTTATTTACACAGCTAATTCTACTGAACCCAGTTTCATAATTTGAGCGAACCCAGTTGCAGAGACCCATACATTTTCTTCGAACCTCTATCAAACCTGCAATTAAAGTCATTTCAGGGTTACTTACAACCTCTATCTTTATGAAAATTTCATACATTATGCAAATCTATTTGAACAAGCTATTTCTAATATTCAAACTGGATGAGTCTAATATCTCACAGCCTGATGAGCCTTTTATTATCGACCAAATATCCAAAGGTTTGGATATATTTTTACACCTTCCTCTAACACATAAGCAATACATATAATAAAAGCTTGAATAATAATACGGGACATAACTAATATAATTTATACTTCAACTACAAATATATTTATCAATTATTGATCCATAAATATATGGCGTCAAACTCAACTACAAAGATATTTTGCAGATTTTATTTACTTTTTTGTGAGCCTTAACATAAAGAATACTTAGTTTATATTGTGAGCATTTAGTTAAGAAAAAGAACATTTCAGGAATCAAATATATTATTCTCAACTCAAATTCAAACTTTAGTCTTCTATCCCCTAATCCCTTAAAATATTTAATATTTTAATAAATATAATCATATTTACAAAATATTTTGTCCTTTTACTGTAATATTTATGCTGTATTATATAAAATTATGAACAACATATGTTATCCAATTACTCAACATATGTTATCCAATTAAATATTACCCGACCATATTTTATCTTCTTAAGCAAACCATATCATCTTCAATAAAAAATTTTAAAATTACCAAATTTTTTTTAGCACATTTAGAGATAAAAAAATTATTTAAAGTAATTTAATAATCATTTTCCAAAACTTTTAATTTAAATGTTTCAATGTTGTTACTTATAAAAATAAACTGTTTATTTTACTTTTGGTAAAAACTAATAGAATTTTATTTTCATTATTTACGAAATTTTAAGAAGAAATAACGACATGTGTGAAATGGTATATGATAAATTCAATATAATTATTTAAACTTTTTACTAATAATTTTAAATATAACTAAAATACAAAAAATGAAATTTAAAAGTAAAAAAAATTAAAAACAAAAATTATACCCGCCCTTTCAAGGGCGGGTCAGAATCTAGTACAGTATTAAAACACCATATTTATGTGTGTTAATAATGTCCAGCCTGTCTTTTAATAAAATAGTAAGATAGTTTTTGAGGTTAGAGGAGACGAATGATACCGTAATTAGCGGACCAGATTCTTTGGTACACGCACGAGGATAGTCAGAGCAATAAACCCAAAAACTATTGATCTTTCTCTCTACCAACAGAACAGTCGATGACACCGTACCACGTGTGCGGTATCTAATCACCGGTCAGTTCTTCTATTTGTAATTATCTGAGCTTTGATTGAGAGAATTTTTAAAGCAAGTCCAAACACGAACAAAACGCATGGCTCATATGGAGAATGAGGTCTGTTTCAATCCCAAGTAGATACTGTTGTTAAATTACTCTTTATCCAAAGTGATATGACGACCTACTTCGTAATGTATGTTTTCGTTTAGATTCAAAACAAGTCTGTGTGTATTATTCATGTTTATATAAAAACAAAACGGCTTTATTGTCACATTTCAAAAAAAGCTAATAATAATAATATTATTCACGGACATGAATGTTGAAATCATGTAAATGGTCGTATAATTTGCTTAGAATACCAACTTTACTATTTAATATTGCACATTATTTTTGCTCTTTCACAACTTGGTTCATAATACAAAGCAAACCCTAACAATCTCACTGAAAAGTCATTTACTAAACAATGCCAAGAGTCAAGGCATTTACATCCTTCTTAAACGTCCTCGTCCTAGATAAGTTTCTTTAGAACCTTAAAGACTCTTTATAAGCTCTCTAGTCTTCGTCGAGCCTTACATAAGGGAAAAAAAAAAGTTGGTTAGAGAAAAAGACAAGTAGCAAGATAGAAAAGGTCACTGAGGAGGATCTGTAGACCTTTTGATGGTAAGCTCAGCTCTGAGATGGAGTATGCCATTGATGAAGTAAAGACTATCCTCTGCAATAAACGACGTCCATGGAATCCCAAACAAGTTCCTGTACCCAACTGCTTTCCCTCCTGTGAACGTGTAGTTCCCTTTGTACTTGCTTATGAACTCCTCCGATGGCTTTGACCTTGCAGAGAACTCATAGTCCACTCCGAAACTCACCGACCCTTTCTCCTGCATCCCTAGGAACAGCCCGAAACAGTGGAAAGAGCTCTGTTGATCCATGTTGCAGTGTGCTGAGAGGAAAAAGCCTTGACCCCCTAAGTGAAAGGCCTGCGAGTAGACTCTCCCCGAGGGGAACAATCCTGCGCATTCTTCTCTTTTCAAGTCTAGGTAGACCACGCACTGCGGCCTAGGAAGCTCGAACTCGACGACTTTTACGGGTCTGTATTTGTAAGCTCTCTCTATGAGGCGTCGGTTCACTGAGGCTGCTTCTTCCGCAGCTAGGCTACGTTGCCTGTGTGGGGCTTCTGCCTTGAAGAAAAGAGCTTCTAGAACGAGCTTTGATGCTATCTCGTGGTCAAAGTCACTGCAAGTCAGTACCTTCTTCAGCTTTCTGCATGTCATGAATGGGAAGCGGATAGATAGCGCAAGGCGTGACCCGAGAATCTCTCTTCGCTCCTCCAACACAGGGTACTGCGTCCTTGCCCATTTCAAGATAAAGTCATAAACTGCATCCTCTGATGCTATTTGGAGATCGTCGCTTGATAAGATTGCCTCGATTCCTGCCAATGGTAGAGACATAACCTCCTCCTGAAACCTGAAAAAGCAAAGTAACCATGGCCTCTAAGAATCAACCCACCCATTATCTTGTGCATACAAAACTGTTACGTCGTTTTGGGGTCTTACTTGGTAATATCCTTGTAGCGGGCAGCAAGGAACTGTTTTGCAGTATCAGTTAAAGGCTGAACAGCTTTAGCCATTAGAACACTAGAGGGAAGCTCGAGATAGAGCAGGGCAGACTCGGGAGTCATAGGCATATTGCGGAGAAGTCTGCTGCAGTACCTCATGCAAGAAGCAACTTCAAATTTATCAGCAGCCATGAGCACATCTAACAAAGCAGGTGCGGTAGCGACAGATACCACATTGCTATACATGAAGTTTAAAAGCTCCATCAAAGCAGATTCCTCTGCCATACACACACAAAGTAAGATACGCATGTACTAGTCCTGCCAAAGCTATAAAGATAAGGACAAACTAAAACCACATTCACATGAATAACATTACCTGATGCATTAATACGAAGAGTGACATGCCTTTGCTCAGATTCCCTCATTCCGTTTGAGAACAACTATAACATTTTCAGGAAAGAAACAAAAGTGAGACACACACACACACCATCAAAAGAAGCATTGATATTGATTTACCTTGTAAAAGAAAGGGCTTTTGGCAGCTAAGATAGGTGAGCTAATATGAAGTTCTATAACCCTAACAACTTTAGAACAATCCATCCCCCAGCTTGGCTCACTAGTTGTATCCTCTTCATCACCTAAGAAAACAAAACCCCATAACTCTACTTCTTCTTCTTCATAATACTGATAAAAAAGGACGTTGCTTTTAGTACTACTACCTGATAAAGCCTCTTCAACCATTGCCTCACCTTCATCATCAAGATTGTCACCAACAGGACATCCATCCATATCAGGTTGCTCATCTGTCAAAATCTGCTCCTCGGGACATGCCACAATGTCCGAAACAGTGACTGCAAAAACGAATCAAAACACACACACAATTGATTAAAAGGCTTCTCTTTTCAAGAAAAGGGCAAAAGGGTAATTATATATCATCATCATCATCACCAGATTCCTTTTTGATATCTTCTCTTCTCCTCTTTCGATGACGAGCCCAATCTGCGATGCTCGTGCACCCTTCAACGTCGGACCTGGAATCAGAGGGTCCGCCCATGATCTCGATCCGAAGCAATCGATCGGAGAAGTTGCTATCGTTGAAGGCGAATCCGAAATCGCCTTCGGAGGAGGAACCTTGACGGGAGAAATCGGAATCCATCTGGGTTTTGGGGTCAAACAGATCCGTGTTTTCACCACCTCTCATAATACCCTAACCAGAGGAATCGGTGAAAGGAAGAAACTTGATGATCGTAGACGAAGTTTTTAGAAAGAGAGAGAGGAGCTGAAGGGCTTTCAGGTGAGAGAGAGAGACGAAAGGATACGAGAGGAAGAGACTAGTCTATATACAGTCTGTCTATCTTATCTATCTGCTAACCGGTTCGGTTATTTAACTTAACCAATCTCCGGTTTTCTCTCTTGATGAGTCTTGATATTTAAAATGCTGCTATAGAAATTTGAATTTTATGTAGGTGTCAGATACTAAACAAAAGTATATATAAGTTTAGTGAACCTAAAACCTATATACTATAAGCTAGAATAAGGGAAACAAAAACAAACAAACAAAGTTGGGTCACTTGCATACAATGGATGGAATACAAAATAGAGTTCATAGAACAATTTAAAGCTAAATTGTATTGGTTAGTACAAAATTTAGATCTTCATAGCTGAATGGGCTTGGCGGATGGACATTTGATACCTGAGCTGCATGAGGTTATTTTTAACATGAGTCTATAGATATATTCGGTGGCAGATCCATAAATTATTTTTGGGGGGTGTCATAAATTTAATTACTAAAATTAGAGTGTCAAAATGGATTTGAATCATAAATAAAGAGGTGTCAAGAGCTAAATTTTATCATAAAAACCAAAGATTTATTGCAGGTTTTACACAGAAAAATACTATACAAGTTTAAGGGGTGTTATGTGACAATCCATTATTCTTAATAGATCCGCTTTTGGATGTATTACTCAAATTTACGATGGAGTATTCCAGCAAAACAAGTTTGACTTTGAAGTCAATGAAAACTTGTGGTGGTAAAGGTTTGGTGAAGATGTATACTAGTTGTAGCCTTATAGGTGAGCTGGAATGTTTGGTTTTTGATGAGATCCATAGCAACTAGTTCTAGTACAGAGTGTGGTAACTAATCTCCAAAATGTTTAGAGCAACTGTGAAAAGTCGGATTAACACTGAGATATATAAAGAGATTGGCACCTTAATACTTTACTCTCATAACGGTTTCACATTACCCGTATCATTTTCTTCAATCTCGAAGTTATTTCTCTGTGCAAAAACAAACCCAAAAGGCCAAGACCTTTAAAGCTAAGGAGTTATCGAGTCTTGGGTTGAATCCGATCACGGGCCTGTTCAGGCCTTTTGACGCGAATTATTGGGCCCAGCAAACTAATTCAAATTTAAGCAGATTATCGAAGCTATTAAAAACTGAAATAAGTGACCATTAGAAAAATTATAAAATGCAACAACAAAAACTATTTTTTAAATAGCTGTTGTCCATTACCTGTAAACCTAACACCGCCAAACCTGACAAATCCCATCACCAAACTAGGTCCAGTTTCAATTCAAGTACAAAAAAAACATAAAATCTTAAAACAAATTTAAAGCTATTTACAACAATGAATACACCTTAGAAAAATCATTATTAATAATTTGTAGTAAGATAAAAGTTCTATTTTGATCCACCAGGAACAGCAACAAGACAACCTCCAGTTTCAGTCCAATGAGATATTGTATGCCACATGTTAATAAGGATTCGATTGACTACATTGAAACTATATGGGTCTCTTTTAAGAAATCTATGATTACTAAAGTACCAGACTGTAAATAACAATATTCTTGAAAAACATTACCTCTTCTTCAATCTCAAAGCCAATTCTCTGTGCAAAAACAAAACCAAAAGGCCAACACTTTCACAGCTATGGAGCTATCTCGAGTCTTGGTTCAAAGCAGAACCCAGTAAAGAGCTGAAGAGGGAACTTCTTGGACACAGGACACTTCTGAGACCACTTCCAACACTTTAAGTTCATGTCGAAAGTCAAAAGCGCAGGAGATCCATAGCTCTGAATGTAAACCATATCATCACTGCCACTACTCGCGAACACATCGTCTAACTCACCAAAGCCTTGGAAGAATCTCTGAGGCATTCTCGCCACTTCTTGCCACTCTCTCCCTCCTCCTTCTTTCAGAACCCAAACACCAATCCCTTTGATGATGTCTGGTCTATCGTGTTTCCCTATCCCTCCAACGACAACAAGCTTCTCCTTGAGGTTCATCAATCTTCCACAGGTTAAAGAACACGGCATTGGTATAAAACTCCTCATCAAGATTCCGTTAGAGGATGATATCGATGATAGGTTTAAAGCAACCAAGCCGTGGCGATGATCAGAGCCTCCAGTGGAGTAAATCAAGAAGTATAGAACATTGTCGCAGATCACACTCTCGTCTCCTCCTCTCCATCCGGTTAAGACATCGGTTAAACGTGTTGTCCAGGTCATTGTCTCGGAGCTGTAGAGATGAACAGAGAGCTCCCATTGGAAGAAATCTTCCGGAACTTGCTTTGACTTCACTACAGAAACAGAGTAACTCTGTTTTGCTCTGTTCACCGAGGTAGACAATGCAGTGTAGTCTGTAGATTTGTGACCGGGTGGTTCGGTAAGCTTCCTCCACTGTTTGGTTATCGGGTTTGAGACATAGATCTTGTTTCTGCAGTCATTATCCATGAAACAAACCAATCCACAAGAGGAAGCAACAAACCAATTCGAAGTCTCGATGCAAGGGAGATCAAAGCTGTACCATTTCCTGATAACCGGGTCGTAAGCATAGCCGGATGGATCATCAGTGCTAGTGAACATGAAGTACCAAGGACTCTGAGGAACAGAGTTGTTGGAGAAGTTCGATAAGAATCTTTGAGAAGATACAATCTCGTTCCATCTTTTGCAGACAGTGCCAGCTCTGAAGATGCTTGCAATGGGGAGAAAGGATAGGATTCTTTCTAATAAATCGTTGGGGAGAAGAGAATCCATTGAAAAGGTTTGGACTTTGGTGTCATCATCGCTGTGCTCAGAGTATGATTCAGCTTCAGGGACATATGTAGTAATGTAGGTGTAGGGATAAGTGGTCCAAGACGTTTCTGCTTCCATCCTTAAAGCCACTGAAAACAACACAAATTATCAATAAAATTCTAACCTTTTTACACATCAAACACTGAAAATCATAACAATCGATTAGCAGAAGAACATTAAATAAATAACAAAAAGATATGATCAAAGCTTGCAGTCTCAACAAAGGAACAACATAGATTCAATACACAACACAAACACAGCCTCATCAAGTCAGATTCATTACCCAACACAAACACAGCCTCTTTGACGTCAGATTTATTACACAACACAGAGCCTCTCCAAGTCAGATTCACTACACAACTGAGCCTCTTCAAGTCCCTAAGTCAAGTCAGATTCATTACACAACAGAGAGACTTTTCAAGTCAGAATCATACACAACACAGAGCCTCTTCAAGTCAGAATTTGTAAGGGAAAACAACAAAAATAAATAAATAAATGTAGTTTAGATTTGCTCCATGAAACATGCATAGCAAAATCGAAAATGCATTTAGAGAAATAATATTTAGACTAAGTCCACAGTAATGCAATACATGTTTCAGACAGAAACCAAAAGACAAGTAAACAGGAGAAAGCTTGTGTCATGCTTTCAACTTTGGTGACAATTAATACAAAGATTAGATATTAGGTAGAACGTTTAGTTCATGCATATAAAATTAGGCTAAACGCTTACATCTATCGAACTCCTGGTAATAGCATATACATCATTAAATACCAAAACCCATCATCATCAAATCAAAGATTAGGACACGGAACAGATCAATGAACCAACCCAACATTAAAGAAGCAGAAAGTGACAGTAAGATCAAACAGAAACCCATCTCGATTTTCATTACATACCTTTGAACCGAGGAACACGTGGGTCTCTGAATCTTTACAATTCTCGAGATTCAAACGGATAAAGTATCGGACTTTTTTTAGATTTGCGAGTGGAAATGCCGGTTTTGTGGATGTTGTTGGTTACTGAAAAGATTCGAAAGACAATAGAAGATGGAAATGAAATGGGTCTGTCGGGATTTCGGATTTGTCGTGTAAGAAAGATGAAATGGGTTCATCAGTGAGACAAGGACTAGAGCTACAGATTGAGAAAATTGTGGTTTGATAGACAGATGAAGAGACGTTTCGGGTTCGATTATAAATATGAGTGAAACAGACAATGAGAGGAAGGAGGACAAAAGAGAGCAAGCAAGCGCGAGGAAGAGAGCAGAAGAAGACGTTTGCTCTTTGCTTCTTTTTATTTTCTCTTTGCGGTTTTATTTTGGGCAGATCTCCCATAACTCTAAAATGGTTTTTATCAGAAACTTAGAAAGTATAGCAAAAAGAAAATAATCAAAATATATTTTATTAAAAAGATAAAAAAAACATTTTTATTTTTACTTTATAAATATATAAATCTAAATAAATAACTTTCAAAAAAATTCAATTCAAAATTCTCTTTTCGGAAATTCTTTTTCATTTTTTTCAAAACCTTTTCTTTAAATCCAATTTTGTAAAAAAATATTATTTTAAATTTTAATATTAATTTATGAAAAAAATCCTAAACCAGCTTAAAACTTAACTCCTTATATATAAACTCTAAATCTAAATTAACTAACCATAAAAATATAAATATTTTTACCTTTTTAATTACCTATTTTAATCATTTCAATCATTGTATATTATATTTATGATAATTTTAGTACTATTTTTAAAAAATTCTATTTTATTTTTGATGGAAACATAGTTTAAAATAAAAAAATTGGAAAGACCATAGCGCATGAAAATAATTTTAGAAAGTATTTCATGAATACTAAACATAAAACAACGAAAAGAATAATCGTAACACCAATAATAATGCTGTCTTACTCATCAACCTCTATGTTTGTTTATTTAAAAATAACAGTAGCAATAAACTAATCAAAATTTGTTTTATTAAAAGAAAAACAAATCAAAATGTTTTTTTTCATTTCTTATTATTTCGTTTGGTAATATATACTTTGCTTTTCAAATACTGAAAGGTGTGTCTCTCTACTTTCCTTAGCCTAGAATTCTCTCAGTTTCCGAGTGCCCCCTGCCCTTTACCTAACCTAATACACTCACTACATCACTACACAATAACAAGCTAAAAACCAACACGCAAATTTGCATGTAAAAGCTGCAGAAATTCCCAATCAAATAATTATATGCAACTTAAAAATGCTGATGGCTTCATATGCACTAACTACATATAACGTGTAAAGCTATATATTGATCTCAGCTTCATACGCTTTACTTTATTTCTTCTTTAGATCATAGGCCCTTGCCCTTTATGGTTATGTAACTACTCCAGTATTTATATTCCATGTAGTAACGTACAATCAGTGGCTCACATACTCTCTATGATCACATTTCTGGTTATGTATTTGATTAAACGTGGGTCTTTTTGTGTATATGTTTCTTCGATATGAATTCAACTGTTATCTGTGTAAGTGATGGTTCAAGGTAGAATATAAATCACTTTTTCGATTTGTAGCATAATAATATGACTCTTACATCCATGAGTGGTTTAGAAATGTATAGTAGAAAGGCTTGCAAATCGGTCTGACTACCACTATAGTCACCTTTGATATTTTGTTGTATAACTCATTTAAAGATATAAAACCAAAACTAATCTAGAGGTAGAAGTCAAATCGTGTTTAACATCTAATAGATAAAATAGTATAAAACAAAGTTATTTTTGTCGTTAAAAGAACAAGACTGCGACGTGATGACTGTTTGGAAGATATAGCAAGATCAATATGCACTAATCAGTTTGGCCTATTTGGTGGTGACACATATATATATACACATGCCTTTGTGCACGTTAAGTCTTCTCACTTTTCATTCTGTACATTATGGAGCAAACCCACTCACACATGCACACACATATTTTTTATATATTTTCTTTCATGAATTATAAACTAGTTTTAAGAGACTTTTTTTGCAGACTTCATATAATATCTACAGCTCAAAAGGGATGTTGGGGAGTAAGTTGATCGACCATCTCCATTTCATTTATCCTTTATACCTAACTATATGAGGCCTTGCTTTTAATTTTGCTTCAAGCCTTCAAAGTTTGAGGACTGCTTCTGGTTCTTCAATACATAAACATATGTACATATAGATAGTTCTTCCAAGTTTGCAACATATATAACAGTTGGGAAGTAAAAAGAATATATATATATTTATATCAGAAAAGAGAAATGATTGTTGAAGTGGACTTTTTAATGTTTTTCTTGGCAGCAAAAGAAAGTGGACCAACAAACTTAGAAGTCGCATGAATCATGATGATGTTCTCGGCTGCTCCACATCTTGTTGTTCCCTTCTGTACTGTTTCTCTACAATGTTTTCAGCTTATATACCTATTCTCTCTATATATTTTTTTCTTAGTTTTAGAAAACGACTGGTCCTTTTCTTAGATCAAATTCTGAGTAACATGAGTGAAGTAACCAATTTTTCAACTATCAGCGTGATCCTCCCTTCGTCGAGGAACATGAAAACAAAGAGACTTGCGTGTTTTCTCTAGAATTTGTATACAAACAACGACACATATTTTATGCAAAAAAAACGACAGGTTTGACCCCCAAAAAACGACATAAATGAAAAGTGAAAAAAAAAACTAACTTAAAAACCAACACGCAGTTGGCATATTAGCTAAACTCTTTGATTATCTAATAACAATTTAAAGGGTTCATACGTTCAATTTCTAATGAAATGAGTACGTACGTTCTTCTAAAGAATTTATTTTTAAAATAGTACAGATCTTCGGAACTAGAAAATCTATATACATCCAAAAAACTAACAAGCTATTCTAGATATACAGACTAAAAGCCAACTTGATTTAAAAATCACAACAAAGCCCATTAGTGAAATAAAATGAAATTTCTCAACTAAATTCCTTTAAGCTCCTTCCTAACTTGTTTCCGGTGACAAGATACCGTGGATCCTACAAGTTCAAGATTTGTTCAAAGGATCAGTGGATTTAAAAGTTTGTATTCATGATCTATTCAGAAACTAAAATCTTGAATCTCCTCTTTCTCAGCCCAAATCTTTCAAGACCAACATTCGCTGTGCTATTGGGCTTGAGACAATTAGTTGTCAGAGTTTTCCATATTATTGGGCCTTGAAAAAGTGGCGCAAAGCTAATCTATGAGAAAGACATTAACATATGCTAGATTGCTCACCTATGACAAAACCAGAGTAGCCCACATCCTTGCAACGTTTCGTCGTTTCGGACCACGCAGGATATCAAATAACACCCAGACGTAACGATGTAAACACGACAAAAGACATTGGCAAAAGCAAAACCAGAAACAAAAGTCACAAGTACCAAAAAGAAGCATGTGAATGACAATTAGAGGAAGTAGATATAAGAAGAACAAAACAAAATTCAAATAAATAATATGCTAATAAGAGTCACAGTAAATCTCGTTACAATATAATCCAACAGCTCTTCTTCCATAGTAACAAAACGGTTTTGAAATTTTAAGAGATACAAAAAGCAAAAATAGACACAACACATGATAATATGATCAAACAAAACAAAAGCTCTTTGTTTGATTTTGAAAAGTCAACACTTAGCCATGAGTATTCAAAGCTTCCCAAACCAAGTTCTTAACCACAGGATTAGCCGCGTCTCTAGCTTGATAAGCAGCTTTCTTCAAAGTCCTAATAGTCCACACATTCGCCTCCCACCACGAGAGACTCCTATACGGAAGGTTATGCTTCTTGCAAAGCTCTTGAACCACCGGAGCCACTTTCCTTAGATGACAACGCGGCAACCGAGGGAACAAATGGTGCTCGAGCTGAAACTGTAACCCACCAAAGAACCAATCCATGTAAGAAGTACACGAGATGTCCAACGTCCCTGCAGCTTGCTTCTCGAACCAGTCGTCCCCCGTGGGTGGACCCACGTAGACGTCAGCAGCGAAATGGTTAAGCGTGAATTGAATATGCTGAAGCGCTGTGACGGTGAAGCTCGTGAAGACGAAGAAGAATCTCTCAGGCCAAGTTGGTAGACAAGATACCAAGAGCGGGAACCATGTCCAGAACACCAAGATTCCGGCGAAGTTGAGAGCGCGATCTGGGACTTCGCGTTTGGAGAAGAGGAGGATGAGCGTTTGGATGAAGAGGTTGATTCTCCCGAAGCACATGACTGGGTAGTAAGTGAAGTGCTGGTAGCTGATCAAGAACCTCGCGAGGGGATCGAAAGTGAGTTTCCTATCGTAGAAGCGTGACGTCATGGAGTTGAAGAACTTGGTGGAGACGGCGAAGACAGGGATGTGCTGCAGATCTGGATCGTAATCGAGGCTGTTACACGCGAGGTGATGAGCGTTGTGAGTCCATTTCCACCACGCGATCGAGATTCCCGTTAGGCAGTTACCGGAGAGAAGCTGAGCGAATCTGTTATACGATTTGTTCGTCATGATGACGTAATGGCCGGAGTCATGACCTATGTAAGCGCTCTGGATCCAGAGGAGTCCGAGTATCGCCGCGGCGATTTGGTGAGCGAGGACGGAGGTACACGCTAAAACGCCGTAGAGAACGGCGACGAACATAACGGCGACGAAGGCTAACGTGTAGAGAGTGACGTGTCCTTTGTTTTCGAAGAGGCCGAGTTTTCGAAACTCTGCGGCCATGCGGCGGTAATCGCGTGAGACTTCGGAGACTTGGAAGTCTCTGATGTGGTAACCGGTGAAGAGATCGTCGAGGTGGTGCCACGCGGTTCCGGGATGGAATGCGATGAACGCGTCGGTGACGTCTTGACCTACGAGGTTGAGTATCACCGTATCGCCTCCGGGATGAGATTTGATCCAATCGGAGACGTTGTAGACTTTGCCTTGGATCGCGATCCATAGATCTCCAGGTTTGTTGTGGTTTTTGAGATCTTCGTTCGTAATGTACTTTTTCACCGTCTCTTCCGCCATTGATGACGACGAATCAAAAGCTCGAGGATCTGAATCTACGGCGATTGGTTTTCGTTTAAGAGATTCGATTGATGAAAAGGTTGAAGAACCTTTCTTCACATAGTAATGAGGGATCTTGAATCTGAATTTGAATCGAATCCTTCTCACTCTGCGTTTGATGTATTTATGTTTTCAAATTAAACGAATATAGGGATCATATACGTGGCCCAAGTGTGTCGACTTGAGTCGTTCTCACGTGCGAGTCTTCTTTGTAATTTAAAGAGGGACCATTTTAAAATTAATTGTTTGTTATATTTATTGTTTATTGAATAAAAGAGGAAACTTAGCGCTGTCCCATGTGTTATAGCTTTATATATATTTTTCATTGTATGTCTTTTATCATTCATTCATTGGTTGGTGTCCGTCAATTTCACGTCAACATTAAAAAGAAATCGTATAGTATTCACCAAAGTATATCAGAAAATTGTGATCAATTAATCAAAAGATTTTTTTAAAGATCAATTTTCTTAAATAATATTTTTTTAAATTTTTGTTATAAAAATAGTTATAGAAAAATAAAATGACTAAAATAATATTGTTTAAAAAAATTCATTTTTTTTTTAAATTTGAATTTATATCTTTAAACCTACCCTTTAACTCTAAATCCTAAAATTTAAATTAGTTAATTATAGGAGTATAAATGCATATAAATAAAATGTTTAGCTTCTAAAAAAATTTATTTTGCTCATTTTCTTCCTTAAAAACTATTTTGTGAAAAACAAACTAAAAAAAATTATCTAAAAAAATTTCTCTTTTTTTAATGGAAACTGAGAGTTTTGGCTTTACAAAAATGATTTTATTATAAACCACATCAATATTTTTATATATTTTCTGTTATGGAAAAGTAAATTTGTGTAAAATCAGAATTCAAAAGAGAAAGTATATAGGTTTGGCTACAATATATGTTCATGACTTTGGCAATAATGTTAAGAAAAGATTTCTTAATGCACTTGCACCGTCCCTGTTGCTCAACTGCTCTCCAGGACTTGGTCTGCTATATGCACAGCTGGTTCTATTTGAAATCTTTTTCTGATTTATTGTTAACTCATGAAGATATTTTTTCCTCCTTGAGATCTGAAATAAATTATATTTTATTTCAACAAAAGCAATTATTATTTTTTGTTTCCAAGCGTGGTACAGACAAAAAAAGTCAGATATACATAACTATAGACTTTAATTATATTAGAATGGATGTCGACAAAAAATTAAAATATTATACAAATCAAATAGCAAATGGGAGGGAAATTCCTCAACTAGGAAATTAAAGGAAGACTTTTCATGTTAAGGAACATATAATGGAGACCGGGCTAGCAAGCAGTGGAAAGATGATTATTCACTTTAACATACAGAATATTCAAATAATGTCTTTTTATTTATAAAAATCACATAAATATAAATTAGTACAAACTCTTACAACACCTTTCTTGGTAGGAGAAAAAGATATTTTAAATGCCAACTACATAGAGGAAGATATCTTGAACAGTGAATTGAAATTAGATCCATGGGCCTACATAAGGGCTTCTAATTGGCATTGCACGTCTATATAAGAACCTCTTCTACAATCAAACCTATTTATGTATTGGGCCTTAGTATTTAAAGCCCATTAGTAGGAACTGCTACCTACGAGTCTATTGAGTGATATGTTTCAAAACGTAACGACGAGTCTTCAATTCTAAATCTCTTCTTCTTCTACGTTAAATACGTTAAATAAATTTGTTAATTCGATTGGAGCAAGAAGAACCTTCATGATTCCATCTTTCGAACGAAGGTTTACGTGCTTATAGTGAGGAGAGTAATCTGCATTTTTCTACAACAAGGTTCTGAGGCTTTAGTAGTTGTGGTGGCGAGATAGCGAGAGAGAGAGCAATGCGGAGTTCGATTGAGAATTTGAAGGAGAACTTGAACAAGATCGCGCTAGATGTGCACGACGAAGAAGATGAAGAGGTTCTTCAAATTTGCGGTTCAGCTAACAATGTCGGTGGTGGTCGGAGGAATTCCAAGTCTGTTTATCAGACCTCCAATGGAATCGATTCGCCTGCTCAGCATGAGGTATAACTTAGATAAATCTCCTTACTCTTCGAGAAATGTAGTTTGTGTGATGATGATAGGCTAATGATTTAGATTGAGAGGTATAAGGCAGAGATTAAGAAGCTTCAGGAGTCTGAATCAGATATCAAAGCTTTATCTGTGAATTACGCTGCTCTGTTAAGAGACAAAGAGGTAAGCTGCTTGTGATAGAATCTTACTTCTTTATATTCTCTCTCTCGCTCTCCTTACACCGAAAAAACCTACAGGATCAGATCTCCAGATTGAACCAGGAGAATGGCTCACTGAAACAAAAGGCTATCAAGGTATAAGACACATGGATCTGTTTGTTTGTTTGTTTGAATCTCTATATGCGTGCATGCAGTTAGGTGGCGATACATATTATTTGTTTGTAATCTTCTCCAGGGAAACAAGGATCAGTCAACCATACGAAAACCTGTGTCACATTCAAAAATTCGAGGTCATCTTTCCAACGGAAAAGGAAAGGACAATGATTCAAAGATAAAGGAAAAGGTAACACCAAGATAAAAAGCTTCGTGCTGTTGACAGACACTTGTTTGGTTTGTTGTAAGATACGTACATCAGAGTTTCGGAATTAACTTCTTTTTTAGTTAAGAAGCAGTGTAGAAATGCCTTTTATTTATATGCAATGTTCTTTTTTGGTAAACACTAAATTCTAAGTGTTAACGCCATTTTAGGACCTTGCTGATATGCTAGAAGATAGAACAAAATCACTGGCAGCTGTTCAAGCTAAAGAGCTTGCTAAAGAGCGTGAAAAACTAAGAGATTTGCAGCTTTCTCTGCAGGGTATATACTATCATTAGTTGCTTATTGCTTCTTTTATATCTCTGATATCTAGTATTCTCACTCACCTTAATTCATCAGAGGAGCGTAAACGGAGTGAATCATTCAAGGAGGAGCTCGAGTCTCTGAGGTTAGATAAGAACAAAGTAAGACTATAAGTTAGAAAATACTTGCATTTTCTGTATTCATGTAGGAATAAATATCTCTTGCTTACAAGTTTGTGATTTTCTGTATTCCGTATGTTTGCAGACCTCGTTGGAGATTAACAAAGTGCATAGTGAACTGGATGCAAAATTACTTGAAATCAAACACTTGCAGATGAAGTTGAATGACCAGGAGAGCCACGCTGTTGGAACTGGCATGGAACATCTAAAAGAAGTTAACAAAACACTAGAGATGGAAAACAATGAGCTTAAGGTTTGTTGTGTTCCATCCCATACTGTTGAATGATTTTGCATTCAAAAAATTATCTATCCCGAACTGTGTGTATGTCTACTTTGACTTTTGGAATCTGGACCGAGTCTGAACTGTTTTCTTCATCACTTCATAGTTGAAACAAACTGAGCTAGAAGCTTCTTGGGAAGAAAGCAGGAGGATCAACAGTAGCAAAGTCTTCCCAGACACCACAGAGGCTCTGACTAGATATCCTAGTAGTCTGAACAAGGTTCTTCATCCAGAAGACACTTGATCATATACATATATATATATATATACGTTTTGCATTGCGTTCATGGAATGTGGATCAAGTATATATAGTCACTTACGCCTTTTCCATATTTAACTAGAAGGAAACTGAAACCTTTCCTGGAAAAGAAGAAATGGAGCAATCCCTGCAGAGATTGGAAACGGATTTGAAGGAAACACAAAGAGAAAGGGATAAAGCACGACAAGAACTAAAACGCCTTAAAAAACACTTGCTAGAAAAGGTCAGCTATTATATCATTAGCTTCTTGATCATGTCTTTGTAAATTATCTCTGATTTCTAGCAATACTCTTAAAATTGGTTATGACTTCATCCTAAACAAAGTTTTATTTGCATTTCTCTTGATATATTTCTGAGAAGATTATGGATTTATGATTTATTTTCCATAATTTTAAAGGAAATGGAAGAGTCTGAGAAAATGGATGAAGATAGCCAATTGATTGAAGAACTCCGACAGACTAATGAATATCAAAGGTCTCAGATATCACAGTTGGAGAAAACACTTAAGCAGGCAATGGCTAGTCAGGAGGAAAACAGGCTGAGCAATGACAATCAAATTCGGAAGTTAAGGAAACAACTGATGACTTAAATCAAAAACTTACAAACTGTTTGAGAACAATCGAGTCCAAGAATGTTGAACTTCTAAACCTTCAAACAGCTCTTGGTCAGTACTATGCTGAAATCGAAGCTAAGGTTGGTATACTATGAGGAAACTGAAAATCTTATTTTTCTTAGACTCAATTTATCGATGAGTTCTTATTCATTTTGTAGGAACATTTTGAACGAGAGCTTGCGGTTGCTAAAGATGAGTCGATGAATCTTAATGCTCGTTTGAAAGTAGGCATAATATTACTATCCTTTTCCTTTGTTGCATGTGACCTGCCGTTTCGATATGACTAATGCTATTCTGCTGTCGCTTCAGGATGCTGGTGACCGATTAGAGTCATCAAATAAAGAAAAGGAAGACATCACATCCAAACTGTTGCAAGCCGAAAAGGTGGCAGCTGAATGGAAAAACAGAGTAAGCAAGGTTGAAGAAGACAATGCAAAAGTACGCTGTGTTCTTGAGCAGAGCATGACGAGGCTAAATAGAATGTCAATGGAGTCGGATTATCTCGTTGATAGGTACACCAGTTATCACATCATGCAGAATTTTCGATTCTCCTGTCAGAATTAGATGTTTTAAGGCAATGATGAAACTCAAAACATATTTTTGCAGGCGAATTGTCATCAAAATACTGGTTACGTACTTCCAGAAGAATCATAGCAAAGAGGTAAAGATTGGAATTAATTCCAAATTCTTCTTTTTTTTTTCCAGACATTCACAATTAGTCAGTTGTTCTATTGCTTTTGCATAGGTTTTGGGACCTAATGGTTAGGATGCTGGGGTTCTCAGAGGAAGATAAAGAGCGGATTGGAGTGGCACAACAAGGAGGTCGTAAAGGTGTTGTAAGAGGCGTATTGGGCTTTCCTGGTCGTTTTGTTGGTGGAATCTTGGGTGGTAAATCTCCAGACTCACATGCTAATGCCGCTTCTGATAACCAGGTAAAAACCTATCCATTACACAATGAAGCACTGATCCAAGTCATATAATCAATACACAGAGCAAGTTTCACTGAGAGATTATTATTTTGCTTTTTTAGTCTTTTGCGGATTTATGGGTGGATTTCTTACTGAAAGACGCAGAAGAGCGAGAAAGAAGAGAAGCAGAAGAGGCAGCAGCAACCAAAGCTAAGCAAGATTCGGAGAAGACAAAACAAGACGGTGCGTTGTCTGATTCGGAGTTCTCGACGGTGCCTCTCAGATCATCGGAGAGTAATCAAAGGTTCTCCCCAGTACTACTATAAGATGATAATTAGATACATATACATCTGGTGATTCAAAAAAAAGAAAAAATATATATATACATCTTATTTACACAAAAAGTTAAAATAGGTGTTTGAATATATGAGTCTTGTATTGTAATTATGATCTCACACCAATTTGACCCAAAAAAAAAGAGTTCCCATACCAATTGTTTGTTCCTTTTTTCTTTCGCTCCAATTTTTATATAGAATAGAAGTTCAAAGCTGTTTTTTTCTTCTTGTTACTGATGTATCGATGAAGGAAGAACCTTCTCTTTCTAAAGGTTTCCGTTTGCCAGTGTAACAACTAATAAATAACATTTGTATCATATCATCGTTCGCATCTAATAGCCCAAAAAAGTTCTCACCAAATGAGAGAAATGAACACAAGTAAAAGCAGAGTAACAGTTTCTTCTTTTCGAGTCTTAAAGTAGAAATATAAAGAAACAGAAATTCCCCAAGACACAAAGCAAAACGTCAAAGGGAGGGGATAGAGAGAGGTTGCTTCACTATAAAGTCTCTAACCCAACTTGGCCTTGAGGGAAGCAAGAGGGATCTTAGAAAGAACTTTCTCATCGAAAACCATGTAATGTTTCTTCAGCTCCTTCATCGTCTTCTCTGCCACTGGATCTACCTTGTCCTCATGTTTCTCATACATCATCGGTACTGTATGCAACACCACAAAACCTGTTTTGTATATCCCACACACACGCACACACATAATTTAGATTCAACAATCGGAAAACTCAAAATCTTTATGCAACTTCAAAACTCTTTATCGGTAAAAAGACTTACATATGTAAACAAGGGTCAAGAAGTTGAACCAGTTGCCCACAACCGAGATTATCCACAGCCCAGCCACAACCTGAGATACAACACATCCAATGAAACACCGTTATATTTTGCAATCAGGAACGATTAATGTGTACATTGCAAAAGTTCGTAACTTTATAGATATCTAAATCATCAACGAACCAAGCATAAACATACCATCAGAAATTTCTTCAAGTCTCTTCCTAACGCAATGCTCCTTAGGATAACGAAGGCTTGGTTCAGTTCGTTTCTCAATGCAGACGCAATCAAAAGGAAATGTTGCTCTTTAACATGGATCTCAGGAATTTTAGGTGGAGACCTGGAAATAAAAGAGTTCACCAACATTTTAAGCATAGTACAAACAGAAGCATAAAGGTTGCAACTTGTAACAAAAATAACCAAAAAAAAAAAACTTACTTTTTCATAAAGGCATGAGCATTAGACCATAAAAACATGGCTGCGAGGGAGAATATCAAAATGTGACACACAAGACTCAGCAAATGATACTCAACCAACTCAAACAGAACCCAAATGGCAGTGGCTACACCAAGAACAGCAGCTGAGAGCTTTTTATCCCTCCACAAGAACACATCAGCAGCTGCGCACCAGAGACAAAAGTTCAAAACCCAACAAGAAAAGTTAAAATCTTGTATCATAAGACATGGATACGGTTTGAAATCAAAACAAAACAGTAATCTCAAACTCAACAAGCTTAATAAAAAAAACAAAGCTTTAGATACACAGACCAGACCCTATTAATCATTCACATGACAAACAGTTTCCATTCACAATCACAAAAACAAACGAAAAGCATATAACTTTGTCTTATTCCAAAGCACATTGTTTCAGTTCCGACAATCTGAGATTATTATTTCAATGTAATAAGATACTAGATCCTCGTATTGCAGATCAAAGCATAGGACGTAAAAAGAGGGGAACGTACGCAAACCGCCACCGAGAACCTTGTGAACAGGCTTCTCTCTACCAAACAAACGGTATATCTTCGCCTTCAAAGCCGACGGAGACTCCGGTTTCTCGTGCTCCGAGTCCGACGAAGACGATGAGTCGTGATCGTGGATCTTCTCAGCTATCTTCTCCATCAGAGACTCTTCCGTCGCCACAGGTTTCTCCGATTCTTCCGCCATTTTCGATCTAACGTTAAGAGAAAGGAAGCGAGAGAAAGAGAGTGGCGGTGAGAATAGGTTTATGAGGGCTATATATGTCCGAGCCTAAGGTTCGGTTTACCCGGACCACGAAGTTACGTTAACGGCGTTAATCTTTAAGTGAGAAAAAGATAAAACGGACGTTAACGTTTAGTGCCTCGAACGTGGAGGCGACCCAATGCTAGTGGCTTGGTGCGACTTTTATTACCTGCTTTCATAAAGTAACCGACATGGTCTGAATAAATTCTGTACACGTGTCATTAATTGGATCACTGAAGATGAAAATCGACGGCTCGCTCATTTTCCGACTAAACCGTCGTCGTTCCTAAAATTTCGGGACCAACTAAAATTAAAAAAATATCTCCGTTGCCGGGACTCGAACCCGGGTCTCTCGGGTGAGAGCCGAGTATCCTAACCAGCTAGACTACAACGGATTTTGCTGAAGGAAGTAACGTAGTTCAACTCATTCCCCTTTCGTCTTTTCTTTTTTTTGGGGAACATTTTGTTTTCTTTGTAACTACAAAACTCTTCATGAACATTAACTGGAAAGTGAGCATAAAAATTCAAAGACTTTATTATTCATTAATCTTTCTTTCTTTGCTCAATCCTCAAAGAGAGTGTATAAAGAAGAAAACAACATGTAACAAAGTAGTAACTCTTTAAAAGAGAGGTTTTTTCCCATTGATCATTCCAAACAAACGATCAAGAACTTGTCTTCCAGCATCACGAAGACCCGAATGCATATACTCATTCGTTACCCAAAGCCTTACACCTGAAATCTGAGAAGCTGTTTCCATCACGAGCTTGAAGTTTACATACATGTCTTCATAGTATACCGCCGCAGCAACAGGCACCTTACCAAAAAGGAAAATCATGTGAAAACAAGAGGTAACTGTTTGATCCATAAGAATGAAAATGATGAAGACTCTTGAGCATACCTTGTTGGTTTTTAGTGTAGCAGCATTGTATAATGGAGGCCAATCCTCTTTCTTGGCTAAGAGATCTGCGGCAGCTTTGAATGGTTTCAAGGAATGAATCTCATCAAACATCCATGGAAATATCATCTGAATATCAATTTAAATTAGCTAAGCAATGCGAGTGCCAAGAAATTAACCACACAATTAAAACTACTCCAAACCAGTTACCTCTCCCGTGAAGAGTACATTTTGGCCTTCTTTGACTGACTTCACTGCATCAAATTTGTGCTCAAATTTTTCCCGTAATCTATGAGCAGACCAGCTTGACGAAGCACCCTGATAAAAGTTTCCAATAAAAGAATAAACAATAACAAGTCGAAGCAACTGTGTGAAACAGGAAAGACGATGAAGAATTGAGGAGACTATACCTCACAGTATATAGCCTCGTGGAGAAGAGCATAGAGTGGGTTTGTATCAAAAGAATGCCAAGTCTCAAACTGCAAAACAGATCCAAGCATATCAGACTATTGATTCCATCGGAGAACTGATAATACTCTGAGAATATCAATTCTCTTACAGCGTTTAAGAAGAAGTGACTAATACGCTTTGGTGATCCAGGAACTAAAATAGGATCCCATACTCTCTCCAACCTATGATCAATTACGAAGGCAAGGCTGAATACAGAACAACTGAGATGATTGATGAAAAACAAATTTAACAAAGCTTAACTCTTACATGTAATGCAGGCGCTCAAAACCAGTACTTGATCCTAAACCAGAAAGACCAAGAGTTTGAAGACCATGGGGAGTGAGGACGCCTCCTGATGGAAGAGGTACCTAAAGAAAAAAAACAGAGACAAGTAATTAAACTAAACTAAACTGGTCAGTGAAATTGGAGGAATGTTTTGACCCCTTCCTCACCCCTCCGCCTTCAGATTCAGCCAAGTAAGTTACAAGTTCACGAACAATCTCAACGTCTTCAGGGAACCTCTTGTAGTATTTTTCATTCTGACGAACAACTTGTTGAAAACCAGCTTCATACACATCATCTGCTGTGCAAGCTTTGCCAATTGGTGGGATTCCTCCGGTTATCAGCACTTGTTTCAGTCCTTGAGGCGCAAAGCTCATGTATGTCAATGCACAGAAGCCACCAAAACTCTGCAGAAACACCAATCCACACGAACAACAAATCAAATTACAAGAACTGAAGCAGAGCTTGTAATAGACAACAAGTTACCTGACCCAAAATAGTCCAAGGATCAGCATTAGGAACAAGACGAACTCTAATAAACTCAGCATCATTGACTATATTATCAGCTCGAAAGTGAACCAAGTAATCAGCTAAATCATCTGCTGATTTGAACTGAAGCATAGAGGAAGACGTCAAAGGAGTTGACAAGCCAGTTCCTCTCTGCAATAACAAACACAAAAGTGAGTGGAACACAAAAGAGTAAGAGAAGAGTGTTCATCAGAGTAATAAAGTATGATACTTGATCGAGTAAGATGACGCGAAACTCTTCACAAGCTCGTTGTATCCATCCACCAGCTTCACTAGGTCTTGGACCTTCAAATCCAGGACCACCTTGTAAATACAATAGATACGGCAACGCCTGCTCCTCTTTCCCAACTATAATCATTTTCAATCTTCAGCTTATCATAATCACATCACTGAAAGATCATAAAAGGCCCTGACTTGAGCTAAAGCTTACCCGCAACGATCTCCCGAGCGAAGACGGTGATTTTGGGAGAAGTTTTGGAGTAATCTAGAGGGACTGAGAATCGATGGTTACGTAACCGGAGCTCCGGCACGGAGAACCACTTCTCCGTGACATGCTCCGGCGTCGATTCCGTGGAGACGGATCCTGATCCAGCCATTGAAGTGATTCCTCGATAAGATCTCCGGCGACGGTAGAAACTGATTAAACCGGGCGATTCTGATCGAGAGAGTATGAAAGCAGTCAACTTTGGAATCGTTATCCTCCTAGGAATCGGAGTCAGCAGCGCGTGAGTCGCCAACACCGTTTTAAAAAAAAAATTTGCTTAAAGGAAACAATTTTTTATGCCCCAAAAAATCTTTAAATTTTAAATTAGTTTGGGTTCAGTAGCACTTGAGAGTTCAGACTAAGGTTAGACTAGGTTAGGCCGGGGACATCGGGTACTCAGGTCAGTTTCTGCTAAGACCCGTTCGATTCAGAATATATCAATTACTTAGAAAATATATCTAATGAATACTTAATTTA
Source organism: Sinapis alba (assembly GCA_012274485.2). NCBI lineage: Eukaryota > Viridiplantae > Streptophyta > Magnoliopsida > Brassicales > Brassicaceae > Sinapis > Sinapis alba. Next base: position 152,845 of record MU105965.1, on the reverse strand, counting down.
TGGTTCAGATTCGGATGGATTTGACCGGTTCAAATATATACGTAAACCCAAAATATTACATTATTATTTATTTATTATTTATTTTTTTCATTTTCAAAAATAAATAAATTAAAATCAAATATATATTAGTAATGTGTAAATATTTACAACAAAATTGAAGTAGTCTACTGGTATTGGTTATTTTACTTTTCGAACCCATGTTCAACGCTCATTAAATACAATTGTATGTGTGTTTATATAGTATTCAGTTTAAAACGAGTATTCATTTGGTTTTGGGTAAAACCGAATCCAACCGATATCCATAATTATTTATATAATTATTTATTGGATGAAATTATAAATACCAAAACTGAACTAATCGATCCATTTCAAGTTAGATCCGGTTCGAATATTCGGTACCGGGTCAAAGTTGCACACATAGTTGAGACATTCATCAATGAGGAAGAATCTGAATAGGGTATTGTCCACGTGAGATGCTGCACTTAGAACATGAACGTAACCAAAAGTGAGAACTGAAAAGAACCCATGAAAACAAAGATGATCAATATGAGGAAAGCTATGGTTCAATTATTAATTAAAGTTTAAAATATAATTTTAGTTAAATTTGATTCAAATACTATTTTTTATTCATTTGAGAATTTTAAGATTTCATTTTTGAACAAAAATCCATTTTTTATTTATTTCGAGAAGAGTTTTCATGGATAAAGTTGCTTTTAGAATAAATATTAATATAAAAATTAAAGTAAGAATGAGATAATAGAAAAGTAAAGAAACGATTATGAAAGAAGAAACACTTTTTTCTAAGAAATTGATCATACACTTGTTTATCTATTAAATTTTCAGTTTTTATTTAATTATTAAAATGTTTCATGTTAAAATATTAATAATATTTTACCTATATTTTATATAATTTTTACTTATATTTTCTATAATTTACTTATAAAATAGTATTTTACTTATATTTTATATAATTTTTACTTTATTTTACTTATAATTTTCACTTATATTTTTATATAATATATATACATCATTTGTATTTATTAGATAACAATATTATTTGTAAAATATTAGTATTGTTTATTTTTATTAATAAATATATTATACCTTCTCGTACTAAATGCCATAATCAATTATTTGGGTGGCTTATTCTTTGGGCCAACCAATGAATAATAGTGCTATCCAACTCTTGGTCACAGATCATGAAATTACACATAGTGTACACACATGTCTTGTTTAAAATCATGGTTCCTATGGATATTTTGCCATATGTTTTATTCTCTATAAAGAAAGTGTTAATCTTTTTTGGCCATTCAAGATCCGTAGGATCTCTCTTAACGATAGCTTCACTTAGATTGCAAGAACCAGAATGAGCAAAGCTCCGGGGCGCAACGAAGAACTGGATCAATGGTAGACCCAATTCAATCACGGGCTTTCCCCTCAAGTATAATTGCTTCAACCAAACTTGTGGCTGACTGCACTGCATTTTGTTTTCTAGCAGATTCAACTGTCCTTAGGAATGTCACATCATCAAACCTAAAGGAAGACAACATCAACTATATAGTTAAATACAATGGAGCTATGAGATTTCACGATGGTGTGTTGTTGCTTACTTAATTACTCATCAAGCAAAACATGTGAAAATGCTAAGAATCGTCAAGATATCAAATACACTGAGAAGAAACAGTAACCAAACCGGGAAAAGCATAGACAGCCAAATAACCCCATCTGCATAAATGTGCAAAGCCTTAAGGAGTACTATACCAAATGCACAAACTTAGAAAGTATGAGTCGTTTGATCAAAAAATGGTATGAATCTTGCAATAGAGCTTTCAAACAAAAACCCAATACAAGCTCCTTAGAACTCAAGAAACATTGAGAAGAAAGAGTAAGCAAAACCAGAAACTCCATCTGTGCTGCGATTCTGAGAAATTCGAAACAGTCTTTCTTTCTCTTGTGATGAGCTGAGTGATGAACTGAGACAATGACTGAGCAACAACATATAGTTGAGTGAAACAAATATTTGACTTCAATTATGACAATGATGTTGCAATAAACATTACAAAACCACTCTCTGTCTCGATCATTTAAGTCAGCAGCGCGTGAGTCGCCAAAATCGTTTTTATTTAAAGAAACGATTTTTATCCAAAAAAATCTTTAAATTTATTAAATTAATTTCGGTTCTGTTTTGCATCGACAACAATGGCTTCTTCACTCATCAGGCGTTGCTCTCGCCGTGCCGTTAGAACCATAACCACCGACCGGTTTATGAGCAACGTACCGGAAAATACCGTTTACGGAGGACCCAAACCGCAAAACTCGAACCAAAGAGTCACTCTCACGCAGCTGAGGCAGAAATATCGGAAAGGTGAGCCGATAACCGTCGTCACCGGTTACGATTACCCTTCCGCCGTTCACATCGATACGGCTGGAATTGATGTTTGTCTTGTGGGAGATTCAGCTTCAATGGTTGTTCATGGCTATGACACTACTCTTCCTATCTCCTTAGATGAGATGCTCGTTCATTGTCGCGCCGTTGCTCGTGGAGCCAAAAGGCCGCTTCTTGTTGGTGATTTGCCATTTGGTACGTATGAGTCCAGCACCAATCAGGTGAATAACCCTTTCATTACATGCTCTTTTTAGTTAATCTCTTGAAAACAGCACCAAGTTGTGTTCTTTTGTCCTTCTGAGCAAAAACACCAGTTTGGTTGGTTAAGTTTGAGTTTGACTGATGCCAAGCGGTTGATAACCCTTTAATTACAGTTGAAATGTGGATGTTTTTGTTTAGATAATCTCTTTGAAACTGCTCCAAGTTGTGTTCTTTTTTCCCTTTTGAGACTTGTATTGTTTGAGCAAATCATTACTTTGGTTGGTTAAGTTTTAGTTTGAATGATGATCAGGCGGTTGATAGTGCAGTTAGAGTGTTGAAAGAAGGAGGAATGGATGCTATTAAACTTGAAGGAGGTTCACCTTCAAGGATCACTGCTGCAAAATCTATTGTGGAAGCAGGGATTGCGGTTATGGGACATGTTGGCTTGACTCCACAAGCTATAAGCGTTCTTGGTGGTTTCAGACCACAAGGGAGAAACATAGCTAGTGCTGTTAAGGTCTGAAACTAAGAGTTCATGCTTGTGTTTTTTTTTTTTTTTGAAGCTGTGATGAAAAGCTTTTTTTTTCTCTTACTTTTGGTTGGGATTAGGTTGTGGAAACTGCAATGGCTTTACAAGAAGCTGGATGTTTTTCGGTTGTATTAGAATGTGTTCCGCCTCCTGTGGCTGCTGCTGCAACCTCTGCTCTTCATATTCCAACCATTGGCATAGGAGCTGGCCCTTTCTGCAGTGGACAGGTTCGGTTTCACACTCTTTTACACTGGTGTTATCCAGAGCAAAACTAGGATTTTCCGGTTTTGTGTCCTTATTATGATCAACCATGTCATATTGTTTTGGTTTGTGGTTGCAGGTTTTAGTGTACCATGATCTCCTGGGAATGATGCAGCATCCACATCATGCCAAGGTAAAAACCTGAACCAAATAACCATATCATCATGCTCCTTCCTGCTGTTAATTACAATTCATTATTCTAATAAACTTCCCTTTCATTTTCAGGTCACTCCAAAGTTTTGCAAGCAGTACGCTCAAGTAGGAGAAGTGATCAATAAAGCACTCTTGGAGTATAAGGAAGAAGTAACCAAACACTCGTTTCCAGGTCCTTCTCACACCCCTTACAAGATCTCTTCAAACGACCTAGACGGATTCTTAACCGAGTTACAAAAAATGGGATTAGACAAAGCTGCTTCTGATGCTGCTGCATCAGCTGAAAAGATGGAATCTTCAGATCCAGTGTCTTCTCAGTGACAAAGCTGTAGAAACTCTCTTAGCTTCATGGTTTGAAGAAATAAAAGTCCTTTAATAGGACTTTTGAGTCCTTTAATAGGACTTTTGCTAGATAGAGTTATTTCAGAATTCAGTTCAGGGTAGTATCAACGATTAATAAAAATAAGTGCGAGTTTTTACGAAACATATAAAGGTTTGTCCTTACAGTGTAATAGTAATATAATAATCATTCTTGGGCTCAATATGTACAAAGGCCTCACGAAAGCCCATTATAGTGCCACTCAAACCCGCCGATCAGAGTTAGTCGCCCCACTTTCTTCCGGTGGCCGCCGTCTTCTTCAAACCTCCACAAGATGAGTATTGCTCTATCACTTTCCCGGCGCCGTCTGTTCAACCATCCCGGACTCCTCCGTAGATTCTCCGCTGATGCTGACCCACCTCCCGGAATCAAACCGGAGAGCCATGAATCAGTGGAAGTCCGGTTACTAGAGAATCTCCGTAAAATCCCACAGCACGATTGGGCGTCAAGCGAGACGCTATCTTCTCTCCTCGCATCTTCTGTACCTCCTCTAGCATTCTCGCAAATCACGCGCCGTCTCGGATCCTACTCTCTAGCAGTCTCATTCTTACACTACCTCGACGCGAAATCTCAATCTCTGAACCACCGTGAAGAGTCTCTCTCCTTAGTGTTTCAGTCAGTTATCGAATTCGCCGGTAGCGAACCCGACGCAAGTGATAAGCTTCTCAGTCTCTACGAGACTTCCAAAGAGAAGAACATCCCTCTCACCCCCGTCGCCACTAAGCTTCTCGTCAGATGGTTTTCACGTATGGGTATGGTGAACCAATCGGTTCTCGTCTACGAACGGCTCGATTCGAGTATGAAAACCACGCAAGTTCGTAACGTTGTGATCGACGTTTTGTTCAGAAACGGGAGAGTGGAGGATGCATTCAAGGTGCTCGACGAAATGCTTTGTAAAGGATCAGTCTTTCGTCCTAATAAAATCACTGCTGAGATTGTTTTCCATGAGGTTTGGAGAGGAAGGCTTTTGAAAGAAGATGAGATTGTTGGGTTGATTTCGAGGTTTGGTTCTCATGGTGTAGCTCCAAACTGTGTTTGGTTGACTCGGTTTGTAACTAGTTTATGTAGAAATGCTCGGACCGATGTAGCTTGGGAGGTTTTGAGTGGTCTGATGAAGAACAGAGCTCCGCTTCAAGCTCCTTCCTTTAATGCGTTGCTAACAGTTTTAGGAAGGAATATGGAGATTAGTAGAATGAATGATGTAGTCGTGAAGATGGATGAGATGAAGATTCGGCCTGATGTAGTGACGTTAGGGATTCTTATTAACACTTTGTGCAAATCAAGAAGGGTTGATGAAGCTCTTGAAGTTTTTCAACAAATGTGTGGAAAGAGAACTGATGATGGGCATGTGATTAAAGCTGATTCGATTCATTTTAACACTCTCATCGACGGGTTGTGTAAGGTGGGGAGGATGAAGGAAGCGGAGGAGCTGTTGGTAAAGATAAAAACGGAAGAGAGTTGTGCGCCAACTACGGTTACTTACAATTGCTTGGTTGGTGGGTATTGCATAGCGGGACAGCTTGAGACGGCTAAAGAAGTTGTTACTCGGATGAATGAGGATGGGATTAAACCCAATGTGGTCACTCTCAATACACTTATCGGTGGAATGTGCAGGCACCATGGAGTGAACATGGCGATTGCTTTCTTTACAGATATGCAAAGGGAAGGCTTGAAAGGTAACGTGGTTACTTATACGACGTTGATCCATGCTTACTGCAGCGTTGGTAACGTAGAAAACGCTATGCGATTGTTTGACCAAATGTTGGAGGCTGGTTGTTCACCTGATGCAAGGATCTATTATGCTTTGATATCTGGATTGTGCCAAGCTAGAAGAGATCATGACGCTGTTAGAGTGGTGGAAAAACTGAAACAGTCTGGGTTTTCTCTTGATTTACTGGCTTACAACATGCTTATTGGCTTGTTTTGTGATAAGAACAACGGAGAGAAAGTCTATGAGATGCTAACCGATATGGAGGAAGCAAAGATGAAACCAGATTCCATCACTTACAACACATTGGTCTCGTTTTTCTGTAAACTCAAGGACTTCGAAAGTGTTCAGAAAATGATGGAGAATATGAGAGAGGACGGGTTGCACCCAACTGTTGTGACATATGGAGTGATAATAGAAGCTTATTGCTCGGCTGGGGATATAAACGAAGCAATGAAGCTGTTCAATGACATGGGTTCACGCTCAAAGGTCAGTCAAAACACCGTGATATACAACATTCTTATAAAGGCGTTTTGCAAGGTGGGGAATCTCGGACAAGCCATGTCTCTTAAAGAGGAAATGAAGGAGAAAATGGTGAGACCGAATGTGGAAACTTACAATGCCTTGTTTAAGTGTCTTAATGAGGTGCACCAGAAAGAGACATTGTTTAAACTAATGGACGAGATGAACCAGTCCTCCTGTGAAGCAAATCAGACCACCGTGGAGATTTTAATGGAGCGTCTCACAAGTTCTGATGATTTGATTAAGCTTAAACAGTTTATGCAAGGTTACCCTGTTGGTTATCAGGTCGAGAAAAACTTCACTTTTCCATGTCTTTAGTTTGTGATGATTTGGTTTGTATCATCTATACCTCGTTTCTTCATTGCTTTTATAGAATACAAAATGGCTCCCTATGCTAGATTTTTATTGTTCAATTTTAATAACCTGAATAAATGATTGAAAAATTCCAGTGTTTTGTTTTGTAAATTTTTGCAAATAAATGTTCTCTAACTTCCTTACAGAGGGCTCAAAGATAAGAGTAGCAAAGAGACACCTGGTCTTTACGAGATGGGGTTTCTTGCTTGAGAAGCAACGCAGGTTTACTTTGTCTTGATGGATTTGAGTCGGATGCTTTAAAGACTAGACACATTGAGTCTGAAATGGCTCTTTGTCGGATAATCGTTAACAAGGTCAACATCAATGTCTCTCCTGACTCGTCCTTTCACTGTTATGAGCCAGGTTGGTTCCGAGTCTGGCTCTGCTAATTTGGACGAAGACACACTCCAAACTGAACTACTAAGGATGAAAGACTTAGTTCTCGGAGACAAGGGGAACAAGAAATGTATTTTATACCTAGGCTCTCAAAACATGTATATCTTATTTTCTTTTTGGAATCATGTTTATATCTACACGAACGTGAAAAAATCTTAAAGAGGTCACTCAAAAAGTTTTAAAACTGAGAAAATCTACACACAGAAAAAAAAAGAAAAAAGTTTATTTAAGAGATGGAACCTATGCTGCTTCCTTCTCGTGTGGTGGCTGAGAGTTTCTCCTCTAAGCTCTGGAGTAAGTCATGGTACTGAGAGAAACCCAAGTGAGACTGAAACAAATAACATTTTTTAAAAGAAGAGGACTCTGATACGTTACCAAATGGGGCTTTGATTGTTGTGGAAAAAAGAGTTTTACCTGTAATGTCATGCTATATGCGTTCCACAACCGTAGATCATACCGGAATATATCATAAAGTACCTGCAGTTCGCGAAAAATATAAATAAACAACTTGGTTATGTGGTGATGCTTTTAGAATAGTGGAAGTTCGAAGGTTTCATACCTCGGACCGTTGTAAAAGAGTGGCAAGAACAACTATCCATTCTTTGAACTTCACTGAACACATCTGAGCCAGTAGAAACTCTGCATCTAACCGGTTTTGTAGCTCACTCATTTGCAGCTGAAGGATTCAAACGAAGATAATAAGATTAGAAAAATAAAGTACTCTGAAGATGCAAAGGCTATTACAATGCTGCAGGGGTCTATGCTTTTAGTTTTCATATTGTTTCGAGAAGCAGAGTGGAAAACATGAATTTGGAACATGGAAAGAAACCACAATGGAGTTGATTGCTACCTTTTGACCAATCAGTTCAAGTCCTGCTGCGAAATTCTCCAGCAGAGCACATCCGTACCTTTCTCTTTGCAGAAAATCCTGAAATGTTAGTCAATACTTCTATTGCCGTTATACCATAAGAGGGTGAGAGATACAGATCCTCAGCAACAAGCTTTGAAAGTTCTTTACCAGACATCAAATAACTGGCATGACTTTCAAGTATGCTCTTCACCGAAGCAACATGAGGACTTTGCTCCTTGAACGAGGAACTGATCCAGAGACACTTGATAAGAAGGCAATTGTATTACACTAGTAAATTTATTTAAAAAAAAACAGAAACAGAGTTTTATAGTTTCAACCTCTTATCGAGTGATGACTTCTTGTGGCTGGAACCAAAAATAAGAAACCCGAGAAGCTTAGGCGATGATAATGTATCTGATTCTGTTGGCGCTTGCTCAATTTCTCTTCCAGATCTCAGCAAAAATGTAGTACAATTTTAGAAACGTTGAGGTTTTACAAGATGATTAACAACTATAAAACTCTGCAAAGGTGATATATTGTGATTAGCAGGTGTTAGTTACTTGCTTCAAGTATGTTTCATTGTCATGAGATAACTAAATGAGCAAAAATATTTATAAAAATATTCACTTTCATAGACCCTGAATGGCAATGTAAAAGCAAGATATGAGCATTTAGTCAGGAAAAGAGCATTGTTACAACCAACCCTAATTTTCACTCGACCACAGTTCTGTATAAATACATAATGCTTCTAAGTTCAAAAGAGATATTTGTACAAACATGATCACACAAACCCATCCTTCCTTGTTAACGTCTCATCACTTGGGTGTGAAAGCCTGTAAAGAACACACACACAAAAGATTAGCTAGTGATAAACTAATGATTTAGACCATAAAAAACAAACGTTGATTCGGATCACACTTACAGCAAAGATAGTGGCGTGGCCAGGATCAGCAAGATGTGCAAAAAGGTTATCAATAGGACCAGTCCCAGTGTAGATGTGTTGGAACCAAGCACCCATCACTGCCAACATAGCCAACCTTCCATTCTTTATCTCCTTAGTCCTCAGCTCCTTGATCTTAGCCGGGCTACCGGATCCCCAACCCAACGGGTCAAACCATAACCCACCCGGGTATCCAACGTCTGTCCCCGTCAGTTTGTTGTTTGGGAAGATTGGGTCAGTGTTTACGCTACCTGGCTTAATGATATCAGCCCATCTACGTCCCTCGGCCCATCCTATTAAGATGAGCTCAACGACAAAGAGTGTGGTTTTGTCGGTGAAATACTCTTGCTCTCCCGCCGTGTACCACGACGGCGTGTTGAGGATTCCTATCTTGGTTAGAAATTCCGGGATAAAAATCCCGGCGGCGCCGAGCATTGCCCACCGGCAGTGGACTAGCTCTGCTTGTGCGTTCCACTTTAGACTATCCGGGTCAGATGCTGTCACGTGTATGGTTAGTCAGAAAATTGTGAAAAATGAAAATAATATAATCACTTAAAAATAGGTTAAAAGCATATAATAAGAGAGAAATAAATAACACTCACAAAGACCAAGAGGATCAAACCCGAAGTCACCAGGGAGGCTACCATCGAGCCACTCTGGAGGAGTGCTTCCAGGGAACCAGATTGGTCTATCTGGATCAGCTGCGACGGCTCGCACCGATGCAGCCGACCTGAAAACAGCTGGAACACTCAACTTCTTGTTCAGCCTCAGTTTCTTCCCTCCCAAGAAACTGCACATAATATAAACTTTGTTAAAGGTTACTGTGACTATACATTTTAGCATTTCACACGTGCAGAGTCAGATTATTAAAGAGCGACGTCACTAATACAAATCACTACATTACATAAATGGATCACTATTATATTCTAGCTTTAAGAACGTTTAAGAGACGTCTCTTAACTTTTTTAGTTAAAAGCTAAGAGACCGTCTCTTAAATTCCGCTAAAAGACCATCAATAAACATGCTCTAAATAGCGTATCTATAAATGGAACAAAGAGGAGAGAAGATGAGCTTACCCTGGAGAAGAAATAGCGGCGATGGCAGAAGAAGCACAAAGAGAAGCCATTATTATCGAAGTTGTTGACCTTCTTCAAGACTCAAGAGTGTTAGGAGAAGAAGAAGAAACAATGAAGTGATGTATATAAACTATAAAGCTCTCTGATGACAGAACTAGATTCTGCTTATCTCTATGGATACCACACTAAGTTACCTCATTGGCCAACTCATGGAACGTGGCACCTTCGTCCACCATATCTTAGATTCTCTATTTGAAAATAGCCTAATAGCCACAATTAACTGAGTTTCACAAAATAAAACTCTCAAAAGATTGGGCCAGAAACAGAATAGAAAAGCCCTTAAAATTTTGTTTTCCATGTTTTAAGAGAAATCTATATGGGCCGTCAAGAAACAAGCTATGATTGTTACATTTTTAGTACGGGCTAAAACTTACTGTATTTTTTTCATTAATCTAATAGACTTGTTTTTGTTAGTTTGCACCGATAAATGGGCCAGATATACGGGCTAAAGCTCACAAAAAAATCCACACAAAGAGCCTCTTCTTTTCATGGTGGACCTGGCTTTTTTCTTTCGCTGCATCTGGATATATATAATTTTATAGGATAAATTTATATGGAATAAGCTATTCATGAAAATCCACAAGCTGAATAATATTTTCCATTGTTTCAGTAGAAATTGTTTGAAATACCACACGTTATTTTACCAATTTCAGAAAATGCATTCAATAAAACTATTTTAACATTTGATTTTATGTTTAATGATTATTGTGTTAAGATCACTTGTCTTTTTTTGTTTATAATTTTTCATACAACAAAATATAAAAACATGTTCTGATTCTTTTATAATCATATTTCTCCCCAAAGATTATTTGAGTTAAAACATTGCTATGCTTAAATTTAGCATTATTTAACTAATTTTGTGATAATATATTAGTATTATATACATTCTGATATTTAAATAATAATATTATCTAATTAGTCTGAAGTTAATTTCATTCCACGTCATTCCTTAAAATAATTACATTCATGTTAAATATGTATGTATTCATTGTATCTTTCTTTTGGAACATGTATTCATTTTCTTACAAAAAAAGACATATGTATTCAGTGTAATACTTTTGAGTCTTCGACTGTCATTATACCCATTAATTTATATTCCATTTTCCTTAATATTCATCTCTCTTATTACAAAAAGTCTAAACCTGAAAAAAATAAAAAAAATAATAGAAATAAATCCCAAAAATATTAACCCTTCTTTCTCTCTCTTATCCGCTCCTGTCTCTTCCTCTGTTCCGCCGCCGCCGTTGCCTCCTCTCCTCCTCCTCCGCCAGATTCAATCCTCTCCTCCCCCGCCACCACCACTCATTACCTCCTCCGCTTGTAAGGTACGACACGCTTGTATTCCGCGTATCTATTGATTCATTTCGATTCTCCATCGTTCGTATCTCTCTCTCTCTACGCGTCTGCTTGTATCGTCTCTTATCCACTCTCCATTGTATCAATTGAGTTGGGCAATTGTCTCTCTTACGTTTCGAATCCATTTAGTATTCCATTTCGCGTTCAGATTGTGTTTTGGGCTTAGGGTTTTTGCGAATTCGATTTTGAATCTCTTAAAAAAAAATGAAAGTTGTTAATATAGATATATTGATTACCTTCCAGATTTGCTATTTGGTGAAGCATGTTTTTTTTCCATTTTATGATCATACAATCTTTTTGCTCCTCTTTTTGTGTTGGAAACTGCTTGAGATTGAGATCAAATGCTCACTTTTTTTCTAAGTGTTGCAGAGTTGGGAAGCTTAGTTTCCTGAAGACTGGGCTCTTCAAATCAATGTCAGAAGCTGATATGGCCATCATTAAACCTGAGGTCAGCTATTTTTTTTACTTTTAAAGTGTTGGACTTTATTGAAAGTGATGGCAACAAGGACTTATCTCATGGTCTGTTAGATATTTTGCTGATATGTATTCATAAGATTTGTTTATGGATAGAGAACAAGTTAGCAGCCTACTTCGTGCGTCATTTTTTTTTAAGAAATGGATGAGTAGTTGATTTACTTTACCTTGAGCCAAGAGATTCAGTTACTTTTTCTTTGTGGTATCAACACAGATGATGATGAAATCGTATATATGGCTTGAAACTGCTGATGGATCAATCCAACAAGTGGAGCAAGAGGTTGCAATGTACTGTCCCATGATATGTCACGAAGTGCTACAGAAGGGTCTGGGTGCTGGTTCTTCTAAGAACTGTGCAATATCTCTTCCACAGCGCGTCAATCCAGCCATGTTAAGCTTGATTCTCGATTACTGCAGGTTTCATCAAGTACCTGGACGTTCAAATAAGGTTTGTCTTTCAATTGGGAACAAATGGTGACATTGATAATCATATGCCATTTTTTTGCTTAAGAGTTTTTTTTATTACTACTGTATAGGAGCGTAAAGTTCATGATGAAAAATTCATCCGAATGGATACAAAGCGGCTATGTGAGTTGGCCTCAGCCGCTGACAGTTTGCAGTTGAAGCCTTTGGTTGATCTTTCTAGTCGTGCACTTGCACGGATTATTGAGGGGAAAACCCCTGAAGAGATACGTGAAATATTCCATTTACCTGATGACCTTACTGAGGTATGTAGTCTTCAGTATCATCTTCTTTTAAGGATGTTACCTTCCCATCTGCATCTTTATTTTATCCTCTTGGTACAATTTATCAGGAGGAAAAATTGGAGCCTCTGAAGAACTTGATGGATGATCCGCGTATCCGACTCTTGAATAGATTGTATGCTAAGAAACGAAAGGAGTTGAAAGAAAGAGAAAAACTTAAGGTTTGTCTAGCACTTTGCTCTAAGTTAGGTACTTGGTTTGTAAGACTGGACTTTTGCAGTAGCTTTATACTTTTTTGGGCATTTCCATCTCACAGGGTAAAGAGGTTGAAGAACGAGTCGACGAGCGTTCTGTGGATGACCTTTTATCGTTTATTAATGGCAAAGGTACTTTTCGTATCTTCATATCTCTCCATTATGCCATGTTCCTTTTCTGCTTCGAGCTGTTCAATTCCATAGTCGATGGCACCACATATTATTTCGTTTATTGAGCCTACTTTGATGCTTACATTACACTATGCTATTTTATAAGACGGGTTTCTAGTTGCTGAGTGCCTGGTATGGGCTACTTATTGATCATTCCCCATGTTAATGTACTTCTTGTTTATGCATTTATAGCCGGGATAGGTTATTTGATGCGTGAATCCTTGTTGATATCTTGGGTTTATCTTTCGCAGATCACAAGGTGGTAAAGACATCCAAGAGCAAAAAGAAGAACAAGAAAAGGAAGGAGCATAAAAATAAGGTTTAAACTAGTTTCTCTCTGATTGCTCTTGGTTGGTAGAAATCAATAACCTGAGTGTGTTCCTTGTGCTTAGGTTTCACATGATTTGCATTCCAAGCAACAAGGTGTCCAAATTGTTGATGAGACTGCGTCCAGCTTGGGAGGGGTATCTAATTTACCCAGTATGGAAGATGATATTTTTTCACTGAAGACTGACTCTGAAGATGGTTATATAGATGATGGAATGGATCCAGCTTTGAAGGAAATGCTTGATAGGTAAAGTATCACTTATTGGTTGAAACTCTTCACTGTGTGGTTAACCCTGTATCTAGAACCGCATCAAGTTGCACAGCTCCTTGATGAAACTTAATAATAAATGGTGAACTTCATTTTAATTACAGGGAAGTAGAGGATTTTGCTCGGAGATTGAACTCAAGTTGGGTTCTATCTTCAGGACAAGAAAGGCAGCCTGTGCACTTTTCCATAAACGGCAATGGGGCTACAAGGCGATTAACAGGTACACACACACGACAAGCCTTTTTCCAGGGTTAAACTTTGCATCACAAAGGTGATGATGTTGAACTGAATCACTTACCATATCGAGTCTTGGATATAGCTATAGATGACTGATGGGAGATAGTTCAGTTTGCCTTCCGTTTTGAACATTGAAGGTCCAGCTGCAGGACACAAATGAAGCTGATAACTCTTTAAGCCCAATGGCTGGAACAGTTTTGGTGATCCCCCAAATTTAGATTGTAAGCAATTAGAGAGAGAGTGGTGTTCTTCATGGGTGTCGCTCCTGTAATATATTGCTTTTTTTTCTCATAAACTGTTATCTTTCGCTGATCCGAGAGTTTAGGATGCAGTTTTGCTTCTCTTTTGATCAACCTTTGTATACCAACTTTTAATTATTTATTGGTTACCTTTCTGTATTTTCATAAACTAAAGAATATGAAGAGATGATTCCATTGTCTTTATCATCACTAACCTCTCTCATGAGATGAGAAGGAGAGAAAATACCTCAAAAGCAGCTTCATCTCACATGAATGGGGTTTACAAATATTATTTACAGATGTGATCAAGATGATTTTGCAGCTTTATGTTCTTTGTCTTCTCCTTCCTCTTTAGCTTTTCAGGTAATCACTCACTCTGCTTATGGTTTTGGGTGGAAAGTGCCTGAGTTTTGTGAAGTGGTCAGGAAGCTTATCATGCATAGTCCCATCCCGCTACACTGGTGGATCGGCATTGTAAAAGGCAGCAACTCACGAGTCAGGTGAAATGCAAATTAAAGAGGAAAAATATATCAAAAAGGGAAAGGGTTCTCTTGTTCACGATCGCAGGGCTTACAGGTAAAGAGGGAGGAGATGAGTGGTTTAATTTCTCTTTGTTATGCTTGATGAAGCCTCAGGTTCTCCAAACTATGACAATGTACCAGCAGACCGTGAAGAACTGGTTCGTGATGTTCTCTCCTCCACCTCGCTTTTCCCCTTTGAACTTCCACTCTCCATATCTAATTTGGATCTGCTTTGCCTCTGAAAGTCAGATAATAGAGTTGAGAGAGCTCTGACTTCATCCATTCTAGCTTCCCTACATTGGTTGCAAGCATGTAACAGTAATAAAGCATCAGCTACTGTCTCTATATAACTATGGAAAAGAAGACTATGGCTTGAACCTTGTATGAATTGCTTGTAGACCTGAAAGCCATTCTCCTTAAGAAAAATGTCTCAAATTTAATCTCATGTGTATATATATACATAACCTTTTCTGCAGGTACAAACTTCATATCCCATCATGATTTACAAGACAATATCATATCACAATTTTACAAATGACTTGACTCATACCAAACACGGCTACCGAGATGACAATGATTGAAGTATTACAAAACGTCAGAAGACAAAAAAAACATTTAAAGATAAATAAAAACGTCCCCCAGGAGAGTTGCACCATGAGCTTCCTTAATTAGCCACTAAGGACTTCAAGCTGCTTTTGATCAAGTCTTTTACAAAAGAGAGGATCTGGTTTAATGATCCAGGATCTTGAATCTTGAAGCCATTCTTGGATTGCAGATCGAAGAGCAAGATTTGGAACCAAGCTTGTGTGAGGAAGCCTTTTGTTTGTCATTGGAGAAGTCTCATGTCCACTGTCTAACCAACAACGTATGGCCTCGCCTTCATATGTAAAACCGTCTGGTGCTACCTGTGGATCCTCCATCACATCCTACAGACATAATATGGTCTTTTTTTTATCAATGATTCTCTTTTGACTATAACATTTTGATTACTTAGTTTTCATTGATCTTCCAATGTTTGTTTACCTGTGTAATGGGACATATGAAGTATTGAGGCAGTTCAGGGTCCTTAGAGGGAGACACTTCCTCTCCCTCGCGCTTACTCTTCAGCTTTGATACTTTTCTAAGCTTTCTCTTAAACTCTGCCATTAATAAGCTATAATTGCCTTGAAGCTCTCTAATCATCATAATAGATTCAGCAATCCATGTCTCGGACTCTGATCTCATCTTTTCAAGTTCTTCTTTCGCTTCTTTCAGTGCCTTCTCTGTTGCTTTCCTACGCTTCAACTCATTGAGATACCTATTTTCCGATTCTTTAGCCTACATATCATATACAAGAGTTGGAAGATGTTAAATACTTCCAAGCTAAATAAACATGTTGGAGTAACTTATATATACCCTTTTGATTGCATCAGTTGCAGATTTTTCAGCTTCTTCACGCTTAGACGCCTCAAAGAGTGTCTCCCTTTTTGCTCTCTCAGCTTCTATGAGAGCTACTTGGATCCGAACATCATCTTTAGTCATACTCGAACTTGGAACACTTTCAGTTCCTTTAGTTATCTTGGATTGGCTCAAAGAACTTGACGATGGGCCTTCTAGATACAAGTTTTCTCTTCTTCTAGCTTCTCTGCATCAAACATCATACACTTGTGTAGTGTAAGTCACAAGCAAGACTCAAAGACCATACCTAAACAATGACTGCTACTTTTGTAGTTAGCACAAAAGACGATGAAAATTTTGACTCAGAAATGGCCAAAACCTTGTAAAAATTAGGTATCCATTGCAGGGAAACCATATATGGCAAGTATCTGGAGCTTCTCTGCGAATGTAAATAGCTTTCTTGGACCGCAAGTCTCTCATTTTCCTGTAAAATTTTGAAGTCTTTACTTGATCAATAGTTCCATGCTTAAGATAGCAAAAAAGTTGAGTCTATGCCATTTACATTGAATAGTGTCTATCAGCTGCTGCTCCCATGACAAGTTTCTTAACTCCATGCTGAGAAATCAACTGGAGGATACCTTCCTCTATTGAATCCATTTCAATATATATCTTCTCTGCACTGACCTAATCATTTCACAATTGAACTTGAGATTCAAGAAATCAAAACATATCTTGTAACAATCAAGAACATATGGATAAACCTAATCATTTCACAATTGAACTTGAGATTCAAGAAATCATAACATCTCTTGTAACAAACATATGGATAAACCTAATCATTTCACAATTAAACTTGAGATTCAAGAAACGAAAACATCTCTTGTAACAATTAAGACTTATGGTACCATCAGTATCGTCTCAAATTATTTCTAAACCTTGTTTAAACATGTAATGATATACTTTTAAAAAGTTAATAGTTCCATTTATATATGTTTATTTAAAAAAAAAATTATAGACCATAAACTTAGAAGTATAATTCAAATTTAAAAATGTTTAGACCCTAATTTATACATCTATTTTTAAATAAAAAATTATTCTTTTAGAATCGCGATCTTTTTCTACCCCTCCGCTAAGATATAAAGCATACCTGCATTTGCCTGCATAGATGAAGGTACTTGTCCAGATTTTTAAGTGCTCTCTTCTTCTTTTTTCTATAACGCTGCAGTTTCTGCTCGTGGAACCTTGCTCCCGCTTGAAAACAAGATTCAATTAGTTTAACCAAAAAAATCTATAAACTCCCACAAAACGAATACATATACTCCTTCCGTTTCATTTTACTTGTTGTCGTTCTAGGTTTATGCACACATCTAACCATATTTCAACCAATAAAAAAATAAATCAAGAATTTTATTAATAAATTTTGCATTGAAACTCTAAAACGACACTTAATTTGATACAAAATTTTTTTCCTACAACCACAATTAAATCGAAACGGAGAGAATATATACTTACGGATTGAGATATGGGTCGGTTGATGAACATAGACAATGCAAAACTCTCTGCCTCCAGTGTTCTGTATCGCCCAAACGAGACTAGACTTGCTCTCTAGATCTCTCTTTGTCACTGCTACATAGACTTTCTCATCCCTCACCGTCTCTCTTTTGCTATTCTCCATTGATTCACCGTCAACGCTGCCACCATCTCTTGTAGATCCAGCCATTTTCTCCTTTTCTTGAATCTTTAACTTCATCGTTCGTCACTCTCGTCCACATAAAAATTTGAGTAATCCTGCAGAAAATGACTGGTAAAGATTTGATCTAACAGAGTATTTTATAAGCCAAACTATTCAACTTCCAAATATATATAGAGAGAGAAGCAAAATGCTGCGATTATAAGACAAAACACGTTATCTGATCACTAATCCGTGTTAATTATATTTATCGCTTTTTTATCTATGAGTAGATAAGTATATGACTTTCAAAGAACCGACCAGATTTATAATCTGAAAGTGATGTTCTGTCTTTCTCAAGAGAATTTAAGAACATAGGAAAGTGAGATAGAAATTTCAAATTACTACAAAAAAATCTCAGAACATTCTTCCGGTCTCATGTCGTCCAGAGTTACGTATGCATGCTTACTTCAGCGACAATTTTATGAGTTTTGTACGGTTCTGGCCCTGACAGTCAACCCTTTACAATTATAATAATAAAATATATTTAGAATATTCTTTATGAGAAAAAATAAAGAAAATTATTTGATTAAAGATTAAATTTATTTTGAAAAAGTATGGAAGTAACCATTATAAATGTTCTAAGTAGGGATGTGCGTCAAAACTTGTTAATCGATTTATACTCGATACTTAACTGGTATCTGTTTTGGAAAATCAAATACTCAAATATCAAATATTAAATATCATTTTTTTAATATTCGGCTTGTTACTTATTTTACTACTTGTTACTTAATTCTAAAAATATGTATTACATTAAAAAATATGTTACTAATTAAAATATTTATTTTACTATAATAAAATAAAAAGAGTATTAACTTTGTAGGTATCTGATGTTACATGCATTTATTTCTAATGAATCATGTACACTTATTAAGTCAAGTTACTTGAACGGACTAAGCAAAATAACAAGTATTTTAAAATTAAAAGTATGTTTTCCAAGCTATACTTATAAATTTTGGTGCATTTAGTTTTAAAATTTTAAATCTAAACTAAAGAATATTAAGTACTACCCAGTAATTTACAACTATTTAAAATATATGCAAGACCGGATCTACAAATACAAACCAAACACAAGACAAGCCAAGTAACGGGTAGGACAAAAACAAATGCCTGACTTGTGCCGAGGTTCTAAGTAATTTAGGTTTTCAATATTTACTTCAAAATCATTTAGTAAACAGAGTGTGAATAATTGAAATCATGTACTTGTAAATGGTCATGTAATTTATTCAAGTTTGAAATAGTGATCTCACTGATTGTCTTTGCTTGAATATGTAATGGAGTGTAAATAATTGAAGTTGTCCTTTTCAAATGAAATAAAAATAATTATTTCTTTTGACTATATAAAATTGTGCAGGTCAAACACATAATTGTAAAAGAATATTTACATTTAAAAGTTAAAAATAGTTATTTCATAGTACAAAGCATAGACTTGTGATCTCTAATTTAAAATCCCTGAATTTCGTGATTTTAGCTTTAGTTCCTGAATTTCGTGATTTTAATTTTCGTTCCGCATCTTTGGTATTTAAAGTTAGTCGCAGCTTTAATTTTAATTTTTAATTAAATTATTTGAGTTTTAAATTTTAGCCCTAAAGACTATCACTATTGAGGGTGTTGAGTCTCACACAAATTTCCAATGAAATTATTAGCTTTCTTTTTCTAAAATGAATTTATAAGCTCGATAAGTCAAATAAGACAACTTTGAATTTCATTATACTCTCTCCATCATTCACTACATTTAACAGCGAAATAAAACTATGTAGATATATATATATTTTCATGCATTTATGCATAAATAATAATATAAAAACTTAATGAGTACGTGGTGATTATCTAGTGGTCTAAAAAAAGATAAAGATCGTTGTACATTTTGCATATTCTTCTAGTTATATCTCATAAATGAAGTCTAGCGAGAGCAATTCAATTTTTTGGATAAAAATATTTAAACAGTTTTCACAACATTCGATATTTAATTTGTATGCGTTCTCTTAAATCAATAGTAAGAATTGAGTTGATGTAGTGATGTGCTTAATTGGCTTTTTCCATTGTTTCTTATACTACTAGGAAGAAAAACATGAACGAGAGAAGAGTGAGCAACATAAACTTGTGATTTTACAAGAGCAACATAAACTGCAAGGATCAACAGAAGAGTGTTAAACGTTATATAGCTATAGAGTTACAGCTAATAACATCAATATTATCATCCCAAGTCTTCGGTATAGAAGAACACACCATTACTCCATTCATCATCGTCTTCCTCACATTCTCAACATCAATCACCACAGTAGAGCAATCCTTACCAATCACAAAGATACTACTCCCAACACAAACAAGCCGACATTGCTGCGTAATCACCAACTGAGATAGCTTCCCTATACGAATCCACATCCTCGTTTCCTTGCACCACATTGTTAACGTAGCTCCAAAACTTTGATCCAAAACATAGAGATCATCTCCTACAACAACCGCTGGACCTAACCATCCTGATGACATATCATCATCCACACGTTCCCAAACCCCGCTCGACCCATTATAGACTGCAGCAGAAGATTCTGCACCACTTCGGACATAAACCTTCCCATCCATTACAAATGAATCTTCAATATCACGGACAATATTCGCGTCTGAACACGATATGCAAGCTTTCGTTGAAGGATCATAGATGTCCCAAGTCTGTGAAGCCTTTGAGTTCACTCCTAACCCACCAATAGCCATGACTTTCCCATCTAGCGTCTCACAAGCAAAGAAGCATCTGCAAATGCAAACAAAAGATCAAACATTGAACTATTTGCTAAATGGCAAGATCAAGAATCTACCTTTTAGTTGAAAGAGAAGGTAAAAGTTGAAGCCAAGTGTTCAGAGCAGCATCATAGCAATAAACATCATCAGTACCATCCTCTAACCAACCACATCCACCCAACAGAAACAGTCTCTTACCCAACACTGCAAAACCCATACCGTCTCTCAAAGTGATATGCGGAGGAATCTCATGGACTCTTCTCCATGATCTTCTCGAAGGATTCAGCACGTGTAGGAACACACGGCCTGATGTGTTGCTGTGGCACAAGGCGTAGATCCAAGACTCAGCTAAGTCAAACTTGTTGCGATAGTCGGAGAAGTCATCACTGGAGATGAAATCTCTCCATCTCCTGGAAACGCATTTCATCGCCATGTGGTGTGATCTTGGAACTCTAGCTAAGCAGAGATTCAAGATATCGTCAGGGACTCCGGTTATAAGCGACGTTTGTGTCTCTTTCGAAGATTCGTTCTCATTTACTATACGCTCCATTGTGTGAACTCAATCAGCAAATGAGAGATCCTACACAAAAAACAAGTTCATGGCCAAAACAAGATAAACATCAGATTCAGATCCAATCTACATCTCTTTCGACTGATCCATACAATCTGTATCCACTGTTAATCATTCAGCAGTGAGAGAATTCTATAAACGGCTAAAACAACAAAATCAAACAGTCAAAGAAGACGACGAAACAGATCCAAATGTAGAAAATGAACTCTCGCATTCGATAGAACAAACTCGTCAGCAATTACATCAAATCCACTATGATTACGATCAGATCTACATTTTCCAAAAAGCGTCAGATACAATACCTTCCAAATTTCCGGAGCTTGATGAGTAGACCTAAGATCTTTCAGATTTTCATTAAGGTGCCTGAGCGTGATTAAGGAACCGCCAGAAGTTCGATGAAAAGTAGCCTCTTTGCGAGCTTTCCGGCGAAGGAAGGAGCAGAGAACAAAGAGATCGCTTCTTCTAAGCAACCACAACGACATCGTTTTGGAATCTGTTGAAACTGTTGTTTTTCAAGGATTATTATTTACGTTTCGTTCGTGTTTCTTCTATTGGGCCTTAACTGCATAAGATGGGCTTGACTACGTATTCCGGTCCATGAAAGTTTTTAAAGGTTGATGGATGCTACTGGGAGGAAAAAGAAAGGTGTTTTTTTTCAGTTGGGAAGAAGACATTGAACACAAGATTGACTCAAGCTGCTACAGCTAAAGCTGCTCAAACAGTGGAGCACTTGACAAATGATAAACCACACCTTTTATTTTTTGTGTCACATATGAAAGCACACTAGTTTTCTAATTGCTCAAAAACCACATTGGATCATTTATAAGTTGTTCCATTAATGTTATAAAGCTTATATGTATGGCTCTTCTACCTTCATGTTTACAGGTCAAGATTTTGGAATCATTTTTTTTCTTATCTGGAAATTAGGTTGAATAACCTATATTGGTTGTTCAGATTCTGGATTGTCTGATAGATTATTCGGTCTACTTTTTTTTTTATCAAACGGCTTGTTATTAGAGAAACATGTGGAGACTAGAGTAGGGACAAGAACAATATATGTTTAATGTCTGGGTATTTTGCAACTAGATATGTTAGAATATTAATTTTCTTAGTTTTCAGTTGTTGTATTTTTATCATTTTGCACACATCTTCTCACATGTTCATATTTTTCGAAAAGTGAACGTAAGTTAATAGGAAACCATTTCAATTTCGATAAAAACTCCAAACATGGTTTTTGAATACTTCTCACGAGTCTCTTGATGAGGTAGAAAATAAACTAATTAATGGTTTTGGAGTTTAGTTTATAACTGTATATAATCAAAGCGAGATCCGGGATGATATTTATGATTTCGTGTCACGTGATTATGGTATATGAATCCGTATTATGAAGCTTATAATATAAGTTCAAGCTTATAATATAAGTTTGAACAGTACTTACGCATGATATAATTTTCTTTCTGTTACCTAAAACTTTGGAACAAGCTTATAGCAACATCTACAAAAACTTGGATACTTTTCTATAATTTAAGAAGTTTAGTTCCTCTATTCATTTACAATAACTTGGTTAAGTCAACATTTTCGAAATGGTTTTGGAATGTTTTATATGAATAATTGTTTAGTAGAGACTAAACAATAAACATTGACGCTATAGGTAAGATCGTTGCGGATAGAACTTTATTATCTGATATTGTTGTATATGCATATGTGAGAATTGTAGATAAAAGTAATACAAACAAAATGGTTTCTAGCAAAAACATTAGGGAAAGGCTAATATTTTTTAAAATTGTATAAATTAATGTTTGTTGGCCAAATCATGAAAATATTGATCCTCCCACAACTCAACTTGGCGTGTTAAATTAGCTTTTCTCTCAATAACCTCTTTTAAAGCTAGAAAGTCATAAGAAGGAACCATCTCACAAGGAAACTCTTCACTTGGAGACATGACCATAGACTCCGCCATGAAATCTCTCCACCGTTCCGTCGCCGCACAACCCAAACTATCCGGCGTGATCTCCTCCGCATCCGAAGGAACCTTTACCTTAAATTTCAAGAGCTTTGCATACTCATTGAGCAAATGAAACATATAATCATACACATACTTCATGTTCACCTCCTCTCTTATAAACCTACTCCCTAGCTCTCCAATCTCACGTGCCTACACAACAAAAACCACGTTTAAATTAAAACAAAACAAACTTTGATGTCAAAATGTGATAAACATTTAACCAAATGACCTTTTCCACGTGGGTATTGCCCCAATGTACGGCGAACTTGAGAGAAGTACACTTGGAGTCGTCTCTGATTGGCCAGTAGTGCTGTAGTGGCATCATCCCTCGTATGTAGAAGTCATAGAATCTTGGTTTCACGTATAATGTCATAGAATCACATGCCATTATATACTTCTCACTAACCGACCATGCCCATCCTTCTATATATATCTTGTATCTGTGAGTGCACTGGTTCTCTAGGTTCGAGTTCTTGAACCCTTCTTTTGATTCTTTATCCCAGTCCTTTAACACCATTTTCAAAATCAACAAAGTTATAACTCATATCCACAAAGTGTATAATATAAAGTATTTTTCTAAAGTGAATCTTGTTAACACCTGAACATAGAGACGAGTGTTCCATTCTTCATTTTCCGAAACGTTACACTTGAGAAGATCTCCTCTCGTGGGGTCTACATAAGGATTACCTCTCCAATAAGCGTACGCCACGCGGTCCTTCCATTGAGTTATATTATTCCCTTCTTTTATTGCTTCTAGTGACTTTCCCCATGGCTTTATGTTTACTTCAGCCCTGGCCCATTATAAGCCCATATTACAAATAAGGCTTAGTAATAATAATAAGCCCAGTATCTAGTAGAGTTCGCTTACCAGCCCCAGAAGGACCAATCAGGGAAGACAATATCCAAGCTGGCATCATCAGAACAATAACGAAACAGTGGAGGTGGATACTTGTTTTGTTGACCTTTAAAGTCATCAGATCGAACAACGGGACGATCGTCAGCATCAAACATAAGGTCAAGATCAGGTAATCTACCAGGGTACCACCGTAACAACTGTAGGATTCCCCACAGAGTAAAATCATCTCTCGTTTGAATTGACTTTCTGTATCTCTTAACGTACGCCTTGCCGCGGTGGATCACTAGTCTAAAATGCGCCGTTTTGCTCGCTTTCTCAACCATGTCTCTAGTTATCCCCGTTTCTTTCCACGGTCGTAAGTCTTCGTGGATCCAACGGAAGTAAGAAGGACACGACGATGGTTGTGAACGGTTGGGATGTAATCTCGATGTGAGATTGAGAGAGAAAGGAATCTTATGTGTTTGATTCTGAACGACGTCGCATTGGTAAGGGAATCTAGGTTCATCTCTCTTCGGTATCAATTTAAAAACCGCAAAAGCATTCTAAAACAAAACACAAGAGTTAATATGGTAATGTTACACTATAAAATGCTCAGTTATAAATATTTGGATTAAGAACTCACAAAGTCGAGATAGCCCAGATAATCCAAGAGAGAAGCTGATATGAAGAGAGAAACAACGATGAAAACAGTAGCTTTCACGATGTTTTTTCCAGGAAACGACAGCGCTCTGCGTTGTTCATCGTTGTTGTTCGTCTTCATGCCTTCCACTCCTTGATGCACGAGTCTGGTGTCGTTCTTTATGAAGTGTAATAAAAGTTTATAAAGACTTAATGAAAAAAGAGGATACGACATGGAGAAACGGTCAAAAGACCACGACAAAAGATTAACGATAGAAAATCGAGGCTTTGATTTTTCAATTAACTATAGCTGTTGGTTTATTGAGATAATGACTTGGGATATTATAATTGCATAGACAATGATAGGTTACGGTAGATATTATATGTCTGCTTAGGAGTCTTTACCTATGTGGTTGATATGGTTTGATTAATAACATATAAGATAAATCTGTAATCAGATAAACCCTATTCTAAAGTTTTAAAATGATCACTAGACTCCCACTTTCGTTAATCTCCTCATTAATCCCCAGCTATCCCTAATCTCTAGAGACTTCACTGCATTGTTTATTACTCCCTTATCGACGTGTCTTCTTTGGATATTAAGAAACGATTGATCTGATCTAAAAATAAAATATATTATGTTTTTTTTTGTTTTAGATCACGGCTTTTGATTATTGGAGATTATAAATATAATAATATGCTATACTCAGCCGATGTAACAATTTTCAAAACATTTAAATGAGATTATCGTGGTGTGTTGTCAGAAGTCTATATATCTATTTACCCATAACTACGAGAGAACGTGCTCAATCAAACGTTTAGTAGCTTACCTAACCTCGACAACCTTCAGACTCATACGCAAATTATGGTCAATAAAATTATTAAGCACGTTCAGTTTACTAATTTTCACACGTTCATTGTTAAAGCCAATGAAGTATACGATAGATTTAGAGGTAAAACTCGGCTTGTTTGTTTTTTTAAGCGCACACGTAAGAGTATTAATTGGTATACAAGATGGGCCGGGCCAAAGACGAAAGGGAATTGAAAGCCCATAAGCTTATAAACGAGCAAACATCTATGTCACGTCACATATAAGAAGGTTTATCAATTCTCATACATGACTTTTATCTTTGGTCATCAAACCTTGAGAGATAGTTCTTTGATCTTTTAGAATATAAAAATGGCAGCAGGCCCAATAGATAAAGCCCACCTTATTCGGCATGAGTGAGGGTCACGACAACAGAGAAAGACATCCTCTTTCATAATTTTAGTCTTACGTGGCATTGTTAACAGTATTACCTGTCTGTCGGTAACCAGAGTTATAATATTCGCCTACATCGCAGCTTACGTTATCGGCAACAGATTATTGGCTTCACAGCCGTACGATTTGATGACTTTGGGATAAGAAAATAATAATTTTCAATCAACTAAATGCGAATTTACATAGAAATGTATCTCTACTTCTGATCACTAGTAATCAGAATTCCAAAGTTTAAATCCCTCTTTAGCATTTAGAAACCAACGTGTGACTCTGTGTAGCTGCTGCCAATGTTCTCTTCCAAGAAGCTCATATCATCATCACTTATTGGGAAATCAAGCAGAAGCTGAAGAGTAGAGTCTGATGAAACATCTTCAATAATATTAGAAGAGTCATAACCATGATGAATCCCCATAACAATCTCTTTCCCTACAAGTGCAGATGAGGAAGATGTTGTCCGCGAGCAAGCGCTTTGACTAGTAGTAGTAAGGTTTCTGAAAGTTTCACCAATCTCTGAGTTCCAAATACGTAAGAAGTGATCACATTCATATTTCACTGCTTCTCCACCAGAAGAATTAAAAAGCATTGACTCTCTAGAAAGCCTTGCCTCAGCTTCAAGCCTAGCACTTTCCCATTGAGCCATGTGGCGAGTTGTTTGCGAAGATGGAGCTTGTTTGGCTAGCCCACTTGGAGTTAGTGGTTCATGGGTTTTGGGATCAAGACCCATACTTAACAGACGTCTCTTCAAATGAGTGTTCCATAAGTTCTTGATCTCGTTATCTGTTCTCCCTGGAAGCTGTACTGCTATAGCAGCCCACCTGACCCAAAAACAAAAAGCAGAGGATTCAAACAACAAGAAACAGAGTATTATAAGACAATGTAGAAGCAACCTGTTGCCAAGAATGGCGTGAAGTTGAACAACGAGTTTTTCTTCCTCTGGAGTGAAAGAACCTCGTTTTATGTCTGGTCTTAGATAGTTGGTCCATCTCAATCTACAACTCTTTCCACAGCGAAGTAAACCTAATAAAGATGAAATTTGTTTTGTCCATGATAACTATCAAGAACCCTAGGAGTTTACTTGAGGTTGAAGGAAAAAGATGGAAGCATGTGAGTTTTACCAGCTTTCTTTGGAAGTAATCTCCAGCTACAATGGCTGTTTTTATTGATATATTCAACAAGAATCTCATCTTCTTCAGGAGTCCATGGACCTTTCTTTAAACCTTTCTTGTCACAGCAAGGCTTTCTTCCCATTTTGCTCACCTAGCTGACAAAAATACGAAAACCCTTTTTAAAAAAGTTCAGAAGGTTAAAGAAGAAGATGAAACACAGAGAATGAAAACTACTGTTCGTATAGTAAAAGTTGTAAATTCATGGAAGAGACAGACAAACCTCCAAGTGAAGAAGGGGAAGATAGGATCAAAGTGAGAATATTTGAGAAAAAGGTAAAACTATTAATGTGTTTTGGTCTGGTCTGGTTTTAATGTCGTAAAGATTGAATAAAAAGCCAAAGGAAGGAAGCAATGAATTAATAATTTAAGATGGATGATTCTTTATGTATATATATATATATATAAAATGAGGTATACGAAAAGCGAAATAATACGATTGTGTGTGTGGAATAGAGAACCAAATAAGGACGATCAGCGAGCTTTGAGCCGGCCCTGGCCATTTATTACACGCAAATTGCGTACAACATTTATGATATTGTATTCAATGTTTGTGACAGCAACAACAGGTCGTTCAAAGACAAAACATTTTTTTCAAGATGCAAGATAGCAAGCAAGTAGAGCTTTGAGATTTTGATTGATACCAATGACGGTGTGAATATGATATAGATACTACCCTCGTTAGGGTTGTAGAATACAGTTAAGGCAAAGTAAAGGAGTGGGCTAGGGATGATTTCTCAGGTTTTCAATTTGCAAGAAACAGGAAATGAAAAGAGCATTAAAAGCGGACAATACGTGACATCCTTTTTAGCCGGGAAACAAAGACAGAGAGCAACATTTATTGTCATTTTTCTTAGAAAGAATAGTTGAAGTTGTTAGTAAAGAAAGAAGCAGAAGTGGGAGTAATGGAGACGACAGGGACTTGTAGTCTTGACTCTTGTAGACTTAGAGCCCAAGGAAAAGAATTTTTATGCGACTAAACAAGGAGTACAACGCAAAAACGAAAACGCTGATGATGTCAAGAATAACAGTGAACAATGGCCATTTATGCATATATTTTCTTTACTATTCTGTAAGTTTTGTGTAATAAGTTATATGTGCTTGAGCTTCTTACTATCACTATTTGTTTATTAAATTTTACAGAATCCATAATGGGCCAGCAGAAAGTCGACACCGTCATGTTGTCTCGGCTTAGGGATCAGAAAGAGTCAAAGAAAAAGAAGACACTGTTGGGTCCATGACCTTGCAGACCATTTAATATCTCCATGAATGTAGTCAGCTACAGGTCAAAGCTGTAGTAATATAATTAGATTGTTCAATATTTTCATATATATGCTTCCTTTTTCCACAAACATATAGTATTTCATAGATTTTTATTTTCATGAAAGAATTGAATACGACATATCTATTCATCGAATACCGAGATATCTACACAGGAATCTGAATCACAACGGATATAAACTAGAAAACTTTCATAATAATGTGATTCTAAATGGGTTAAAGCACAAAGTCATTTAGATAAAACCCAAAACGGAAAAAGTAGGACAGTCTTATGTTGTCTTTATTATTACTTGCTTGCAACGTTAACATATTTCATTAGAACCACGAAACAAAGTCTAGAGAAAGATTAGAAACCAAACCACTCTGGTTCGTATCTGTAACGAGTCGTCTTTACATAACCCGCCAAGCAGTTCCCTCATCTCCTCCTAGCTTGATAAACACCTGAACATTGCGGCACATTGGTCTTAAGATGATGCAATCAATGTTGTTTTTGACAAAGCTAAGAAGAAAATTTCGCCTCACCATTTTCATCAACGCTGTGCCTCGTCTCGGTGGTAACATCTCTCGTGCGGTTACAGGTTTACTGACAGTAGATTGCTTGATCGATCTGAGAAGGAATTGGTTTGATTTCAGTGCCAAGTTCTTGCTCAGTCTGATACCTGTTTTCAAAACATATGATAAGTGACTGAGAAAACCAAAACAAAAACAAGAAAAAACACTGTAAGAACATTGGAGAGAAGGAGCGACTTACATTTTGAAACGGTCCTCATATGTTACCAAATTCACAGCCAACCCTAGGTGTCCAAACCGTCCAGATCGGCCCACCTGAACATTTTCACAGCATGAATTAAGAAAAAAAGGAGATTGTACTACAGAAGCTAGAACGAAAAAAAGGAGGTTTTGTTTCGACCTACCCTGTGTAGATACGACTCAGAAGTCCTCGGAAAATCAAAGTTAATCACTACATTCACAGCTTGAATGTCAATTCCACGAGTAAACAGATCTGCACCAGTCATTTTCAGTAAGTCATAAACATCATCTACACTTGATCATTGTTCAAAGTAAATGCTCAAATAACACAAAGCATACCAGTGCAAACGAGATTTCTGCAGGCACCATTGCGGAACTCATGGAACACTCTGTTCCTATGGTCCTGAACCATCTTCGCATGAATGTAGAAGCACGAATAACCGAGTTCTGTAATTTTCTTAGCCAACAGTTCGACGCGATTAACAGAGTTGCAAAAGATTATCGATTGGTTTATTTGCAACTGCAATTGAAAACGATAACCAGCTTAGATAATCCAAATCGGGTAGCAGATAGTTATGTGGTAACATGGATTGTTTTAAATATCTGACCTTAGAGAAAAGTGTGTTGAGGCAGTGAACCTTCTGTCTCTCTTCAACAAACGCATAATATTGTGTGACACCCATTAGCGTGAGTTGATCCATGAGATTGATAACGTATGGCTTCCGGAGATGCCGATCCTTAAAAGCCTTCACAGTGACAGGAAATGTAGCCGAAAACATCAAGAATTGACGATTCTGTGGCAGAAACTGTATCAATTCCTCTAGAGATGGTTGGAATTCTGCAGACAAAAGCTTGTCGGCCTGGTAACACAATTTGTACGGAGTTAGAAACTTTAAAGCTTATGGCACAATAAAACAAATCAACATCAGGTAGATAAAATAAGGAAGAAAGACTTTAAAATTTACTACAGTAAGTGTAACTATAACAATGCAATAATGTAGTAAACCTGGATATAGAACAAGAGCTCACCTCATCCATCACAAGCATCGAACAGTCTTTCAAAACACACACTCCTTTTTTGGTAAGATCCAATATTCTTCCAGGAGTTCCAACGAGCAGATGTACAGGTTGATGTAACCGCATGATATCATCTCTCAGACTGGTACCACCAGTGGTGACCATAACCTGGATGTTCAAATATTTGGAAAGCTCCTTGCAAACCTGTGAAGTCTGAAGGGCCAACTCTCGCGTTGGCACTAGAATCATGGCTGTATAAAAATAAATAAACACAGTCAGACAGTAACTAAATTTGTTCACAAACGAAAACCAGCATACCTTGAATAACATTGGTATTTGGATCAATTTTCTCAAGGACTGGAATGCAAAAAGCACCAGTCTTTCCTGTGCCGTTTTTGGCTCTAGCAAGAATATCACTACCGGTTAAAGCAATGGGAATGCTCTCTTCTTGAATAGGAGATGGCTTCTCAAAACCCTTCTCGTATATTCCCTTTAAAAGATCTCTTTTCAGAAAGTAATCTTCGAATTCATTTCCTTTTGTAGCTGTCACATCCTGCAGACAAAGAAGATTCACATACACAAATAAAGAGACTCTCCACTTACTTATTAAACCAAATCTCAGAGAAAGCTATATACCGCTGTCTGATAACGAGTATCAGGAGGGGGGAGCCTTAACGTTGCCTTCCAATCTTCGCCACTGAATCTATCAGCACAAACAGAGATTGTTATCAGCTTCATCTCTAATCCAATCATTCATAAATAAAACCTTTCGTGATCAGAATCATTTGTTTCCAAGAAACTATAACACAGTGAGTGCAGGGAGAAGAGAAGAAACGAAGACTTACTTAAGATCGTTCGTGTTATGGACCTCATTAGCGTTACCAGGAAGCTGATCGCGTCTTGACCTCTGTTGCTGTTGCTGCTGCTGCTGCTGAAACCGCTGATGGTTCTGCGGTTGACCGTACGACTGATTATCGGGAATCCGCGGCGCTCCACGTCCCGTTCCAGTCTCCGGTGGATATCTTCCTCTGTTGTTATTCATCGCAATCTCTCTCGATCTCGAGAAACTAGAGACAGGCAACCCTAAATCTATACAATACCTTTCACAAAACTCAAGCAGAACTACAAATAAAAAGTAAACCGCCGTAACCTAATGCTCGTTCAAAACCTAGGGTTTTACTGATCGTGGAACTCAAGAGCGAGATCGGAGTGTTTCAAATAAACCACAAACCGGTACGCCGAAGAACGGAGAAGAAGAAAAAAAGAACGAATCGAGAGTTTCGATTTTGTTTATTCACAAACCGAAGGAAGAGAAAGCGCGAGAACGAGAGTGTAACAGAAAATTTCTAGGGAAAGTTGGTTACAGAAAATAGAAAGTGACGACGAATGATATTGCGCTCTCCGGCGTCAATGGATTTTCCTCTTCTTTCAGACTTTCTCACTCTCTTTTATCACTTATTTATACATATGACCCTTCCTCTTTCTATTTCTTTATATTGTTACCTTGATGTTCCGTTACTCATCACTTTATTTACATTTATGACCCCTAAGCGTTAAATAGTTTATAGTAATAACCTTTAAGTCTACTTATCGATAATTAGAAAAGGACACGTATTCTATCTTATTATTTGAATACTCTTTAGAATCTATACAGTAACAATAATCTTTACAAGATATACAACAGTAACCCCTTATTTGATTTTTCAAATAATTTACTCGGTTTCAATTTCTCAAAATCTAGTTTTGATAACTAATGGTTAGGAATTAAAATGAACTAACCAGAATTAGATGATAAAAGTATTTAATGGGTTCTCCTCATTTGAATCTCAACCATCAGAACCAAATTAAAGATTTTAAATAAAGGAAGAAAGATCATAAACGAACTTTGATTCTTTATTGTGATCTAAAAGCAAAGGAAGAAGATAAAAGAGAAAAAGAAGAGAGAACAATGGCGTTTACAGGGACACTAGACAAATGTAAGGCGTGTGACAAGACAGTATACGCTATGGATTTGATGACACTGGAAGGAATGCCTTACCACAAGTCATGCTTCAGGTGCAGCCATTGCAATGGCACTCTCGTGGTATCTAATCTATCTATCTTCTTCCACCATTGTTTCTAGCTATCTTCTTCCACCATTGTTCCTCTGTTTTTTTTTTTTTTTTGGTGGAAAGAAAACAAAAGAAGAATGTTTCTTTATGTTTTACAGATTAGCAACTACTCATCCATGGATGGAGTCCTGTATTGCAAGCCTCATTTTGAACAGCTTTTCAAAGAATCTGGAAACTTCAGCAAGAATTTTCAGACAGGTTCACAACTATCTTCTTGCTTTGTTCTTTTTACCTCTGACAATCTTGGCTATTTACTCTTTAATATTTTGCAGCAGGAAAGACCGAGAAATCGAATGAAACGGTATGCACATAATCAGTCAAACATTCCTCTGTTTTATTATTCATCTTCTTCTTTCTTTAAAACGTGATTTTTTTTTCCTTCTGTGTGAATCTAGACGAGGGCTCCAAGCAAGTTATCTTCCTTCTTTAGCGGAACACAAGACAAATGTGCAGCTTGTAAGAAAACTGTTTATCCTCTAGAGAAGATGACTATGGAAGGAGAGTCTTACCACAAGACTTGCTTTAGATGTGCACACGGTGGTTGTCCATTAACACACTCTTCGTATGCTGCTCTCAATGGCATCCTTTACTGTAAAGTCCATTTCAATCAGCTTTTCCTCGAGAAAGGTAACTACAATCATGTCCTCCAAGCCGCTGCTAACCACCGACGCACACCTGATGAGGAAGACAAAACTGAACCCAACGAAAGTGAAGCAAACCATAAAGAAGAAGAAGAAGACGCTTCTGGTGCAGAGCCTGAAGCAGGTGAAGAACATAACCCCTGAAATAATCAATGGTCTTATACATCGGGACAAAGATGTCTTTGTGAAATGTATAGTCAAAAAGTTTTGAAACAACACAAGATCAACCCATCAAAATACATATACGTTTTAGACATTTTATAAGTGAAGCAAATGTATTAGACCCACATATAATTGTCACTCTTGAAGCCTTGTATATGAAAGTCTTCATGCATGCAATGAATAACTGGCGCAGCCTATACAAATGAATTTAACAGTCGATCAAGGAATCAAAGATTCGAGAGACCTATTCTTGGATCGATCAAAGAGTTTTCGGAGAATAGCTTCTTTAAGATTAAAGATGATAATTGAAAAGATGCCTCTGCATCAGGTCTCCGGGGTGAGTGTGATTCAGCCGCGAATCAGATGGCGTGTCCGGAGGATTAAACTTGGTCAGGTATTTGATGTCAAAGACGTTCGAAGTGGTGATGTCCAGAGGATTACACTCATGCGTGTTTCTCACCTACATCTGCTGTGAAAGAGAAAAAAAATGTCTTCGCATGTATATATCTGTCACATCTTTTGCATATGGTTATTTCTTTAATTTTGTTTCTTTTTATCGTTAGTACACAAATTAGCCCGCTAAACAATGTGATGATCAGTGTAAAGCCATGTGTAATGGATATGGCATGTGCTTAGGAGCAACCATAAACTGCCTATGCACTTATCTTTGCAAAACGTAATTTTTATTTGTTATTTATAAATTATCATCAAATATATTTTAATAAAAATGGGTTGAAAAAGAATATCACAATTTTCATACGTTTTTTACGAATTCAATTATTGGACATTATAACGCGAATTATAAACTTCAAATTTCAGCATATATTTATTTTGCCACTTTATATAATTATTTTGTTACAAATTCACAATTTTATATTTATAGTTTTTACGTAAAATATATAAAATAAATAATTCTCATATACACAATCCTAGTGATGAATGCTTTAAAAATGAAAATAATATTAGAGGCAAACAGAAAAATCAAATTACATAATAAAAGTACGA
Source organism: Sinapis alba (assembly GCA_012274485.2). NCBI lineage: Eukaryota > Viridiplantae > Streptophyta > Magnoliopsida > Brassicales > Brassicaceae > Sinapis > Sinapis alba. Next base: position 119,196 of record MU105965.1, on the reverse strand, counting down.
AGAGAAATTTGATTGTCTTCTTCGTCATTTACAGTTTTAGTTTTAGTTAAAAACATAATTTTATAATAAACTATCAGTTACTCGATATATACTATTATTTAAGAAGTGAATTTGATGAGTTGTCACATTCTCCATAATTTTAGGCTTAGTTAATTTTTGCATAAATATTTTTAACAATATTTATATTTTAATAATAATCAGTTTTTAAAACATGATAATTACAATATTTCATGTATACAAATATTTAATATTATCTTATTTATTATTATATAAAAAGGTTTTCCATGATTTTAGGTAATTTAACTATTTTAATAAATAATAATTATATATTAAATAATAAATATTTTTTTTAAAAAAATATGATAATTATCATCTCCAAATATATTTGATATTACCTTATTAACATTATATAAAAAGTTCTGCTTTTATATGTCATGAAAAAATTATATTTATATTTTGGTATTAAAAAGGTTATATATTTTTTAATTTTGTTAATATAAGCTCAACAATAGCGTATATAGTTTATCATTTTTAATTTATTAGTGTTTAATATAAAGAATTATGTTTTCTAACGATTGTAAATTATGCTAATATGTGTTATCACAAAACTCCATATTTATTTTTATCGATACTAAATAAGTATTTGTTTATTTGTCGTATGAGAAACATACAAAAAACAAACTTATAAAAAAATTGATGAATATTTTAAAATATAAGAGATCTTCTAAACATTTCCAAAACATTGATGGAATTATTTATTTGTTTTAAATCAAATTTTATAAAAATAAGATAATTCATATATATATATATTTACATATTTATGTTGTTATTTGGAAATACTATTTTCTATTATAAATTCTAATAATATTATATTTATATATAAGATAATAAACAGTTCTAAGAAAAATATGATAATTATCATCTACACAACTAGACACAACTATTTGATATTATCTTATTAATATTATATAAAAATATTCTTCTCTTATATGTCATTAAAGGATTATATCTATATGTTTGGTATTAAAAAGGTTATATATTTTTAGATTTTGTTAATATAAGCTTATTGATAGCATATATAATTTATTATTTTAATTTATTAGTGTTTAGTTTAAAAAATATGTTTTCTAACAATTATATATTTTACTAATATGTGTTACCACAAAAGTTCATGTGTTATGTTTTACTAATACTAAAGCAATAGTCAATTACATGTCTATGAGAAACATACAAAGAAAAAACTTACAAAGAAAAAATGGTGAATATTTTAAAACATAAGAGATCTCCTAAATATTTCCAAAACATTGGTGGAATTATTTATTTGTTTTCAGTCAAATTTTTAATAGATAAGATAATTCTTATATTTTATATTTGTAAATAATATTTTCTATTCATAAAATTAAGATAAAAACATTTTTAATTAAATGTTAATTAAACAAAAACATTTATATAAAAATATCTTCAAATCTTTTTAATATGTGAGTGTTTTAAAATTTTCAACTATAAAGATATTTTAAAATCTTTTTAATATGTGAGTGTTATAAATTTTTTGACTCAATGATAAGTATATATATTTTGATGAAACTTTATCATATATAAATAATTTGATATTTGATTTAAACTTTTCAAAAATATTTGAATTAAAAAAATATAAATTAATAAATATTCATAAAATGAATATGCCTGCATTTGCGGACACAACACCTAGTAATTAGTGATTTTCAAAAAGTTTGCTTCCATTTTAATTACCTCATGTTTTTAAATAAAATTATAACTTAGTGGTTGAATACGTCGGTTTTAAAATGGGTTGCTTTCCTTTTTCATTGTAGAATGAGTAACATAATAACTAGCAGAAATTAACAATAAAAACATTTTTAGTCAAATGTCCGTTACATTTTATAGCTGAATAGATAATTTTTCAAAAGTATTTTTCCTTTAAAATTATTTCATAAATCATAAGTAACACACCATTTCAATTTCAAGATGGTGACTTTTACATATCCATCTCAAATCATACACTTTATAATGACAACTTATTGTACTTAAACCATCTTAGTTAAATCAACAATCGATTCTTTTTCTTTTGTTAAAAAAACTATTATGTTTTAAAAAGTAAAACAACACTAAATATAGAGGAAATATTATGTTTTTTAGTTTTTATTTGTTTTCTTTTTAGTTAATTTCGAGATATTTTCCTATGTAGGTTATGACTTATTTTGCTTACATATCTAATTAATTACAAGTTGACTCTAACTAATTAAAACCAAAATCGTTGACTCTACGTTTTCTATTTTTATCATTTGTGGAACTTTGTGTATATATATTTATACATTCGTTGTGTCTAAGATATTTACGAATACAAAACAACTACATCAGTTCTTTATTTTTTCATTCTTGTTGTATCATTTGAAATGGCTAAAACCACCGTTCTTGCTATTTTCATGATTGTTCTTGTTTTAGGTTTGTTCTACGCAAATTTATTCAATACTTTTATATTTTTCTCTTTTGCCTCGTAATCTTTATTTGTTCATAACCTTTTTGATTTATAACAAAATAATTGAGATGATACTAATATATATTTTTAATATTTATTTAGGGACGGTGACGATGGAGTCACAAGGACAAGAATTGTGTCATGAATATTTTGTTGAATCAGGAATTTGTAATCCTAAACAATGTGCTGATCAGTGTACTGCCAAGTGGAAAGGATCTGGTAGGTGTTTTGGAGGAACCAAAACTTGCGGCTGCACTTTCAAATGTAAAACGTAATTTTTATTTGTTATTTGTGTTATCACAAAATTTACTACTATTTTAATAAATGGATTGAAAGATTATATTGCAAATTATATGCAAATGCGAATTCTAATTTCAGTTATTTAACATCATAACATGAACTATAGACTGCAGATGTTAGCATATAGGCCGCCATAGTCAGATGTGTCCATCATAATCAAAACAAGCAATAAAAATTGCAATGTCACTATGAATATAGAGAATCATTCGATCTTATACAAGTTTGGATGATCCAATAGCACTGCACTGATAAGAATCCAAATTACAATGATTTTTATTACTATGGAAATTCCTGATCTTAGATCCATAGTCTCTCATAAGTCAGAAGTGAGCCTTCTAATTTAAAGAATAATCTTTGCCAAAATTAGTTTGAATCTAGAGTATCAAAAACAACTCCTTACACAGTTACACTACCATTAGACTACCAAATTACCAATACCTGGATTACAATGATTTTTTAACGAGACTTATACTTGTTAAGCATAGCTAAGACAGTATTTATAATTTCAACTGATTCTTTTCACCGATAAAAATTTCACTAAGTTATATCAAAGTTATTGAAATGAAAAAGTGAAGCCATATGCTGAAAACAATACAAGAAAATAAAATTCACAAAATACGTTTTGGGTAAAAACACTGTACTCACTAATACGTTTTGGATTATTATGTTCCAGTATAATTTTATTCTCTTTAGTTTTTTTTATTGATTTATTGCGTACGGTATTAACCCTACAAATACGATTATCTAAATTAATCCTCATATATATATCCAAAGATCAAATAATTAAAAAATATTTTAATTATAAATTTATTTTTAAAATCAATAGGTTTTAACAAAAAAAAACTATTATTTGCCACAAAATCTCACCCTAGTTGTAATATATTTTTAATAATAATTAAAATCTAAAAAAATATCTTTAATATGAATTTTTATAAGTGTAAATTCTTCAAATAAATTAATATATTTATATTTGTATTATATCAAATTTATACTTTGATTTTGAAAATCTGATAAGATAATTTTTTTAATGTTGAAAGATGTAAAGTGTTTGAATGAGATTTTCATTTTTCTAAAAAATTACTTTGTTTTTAAATCATTTTTTACATTTATCTTTTTATTACCAAATTGTAATTTATATTACTGAATGTGTTTGATAATAAATTTTAGAATATAACATTTATTCCTAATATTATTTGGTTTGATAACTAACCAATCATATTATAACAATTTTTAATACGACTAATTGATTATCATGATCTTTTATTAACCTTCTAATTAGATATAGATCATTATGTATAATATCATTGAGTTATTTAGAAACTAACATTTAGTTTTGAAATTTCATTTTTGTATATAATTAAAATAAATAAAAATTAAAGTTATCAACTAATTAAATTATAACATTTTTTCTCAAACATTCTATATGAGTGACATCTAAGCAGAATTCAGTTAAGTGACTTCTCTATTAATACATAGTAAAATTTGTATTATATCAAAATTGTAATTTGTTTCGAAAATATGATAAATGATTCTTTTAAAAAATTGAAATATGTTATAAGATGTTTAAATGAGATCTTTTACTTTTCTAAAAATCTATTATATTTTTAAATCAAAATTTTCACATTTACCTTTTTGTTATCAAATTTTTAATTATATTATTGGATATGTTTTATAATAAATTTCAAAATATAACTTTTATTCTTTATATTATTTGGTTTGATAATTAATTAATCAAATAATAATAAATTTATAAGGTAACTAATTATCTAGATCTCTTATTAACCTTTAATTAAATATAAATCATTATGTATAATATTATTGATTATCTGGCAACTAACAATAATTATTTTAAAATTTCTTTTTATATTATTAAAATAATTAAAAATAAAAATTATCAACCAATCAAATTATAATAATTTTTTTGAAATTTTCTATATGATTGACAACTAAGCAAAAATCACTTGAGTGGCTTCTCAATTAATAAATAGTAGGATTAAATTATATAGTTGAACAAATTGGTTATTTCTATCTAAAGCATCCTACTTAAACCAACAATCTAATCTTTTATACCATTTCTGTTAAACTTGGAAATCTAAAATTTAGAATCAACTGATAATGAATACATATTGATTTACCTTACTCTAAATTCTATCAGTTCTAATTAATTTTTAGATATTTTTCCTATTTGTTTTCCATGACTTGTTGTATGGGGCACCTTATTTACTACAAGTTGACTCACATTTTCTTCTATATATATATATATATATTCATGAATGCAATACAACCTCATCACTTGTTCTTTATTTTAAAGTTTTCAATTTCATCAAAAATGGCTAAAACCACCATTCTTGCTATTTTCATGGTTGTTCTTGTTTTAGGTATGTTTTTAACTTAACTAATTATTAATATTTCTATATTTTCTCTTGTATTTGATAATGTTTAATTTCTTCATAAACCTTTTTAACTTATAACAAAATAATTGAGATGATGCTAATACATGTTTTCAATATTTTTAGGGACGGTGATGGAGTCACATGGACAAGAAACGTGTCGTGATTATTTTAGAGGACCAGGAAAATGCCAAGCTAAACAATGTGATGATCAGTGTACAGCCAAGTATAATGGATATGGCAGGTGTTTAGGAACAGGCATAGAGTGCCTCTGCACTTATATTTGTAAAACTTAAAAAAAAATTGTTATTAATAAAATGTCATCAAATATATTTAATAAAAATAAAGTTGTTGCTATTTAACCAGTTTGTTTGGGTCTAAAGCCATGTTATGACTCTAAATAGAGTTGTTGCTATTTAACCAATTTGCTATTTAATCAGTTTGGAACATGACACGACGTTGACATGTTAGTCCATCTAATTATTCTTAATATTAGTCAGAATGTATTTCAAACTCGAAGAAGTGATAATCAGCGTTAAAATATAAGTAACATGGAGTTCAATGGTTACTGGCTATTCTAGAAACGGATTTGCTTACAAGGCGATTGAGTGTTTTAGGGATATGAGAAGAGAAGGGAATCAACCGAATCAGTTTACCTTTCCTAGCGTTTTAACTGCTTGTGCTGCGGTTGTACATTGTCTGATTGTGAAAACTGGATATGGAACTTACAAGCTGGTGAATAACGCTCTTGTGGATATGTATGCTAAAAGAGGAATCATGGATTCAGCGGTGAAAGTGTTTGAAAGGATGATTGAGAGAGATGTGATATCTTGGACAGCTCTTGTCACAGGCAATACACATAACGGATCTTATGAAGAAGCATTGAAGCTGTTCTGTAACATGAGAGCTGAAGGAGGCATATCTCCTGATCAGTTTATTACAGCGAGTGTATTAAGCGCCTCAGCAGAGTTAACTCTTCTGGAGTCTGGGCAACAAGTAAATGGGAGTTACATTATGGAATCACACTAGGACCTGAACACTATGAGTATATGATTGATCTCTATGGGAGATGTGGTGATTTCACTTCACCAAAGCAGAGGAGTTGCTAAATCAAATGGAGATTGAACCAGATGCAACTTGTATGGAAAGCGATTTTAGCTGCAAGTAGGAAGCATGGGAATATAGAAAACGGGGAAAGAGCAGCGAAAACTCTCATGGAGTTAGAACCAAACAATGCTGTTCCTTATGTTCTGTTATCAAACATGTATTCTGCAGCAGAAAGACAAGAGGAAGCTGCAAATATTCGTAGACTGATGAAATCTCGCAATAGAAGCAAAGAACCTCCGTGTCTGTGGGGATTGCCACAATGCAATGAAGTACATATCTAGAGTATGTCTCAGGCATATCATCTTAAGAGATTCTAACTGTTTTCATCACTTTAGAGATGGAAACTGTTCTTGTGGAGACTATATATTGGTAAATATATTTGAATAAGAAGGAGAAAACTCGGAAAAATCTGCATTTCTGTCTGCAACAATGGAGTCTACAAAGTTACAAACTTACAAAATAATACACTTTTTGAACTGCTAGTGCAAGTGGTTGCAGAGGTCAATGAGAGTTCATAACCAGAACAATGCCAAAAAAAAGGAATTAATATATCAACATCTGTGTAGAGAAGAAGCGGTTTCGTTAGACAAAGTAAGTAGTTATTTCCTTGCATGTTCAGGGATTAAGCGATGACGCAATTCAACAGATGCACCAGCCAGTTCTGCAAGGGAAGTAATTGCATTTTGTAAAAGGATAGTTCAAGAAGAGAAAGATAAGCACAAGAAAAAACAAAGTGTTGTTGCCAAAACCTTGAGCTGTGAAATCAAACAGTGGAGGAAGTGCTCTTCCATTAGGCAAGGATGCTCTGGGGTCTCTTAGATCATCAAAGAACGGGTGTGCACATGCTTCAAGCTGAAACCAGAGTTAAAGTAAAGGAGTTAAAGCAGCCATGCTCGAAAAAGGACAAAGATCAACTGGGATTGTTTTATCTTACCGCTGAGCATCTCAGGTTTGGTGAGTACTGGAGGAGTCTAGAGGCAAGATCCATTGCTTCTGGAGATACCTGCCTCCGGAAAATCTGTTAAAGAAAGAGATAGTTGCAGGTTTCAGTTTTCAGCAAAACATTACCATTATCTAAATTTTCTTACCTTGTGCCATGGCTGAGCTTTGATCTGAGGGAACTTAAAATCATTGTAACGAGGATTCATGTTCCTGATCTCTTCTCTTGCTGGTGTTCCCAAAATCTGATTCACACAGAAAATTGCAGAACACAAACTCTGAGAATCTCTAAACAGGAAAAGGAAGAAAAAAATATGTTTATTTACCTTAATGATCTCCACCAATTGATCAACACTAGTCTCTCCAGGGAACAGAGGCTGTATACATTACAAGCAAAAAAAACAGGTGTCAAAGAAACTATCTCAAATTAAAAGTTAGAAGAACCCATCAGAACAAAAGATGTCTTACATGTCCAAGAAACAGTTCAGCCATGACACAGCCTACAGACCACATATCGATGGCTGTTGTGTACTCAGTTACCCCAAATATGAGTTCAGGAGCTCTGTAATACCTTGAGCATATGTAAGATATATTGGGTTCTCCTGGAATCTGAAACCAACAAGACATCACTCACTCACTATCACTAATGTTTTCTATAAACAGGCAGTGAAAATCTAAAGAACCTACCAGCATCTTGGCGCTCCCAAAATCGCATACCTTTACCTCATGTGTAACATTATTAACCTGCAAAGTGCATCACCATTGGATCAGAAAATGTATTATTACTACCCTCAAGAACAACCGAACCGGGTATCTGAATGTTCATGTCTAAGCTTACCAATATATTTTGCGGTTTAATGTCACGGTGACACACTCCAACAACTCTATGTAGATAGTTCATTGCACGGAAAATCTGGTTTCTCAACAAACGTGAGAACAGGATTCACAAAAAAGTTCAAGATCCCAAGTTATTTTATATATACCTGATATGTATAGAGCTGAATATAGATCAAAGGCATGTGTTGATTCATCTTGGTGTAAGATCTCGAAGCGCGGTATATAGTCTCGGGTACATACTCAAGAACAAGGTTAAGATAAAGCTCATCTTTCTCAGTGGTGGAGAAGAAAGAATGCTTGAGTTCAACGACATTAGGATGATCAAGCATTCTCATTATCTGAAGCTCTCTGTTCTTGTATCTCTTGTCTTGCAACACTTTCTTGATTGCTACTTTTTCTTCTGTCTCTAAGCACTTAGCCTATCATCATAATAAAAAGAAAAAAACAACAATCACATTTTCAAAACAACAAGTAATTAATCTGTTGGAGAGACTTTTTGTTATTGTTTTTTTTTTTTTTTTTTTTACCTGAAAGACAACACCGAATGAGCCAGTGCCAATCACATGTTCAGCTCTGTAGGAAATTGTCTGAATAAACAACACATAAAAATCAGATTTTCATAACAATTTGAATAAAAACACATAACAATCATAACTTAAAACCACCTTGTCTCTTTGATCATTCAGACCCTTCTTAGTGGTGGTAATAATCCGACCAGACTCTGTCCCATGTCCCTTGATGATCCCACCACCGTCCTTATCCTTGTCGTCGTCATCACCGACTCCCATCTCTTTTGGTAATGAATCAGAAGAATCCTCTGTTTTAGAAACAGAGTCTTCTCGTGTAGTCTCTTCTATCTCGTCACGAATATGGTTAGGCTTCGATCTCGGCGTATCGGACTCTCCTACCTATAAAAAATAAAGAAAAGCTTTAAACAAAAGCCCTAACATGCAGAAAGTAATTAAACATCGTTACGTTATCAGAAGAGACGAAGCCACGTCCAGAAGCGATACTCGTCAACCTACGCATCACATTCATCGTTTTGAGCAAAGTTTTCTCAGAAAAAAAAAACAAAATGGGCTTAAAGAGAAAACACGAAGATGATGATTCACGGAGAAGAGAAGAGAAAGAGAGAGACGACGATGCCAACTTCTCTCTCCTTCCTTTCTCTCCCTCCTCTGCCAAAGAAAAATAAAAGTATTAGACTTTTTGTTCCTTGCACAGACTATATATAAACATATTAATAGAAATTTTATAAATATCTGCGGAGGAGCGGATATAGCTAAAGAGAAAATAGGTGGCAAGGTTGCTCGTTTAAGATCGGCCATGAGCTAATAACAATGGAGAACCAATCATTCTCACACCCTTGGTTTCTGTTATGAACTAAAAAAAAAAAATGTACGTGTACATAGATCATTGGACGATCATGACCGTTTGTTGTTATCTCTTGTACTAAATCTAACGGTGGTGGTCGATGCGCGCGGAATAGCTCCTTTTCTTTCGGCCGTTAATAAATTTCATTTAGCCAGAAAAAAAAAAAGATAATTGAAAAAAATATTATCTAATGACATCTACGGCTAAGTCCAAAAATAAACCATACCCTAAAAATTTTCCGGTATTTTCTGAAGATGTTTTTGGCGTCTTGATTAAAAAGGCTTTTGATTCCTGGCCCATATTTAAGTAGTTTGTGATGTCCTTGAGTCAATAATTTTGCCCCTGCTATGTTAGTCTGATGGAATAGCCCACAAAAATGTTGATATAAACAGTTTTTTTTTTTGGGGGGGGGGGGTTAAAGATGTTAAAATAGATAAACAGATCTCTTAACCAGGGTAAAAAAGTATATAAACTTACTAGTTGGCCCATTTGTTGAGGTACTTTTGTGTGCATTGCATGGCGGATATATGAGTGCAACTGTATATTCATGCACTCACGTGTTTCATTCTTTGTTTGTTCCTTTCCTATCAATTAAACAAGAGTCCATGAGCTTCAACATTTAATAAAAGGTCCCTCCAATAAATGGTTCCTTTCACAATACAGAACATACTTTAACAAAAATAAATAAATAATCAGATATATTATCCATAACTATTTTTTCGAAGTTTTGACTGCTCCAAATGAAGTAATACGAACTTCTTAAAAAATAACGATTTGATAGAAAACAAAACGAAATTACATTTTCATCAACATTAATCCAAAACTAAACCTTTCTTGTCTGTTTTTTTTTTTTTGTTTCAAATTTAATATTGAGTAAATACCCGAACCATAACACCAGAGTCCTGACAAGATGAGGTTCGTTCTTGACTCAATCCACACACGCACACACCGTCCCATCTCAAATCAGGTGCTATCACAATGAAGAGCAGCTTTAATCTTCTGAACGGTACACGATATCAGATTGTTAACAGTCTCTACAGATTCCACCGTCAGCTTAGCCGTAGGCAAACTATTCACCAGTATCTGAAACGCCACCGTTAGCAACGACCCTCCTTCCTCCATGCACCCACCCTTACCGTTACCGTTACCGTTACGTTCCTCTGACCGTCGCGGAGCGTTAGGGAGAATGGCGAATCCAGATGGAAGTAGTGCCACGTAAGCAGAATCTCCACCGTTCATCACAGCTTGCATCGCAGGTATATCAACAGGCGCGTACACCACAACCGCTCCTGCAGCGTCAATGCTTGTCTCTTGCAGTATAAGCATACTACTCTGATTCGCATTTATTGCCTGCAAACGAAATAACATTAAATAAATTAATGGATAAATAAAATAAATAAGATAATGTGAGTTCGACAGTGTCACCGTCAGAGAAAAGGTCAAAAGTGTCTTTTAATAAATTTGACTTTCAACTTCCCAATACTTCCAAATGTAAGATTTGTCACTTTCTAATCACACAGCGACAAGATTCATATGACTACATCATCCTATGGGGTCACGTAACACAAAGTCCATTCACATTACAGCTACTATAGGATAAACATTAAATGCCTCCATAAACCCGGTTTAACTAAACCAACCCAAACTAAACCGAATTGATGCATAGAGAAAAGAGTATAGATAAGCTTACGGTGGCACGGAGTAGTGAGACAGAGTTTGAATGGTCATGGCCTTTAGCGATATGGGCCATCTCCTGCATGGGCCCACCGTTGGATAAGATATCCCATTCAGATCTCAGCCGTTCATTCCCAAGAAAATCAAACAACCGCTTTGGAGAAACGGGCATCCAAACCGAAGTCGCAGCGTTTAAAACGATTCCAGGCGGTTCACCAGGATCGTTCACACTTTTCCTAGTCATAATCCTAACGTCTTCGTCCACGTTACCGACGTTAAGTTTGCTCCATTTCTGCAGCGACGATGCACAAACGCCGCCGCAGAAATTATCAGTCATCCTTTTTGCTAGCTTCAACATGCTCTTCCTCCCATTGCAGCTAATAGCTGTGAACGTTATTATAACAAACGTTTAAACATATTAAAAAGAAAAGTTATGTTAGGTTCTGTAATGAAGCAGTTTTTTAGGGAGCTTACGTGTTGGGCTGCGTGAAGGTGAAACAGTGGAGGACATGAGAATGGTGAGGCATTCACATTGACGTTGTAACGCAGCCATCCAACGCTGTGCACCAAACGCTAGACCGCAGCTGAGTAACGGGCGGTATAAGCGGTGGATGCGGTTCTCATCGTACTCCGTGTGTTCGATCCACGTTACCTGTAATGTGCTTAAACTATATGTTAGTGTTTGTTTATAAAATAAGAGTGTGTTGGGTTTGATGCACGATCCAAGGGCACATAACTCGAAGATATTTTTAGATGCTTCTGATCAATAAAGTATTGTAAAACTTGACCTGCATGATATATTAGTTAAGTAATGAAACCCTATGCTTAAGAAACCTTTATTATATAGTTTCTAGGACAAACCAAAGAACCTTGCATGTGGTAGATAGAGAAGTGTGACACCATTACAAGATTAGGGTAAATCATAACATGAAGAATCTCCAAAGGTGAAGATTTTACGACATATATAGTTATATAATCAGTTGTGTTACCTTAGAGTAGCCATTGGCCATGTCTTGAACGAGGCAACCAGAAGGTAACCTTCTACAGCCTGAAGAAGCTCCTTCTCTTACGGAATCAATTGAGACATCTACCACCGCCCAAACACCTTCCGCGTGCTGCTTACAGAACCGCAAGAACGAGACTTGTCGAACAGGCACGAGTGGAGACAACAGTTGAAGCTCTGCGTGCATCTAAAATTTTGAACCAAACAAACAAAAGTTTAATTAAAAGAGAAGACACATTTTATCATTACATCACTTGAGTATGTTGTGTTAAAAGTTACCAGATGAAGTGCACCGTTTCGTGTCCCTCCCATGCCACTAGAGATAATCTCAGTGGTTGTTGTTCTTGAGATCATAGACGGAAACATCTCCGCCCATCGTTCCTATCAAAAAACAAATCATTAATGACATAAAAAGCATATGGTATAACTAAAGTGTGTTTAGTTTACTAACCGAGTCCATTAAGGTTTCAACGAGTGCTAAGCTATTGATGATAACGTTTCCAGTTTCTTTAGAAGCTTCAGAGACAAACCCATCTTGCTTTGGTCCAACACATCGACTGAAACTTGCGTCGTACTCTTCCTTGTTAAGCATTTCAAACCCATTATCCGAGCTTCTAACCCAAAGCGGCTCGTGTCTCTGAGACATCTTCACAAGCTCCTCCATAGCCGCAAGAGCTAAGTCCAAATACCTCGATCTCTGATCAAAATCACTAACCGGTGGTTGAACCAAACACGAACCAGCACCATTAGAAATCTCAAATCTTTGAGAAGCTTGAGGCATGGAAGGAGAGGAGAGAGAGAAACCACCACCGGATCCAACTCCGAGGACGAGTGATGAGTCCGGTACATGATGTGAACCGGTGGGTGACCGGCCAAGGAATTTACCGGTTAAGGCGCAGACTCGGTCTAACTCGTCTTTGAGACGCGAGTTTTCGATACGAAGGTGTTGCTCTTCCATGGAGACCTCGCCGATGACAGCTGGTCCGCCGCAGTTACTGCACATAGGGTTTCTCATAGCTTCTCGTACCGACATGTTCTCAGCTCGAAGCTTATCGTTCTCTTGTCTTAACAAAGCATTCTCATGTCGTTCGATTTGAGTCTAGAAAACAAAAAAAAAAATCAGCTAAAAAGAAACAAACTTTTTTTCAGACAACAAAGAATAAAGACAGAACCTTCATCTGAGTACGGCGGTTTTGGAACCAGAACTTGACTTGACGTGGATCTAAGTTAAGTCTACGGCTGAGATCAAGACGCTGTTTCTCGTCGGGATGTGCACACTCCTTGAACACCCTGAAAACGAAGATTGAAGTCATCGTTTAAGAATGAGAAGTTTTTGAAGAGTGTTAAAAAGAAGAAAAGAGTATTAATTACGATTCGAGGTCTTGTATTTGTTTAGCGGTGTGACGATGGTAACGTTTCTTCTTCCTCGGAGGTTTATCACCGGTTTCAAGATCGTCGCCGGAGACTGCTTCAGCGTTATCACTCTCAGATCTGCTTTCTACATCTTCTCCACCTCGACTCTTATTACGAGTTGCATTCGTCTCGAAAGTCTCTCTGTTTACTCCATTCGTTTGCTACCAAACATAAAGAGATTACATAAGTAAAAGCTAAGTAGAAGAATAAGAAGAATGGGGAGGGGAGTTTATGAGCTTACGATTCCAAGTGAGAGACCGTGAGAGGAGGAGAAGGGTCGAGAGTTAGGCATGGTGGCTGCGGCGGAGAAAGTGAAGTGGTCACTGTACGGAACATCGGAGATTCTGTCTCCGGAAGAACCGTCGCCGAGAAAACCGTTGAAATTCATGAAGATTCAGTTAGCGTAGGGATGAAAGATGGAAACTTTATGAATCAGCAGGAATCCGCCATGGATGAAGAGGAGGAGAAGAGAGCCCTAACTGTTAAAAAAGCTTTTGTCGCTTTGGTGCATGTCCATGAAAAAGGAAGTGAGAGAGAGAGAGAGAGGAGAAACAATAAATGAAAAAGACAAGAGAAACGACAATAAAAAGAAGATAGAAAAAGGGTAAAAAGGGAAATGATGAAAGCCTTACAAAGTTATATGACCCATTTTGAAAAGTTGGGTTTGACTCTTTGACATTATAAACCTTTTGCTATAAAAGTCCACTTCAACCCAGGCTTACTGTTTTGCCCCTTCCCTGCTTTCTGTTGGCTTTTAACTACAGATTTGCTTCGTATCTTGAGCTGTTTTATTGCCTCAATTCATTATCTTCCGACACGTTTCTTCACGATGGATATTGTTGTACTGTAAATCTTATGAGTTTTCGAGCAAATGTTTCATAATTCACAGGCGACGCATCATATGTCATTTTACTTTGAAAACATTGTATTGTAAAATGAACTATAGGACGAAGTGATTTTGTGGTATATGGTCTAGAATCACATGAGATTAATGAACTATAGGAGTATATTCTAAAATATAGAACATCAAAAAACATGTATAGAAGACATGTTCTCAATGGAGTACAGGGGTGGGTTAGATTTAATAGCACATCTTCCAAATTTGGTGGAATCATAACTCTATGTTTTGTGAGTTTTAAGTAAATACATGGAGTTATTGCGATGCTACCTAAGACCCATTATAAAAAAAGGCAAAATAATTCAATAATAGTTTGATTAATAATGGACCGTTTCATCTTGAACAATGCCTTTACTTACTCAAAATACAATCAACCATAGAAAACCAATAGGTTGTTTACATAAAGTAATCTGCCCAGTTTCTATTTTTGTTCGAATCTTGAAAAACTCCCTTGAATATTCTGCCATGGACAAAAATAGATAAAGATAAATCACTAAACGTATACACATAGAAAACAACTTAGAGAAATGCATAGAGAAGAAATACATATGATAATGATATTATACAAGACGAGAATTGGTACCATAAAAATTATTACAGCTTACAGAACATAAGTTTTGTACCCTCAAGCGATGATGACTAGCAGGAGTTATCTCAATCAATTAATGAAATTTGTATAAATTCAACTATCAGTAATGAAACGTAGCTATCGAAATTAAATATCAAAAGTTCTTTGACACTAGAAATTCAAAAGTTCACACTTCACCTCACATGATGATGCGTCTTGCCGACACCAAATCTTGGTTTTGCAGTTTTCGAGATTGTACTTGTAAAGAAAGACCTAACCCGTTTCTATGGTTATCTATTTAGATTAGAAAGAGCCCTAAGTTATAGAGTAACATCTGCCCCTAACCATCGTATAATTTACAAAGCTTAAGTTGACTAAGTGAAACTGGTATTAGTTGGGAGATGAGATTTGAGTCCCCACATGCGTAGAAAAGATGTAGAATCTTTCATAATTGATACTGGCCCATGGAATGGAACCAAGTGTGTACTTAGAAGCCTGTCTATAAAGTTTGACCATATTCACTTTCAATGCGAGTTCCATGCATTTTTCAGATTCACACTTAGGATTTGATTCAAAGTCCAATGATTGGTACTTCAAAGAAGCTTAAAAATCAAAAGTCAAGAAAACAAAAAATAGATAACAAGAGAGTAGAGATGATTGTCTAGACACATCTAACAAAAACCACAGCAATCTTTCATAAACATCTTTATGACCTTGGAATAGCCTCTCGGGTTAGCCAAGCAGAACAAGTCCATCTCAATGGTTTCTTCCAGCTCTGGCATGATACTCATGTTTAAGAAGGTTGGCTCTCAACATCATTGACCTCACATCTCTATCGAACTCGTTACCCATCTGAAGCACCTTTTGGAAAGTTGCATTCCTCTGATCCGCGTGCCTTGCATACAGGATTTTGTTGTGTGAATCAATCCGTGCCTGTCCGGGAATATGAAAAAGTGTTGATGGTTTTTGAAATGACAATAATAAGACAAAGTTTCTTACTGGAAACAGAACTGACCTGTATCTGGTTGTCTGTTATCAAGGCTTCCAGTTCCTTCTCTAGACCAGAGACACTCGTCTTGAACGCATCGGCCATCCTGCTCAAATCAACAGATACAAACGGCAGCGTGTACTGAATCAGTGCCTTCTTCCTTATCTGATCATAGAGTGTGTCAACGTGATCATGAAGATGGATGTCCAGCAGCAGATTCGCTCTGAGACTTCCTAGATACTCCAGACAGGAAGCATAGCGGCTGCCAACAAGAGAAGTTAAACATGAGTTTCGATGAGAATACAGGAGAAAAGGTTCGTTTTGGGTATCCTATCCAATGTCGAGATTGATAAGAATTTGGAGAAAAGCATGGTCAGTTATATATACAGGATATAGACAAGAGTTTTGTAAGAAAAATGTCACCTTGAATAAAAATCGTTGATAAGTTCCCTCACTTCGGGTACTAACTCCAAGAAATCACGGAAGTTGATGTTGTCAATCACTTTTGCCTGTCACATAAGACTAGTGAGTTATGGTTCAAGAGAACATAAAAATTATTTTTAAAAAACTGACAAAGAATGAGAAAAATCTTAAAAGGGATAAATGAATGCCTTTAGTTCTGATCGATCAAAGCTAGCCAGTGCACAAAGTCCTCCATAGGTTGCAACGTCTTGAGGAGCAATGACCTCGTTATAGGAATTCCCAAGTTCTGGACTAACATCCAAAAACTGCACAAGACAATATCCAAGTTCAATGATTAGACATGAATAAACACTTGAGCCTTAGAAAACGACAAGTCGACAGACCTTACGAGCAGCGAGCTTATACTTTTTCAGCTCCAAGTGAGCCAATCCAGAAGCACATCGGAGTTTAGCAGCTACAATAGGGTCAAGGGTTTCTGGGTTCTGCTCTGCTTTGTTCACGTAGCTTGAAACATGACTGAACTGTCCCATCTCGATGCTGACGAGAATGGCGTTCATACACATGTGAATAATGTGCTTAGCCGTGGTGCAGTAGTCCCGTGTTCGAACATAGTTCTTGAAAGCATCATTGAGCAAACCACAAGCATAGTAGAAGTCACCAAAGTCATTATGACCCATTCTGATGCTTTCCTTGATCAGATTAGTCTGTATAATCAAAAACAGAAGATGAAATCACTATTTACACAATTACAGAATCAAACAAGCGTATTACCAGATAAAGAGCTATACAAACAAACTAAGCAGCACATAAACAACACTACACGCTTCATTCTCTAAGTAATTAATTGAGAAACAACATTAAAATAGCAGTAAAGAGTCACCATTAACAGATAACCATGAACCCATTCCGATGCTTTCCTTAAACGTTTGTATAATCAAATAGACGATGAATATATAGTTCTGCACGCAAACAAATCGCAAGGAAAGGAGCCACGCACACACTAGGCAGCACATAAACAACACTACACACTTCATTCTCTAAGTAATGAACAGAGAAACAGATAACCATGAACCCATTCCGATACTTTCCTTAAACATTTGCGTAACCAAATAGAAGATGAATCTATAGTTTTGCAAGCAAATGAATCACCAGATAAAGAGCTATGCAAACACACTAAGCAGCACATAAACAACACCACATACATTATCTAAGTAATGAACATAGAAACAGCATCATAACAACCAGTAGTAGAGAGTCATCGCTATACAGATAACCATGAACCCATTCTCATGCCTTCCTTAAACGTTTGTATAATCTACAGTTCTCCAAGCAAACCAACTACGCATACACTAAGAAGCACATAAACAACACACCACATACTTCTAAGAATCCAATGGCACACAATCATCGAAATCAGCAGTAGAAAGTCATCATCAACAAGCGATTTACCCGATACGAACTGAGCTCGTTCTCCAGCCTTCCTTTCTTCTGCTCAGCACGACGATCTACACTTTCACACCAAGCCGAATCCATCTCATACTTATCCCCAAGCCTCCCGTTGATCCTACTGACCACATCTCTGAACAACTGAGTGTTCTCTCCCTTTTTGATCTCATCGTAAGCCATCCTCAACGCTTCGAGCTGCATCGTCTGGTTTCCACCGCAATGGCTAGCGATGAAGAGTAAGCGCATGATCTTCGTTCGTCCTTTGTACAGCGTCGCGTAAGCTTCGATGTCGAGAGGTTCGCCGCTTATAATAGGTCTCCGATTAGATGTTTCTTCGCCTCCGTTAGTGCACAACTCCATCATCGGTCCACTCGCTTCTTCGTCTCGCTCCATCGGGAGAGTTAGGTTTTTTTTTTGGCTCTGCTCAAAAGTTCTGATGAGTTTTTTCTCTCTTCTGATGATCCTTACGGAGGGAGGGGTTGATTGTTAATTTTGTATTAAGTAGAGAAATATACGTCGGTCCGGTTTAGGCCCATCTCAATATTATAGTTGGGTTCTTAATATCTTTCTATTTTCTCTGGATTGTGTTTTATTAATCTGTCCAAAAATATATACTTTTGGATTTTTGTATAAATACTGTCCAGTTTGTTTCCACTACTGGCTAGTGTTACAAATTGAACTTATTATATAAAAAATCATATTTCAATAAAATAGGAAAAATATTTTTTTGTTTAAATGTTTAAAAGCTTAAATAGCTATTCCATTTGTTGTTAAAATGTTGGATTTATATGTTAAAAAAATTTAAAAAGTTTTCTTTGTTTAAAGATCCATAAAATCAATTCTTCATTTAAGATCATATCATTCCTAACAAATGTTATGAGTTCATAAAGTCACTTTTCCATGTTTTTTTTTCCTTTTTGGGAAAAGCTTATGTGAATCATGTGTAAACAATTTCTTATGAATTCAAGTGTTTTTCATCTTTAATAGTACGTCGACGGCAGCCGACCTCAGCTTTTGACTAATAAGATATGGTTTATAGTGAAAAAAATGGACCATCCCAAATAAAGAATGCCCTGGAATAAGATCATAATTAATATAGTATGCTGCATAAATAATGACTTAGAATAACAAAAGTGGTAATTACATAATATTAGTAGTAATTACCTCAGATCATCTAACAAAGATCTGATCTTTTATTCATGAAGGTTTTGCATCTAGGAAGACAAGGGTGATCAAACTTGATGTACTTGGTCCAGTCCAGTACGGTCGATACTTAGACATCGCTAACTCCAACCACGGTTTCATGTTACCGGCCGCTGCATTCTCAATGTCTTTCTTAGCGATACTCGGGTTATATCCAAGTCCAAGCACGTGCCACGCCTTGCTTAAGGGATGTGTTAGTCCGTAAAATGTTATTAATCCTGGTGGTAGTGTCCTGTTCTCATTCTAAACAGCAATGAGCAAACCATTGATTAAAAAAACAAATTATGAGACTATTTGGTGCAAAGGGTTATGAGTTGCTTACCATGTTTTGCCACTAATGGTAGATACCAGTGATGTCTCTCTTCTTCTATTCCTATTGGAAATATAGATTTTACTTAATTAAGGTAACGAAGAGATCCATCTTCAATTTCGACTATGCAAACATACATACATAACCTGAGCATGAAACATCAGCGGTTAGAAGCATTGCTCTAAGCTTTACAGTAACCAACTTGCAGTCATATAAGTCCATCCATTGATGTTAGACGGTTGTAGCTTTATGTCATTTGACCTGCCCAAGCTCGTCTATCTTGAATACTCTCATTGTACGTGCCTTGAGTGAGTATAGGCAAGTTAATCTTCAATACTCTCATTTTTTTTTTTCATTATGTAAAGTGTCATTGTGAATAATACCTGATGATCTATGCCAAAATAGAATTTACAAATTGTTTTTCTAATCACGAAATTGTTTTATATGTACGGTTTAAAAGATGGGAACACAAGACATACACATTCGTATAAGCTTTCTTCGCTCAGATACCCTCCCTAGTAATAGAGGATTGAACCGGAGCCTTAAACACATTCTCAATATTTGAGACTTTATCATTGATAAGATATACAAAGTTACAAACACACTTCAGATGTATTTTATTAAAAGAGCAGACAACACAAGAGTATATATAGACGTATAAATAGGCTTGAGCAGTGACAACTCCACCATCTATTATTTATTCACAGATACGTGAATTACAAACAAAGTGATCATAAAGCGAGATGTACTTTTGCACGTATATTTAAGTTGGTGGTTGATTAAATTTTCATGGCTGTCCATAGCAGTGGCAGTGTTCTTCCGTACCTTCAAGTTCACACACCCCGTCACAATGGAGAGGTCCAGACTTTGATAGACAACAGGCTTCACAACTGGTTTCAGTACATGGTGATGGCACTTCGCATTCACCTAAGAATGTATGACATGCATTGCTCTTCGGGATTCCTACATTTTGATGTAGCCATCAAGTTCAACATACACATGCATGATTAGTATTTCCAGCAATATATTTCAAGACAACATGTTCAATCACTCTTTTGTTTATATTTGCTAAACCTAAATAATACCTAAATAATATGACATATATATATTATATATATATATATGTGTGTGTGTGTTATACTAAATTTTAAAAATAGTAGTTTATGAATTGTTATTATTATTATGATAATTTTGCAAAAGTTATATCAAATTAAGCCTTTAATAGTTACCATTGGAAACAACCAAGAGGACAAGTAAAACGGTTGTGGTCAAGCATGCTAAGTTGGATATCTTTGCCATTTCTTCTCTTGCTTTCTTTTTCTTTTTCTTTGGCTTTAAGCTTTGATTGTTTGTTGTGGAAACTGGATTGAAATTTGCAGTCTATTTATAGTGAAATTTTGTTATCTTGTAATTATTAATTCTTTTATTTTATTTGTGTTGTTGTTTATAATGTCGCCACAATGATCACCTAATTGCTTTAAATATTTAGGTCAATGGATGCATAAATTTGCCATATATATTATTGTGATTCATCATCATACATGTTATTTTATATGGTCCTTTGTTTAACATTGGTAATAGAACGTTAAGCTTATACTATTTGAGAATGGAACAGAAATAAGTTTCAGATTAAAATTTTAAACTTAATACAATTTTATTATAAAAGAAAATTCCTGCCATACAAATTTGAATCTGAAATTTTCTTTTAGAGGAAAACAGTTCCGGAATGGTTTACACATCTTGGCTAATTAATTATGTTATCAAAGGTGCATGAAAAATCAGCATGATATCAAAATCTCTAGATTTGAATACTCTCGGGCTCATTCATAACTTATTGAAAACGATTGTGAATTTAGAATCCGATTTTGTTTATCTTGTTGTATCTCCCTCTTTTTGGTTTCTCACTAGATATATTAACTCTTTCAATTGGTTTTTGGATCGTTCATGACTTTAATAATAAACATTCAGATGCTAAAAAATAAAAGCAGCATGCTAATCCTTTTGGATATGGTTATTGGAAAAATTTAAATGTAATACTAACAACAAGGCATGAAAGGGTGTGTCGACATTATGATCAACCAAAATTGTTTATTGTTCTGTTGATTGCAACCCTGAGATTCTATTCATATAAGAACTAAAATAAAAAAAGTACTTACTGGTGCACGTTTATACATCATATAGTTGACAATAATGAAGGACTTGCTTTCATGGGTTTGTACCAATTTGACTATGAAAGTAAAAACATTCATGAGATGTGCGTGAAATTATGAAATATTTTCATGAAAGTTTCATGAATGCATGTTTTTACTTCCATGGTCAAATTGGTACAAACCCTTTACCAAAAATATGAAATATTGTATAAAGCTTTTTTAATTTTGTATTCTATTACTATCTCTCCTTTGTTACTACTAATAAGAACACTGGTTCTTGTTTAACAATGATAATTGGGGTTAACAAACGCATGAGAAGATTGTTGTATCAATTAGATGTAATCTATAGTATTCATCTCAACTTTGCAAGTCATAGCCAACTATCATCGTGTGCCTTTTCTTTGCAACTTTCGACGTTGTGAATTTATTTTATATGTGATTAGAACCTCAATCACCACATGGTTGAATGTTGATAGAAAACTTAATGCGTCTTTTGTATGTAATAATGTATCATCGAACATCTCCACATACAAACCAAAAAAATCTGCTTTTAGATAATTGATTTATATATATAAAGAACTAAAAAAAAAATGCAAATTTCCATAACAAATTTCGTTTATAGGTAGGTCGACAAAATAAAACGCTATGAAAAAAATATTTTCTCTAGTTTTCATAATACTGTATTTGTTTTGTAAAAAAAGGAAGTTGTTGGAATTTTTTAGAATAAAAATAAAATGAGAATGAAACCCTCTAATTCAATTCGAAGGTCCTAAAAGGTAGTAAGGTCAGATTGTCGTATGGTATATAATGGGATGATGTGGTAACCCTAAGGAACTCTCTCGCTTATTGCTGCCGTCGCTTCTATCTTTGCCGTATCTTGCGAAGATGGTTAGTTCCTTCTCTTCTTGCTTGTTCTCTCAATTCCATTTCCTGAGTTTATTTAGTCATAGACATATGAAATCTCGAGTCTTAAGATTCTCCATAGCTTAAAACTATTCGCAAGCATGATTCTTAGGTTTTGAATAACGTTTTTAGCTGAATAGTAAGTGTTAGTCTTGTGTTTTTATTGATCTAAGTTAAGTTAGTTTTGTTTTGTAATGGAATGCAATGTCTTTATTAGGTTCTACAAAACGATATCGATCTGCTTAACCCACCAGCAGAGCTTGAGAAGAGGAAGCACAAGCTCAAGCGTCTTGTTCAATCTCCCAACTCATTCTTCATGGTATTTGATTTGAAAACCCTTTTCTCCTAGAAACAACTATGTTTAGAGTAGATTTGTAGCTTTTGTTAGAGTTCGATTTTCTCATGAACCCCCTAAAACTAGTAAATTGAAAATCCTGCCTTTTGTCTCTGATTATGTTTCTTCTTCTTGTTGTTGTTAAATCTTTACTTGTAGGATGTGAAGTGCCAAGGCTGCTTCAACATGTAAGAATCTCATTACAGTTTTGTTCAATCTTTTACTCTTTTGATGTTAACTTATGGTGTCTCTTTGTTGGTATTGCAGAACTACTGTTTTCAGTCACTCGCAAACTGTTGTGGTGTGTGGAAACTGCCAGACAGTTCTGTGCCAGCCTACAGGAGGAAAGGCTAGACTCACTGAGGGATGCTCTTTCAGGAAAAAGTGAGATTGGTTTCAAGCTTGAAGCAATCATCAGATCGATCAAAGCTGTTTTCTTTTTTGTTCTGTGATATTATGAATCTTGGTTATCTGTTTTAAAAAGCCAGCTCAGTTGGAGTTTAGAGGAAGAAACCTTTGTTGATGTTTGGATTTTAAAGTTATTACTATTTTGAAGGTTCTTTGCTTGGAGATTGCCCACTTTGATCACATGAAACTAATTAAAATAAAATATAAGTTTAAGAACCTAACTGAATAGAGCTTATGAGAGAATCTTTGAGACTTATGTACAAGCAGTAATATGATCTTAATACTTTGTTTGTAATAACACTAGTTCTTGTGATGGACTCGTTTATTGAATCACCTGACAATGACACTTGCACAGAGTGCAATAATCCAATTTCATTCAAGTTATCTTAATAATTTCGTTTATTGTCAAAAAAGTGTTTAAAGTAACCAAATTTGGTTCATTCTTTCTTCTAAAAATATTGTTTTACCTAACATCTTCACCTTCACAAACAAAATTTGTAAAAAATTGAACGATGGGATTTATAAAAGGTTATTGTTGACAGTGGGATTTGAACCCACGCCCTTTCGGACCAGAACCTTAATCTGGCGCCTTAGACCAACTCGGCCATATCAACTTTGTTGTTCAATCACACCCAAATTTTCAACTTGAATATTTTTAACCTTTTTTTTTTCTTTTGCCAACTTTACACTATACCACATCGTTTGTAAGAGGAACTAAAATCCCAATCTTTGTTTATAAACAAGAAGCTCCATTAACGTTGAGAACTCATCAAAATTCTAGGCCTTTTCCAAATAATGCTTCTAATAGAGTACATTTTGATAAACTTAAAGAAAGTCCACATGCACAGCTTTCCCTCATCAGCTTTATACATTTTAAGCTTTGAGCATCCTTAGATAACCATCAATGATCGACATTGCAGAGGAACGATAGCCCGAGCCAAAGAGGTTGTAATGGTTCAAGTAGTGATAAAGCAAATAGAGATCCCTCCTCTTCTCAAATCCAACTTCTTTTGGCATTACCTTGATCAAGTCAAAACAAACAAGCAAACACAACAACTATGTTACTACTATAAACAAAGGACCATCATCAAAGTGGTTTAAGTTATGCGTGTATGTGTGGAACCTTGAAATAGGCATTGTAGAATGATTCTCCAAACCCTGCGCACCACGACATCCCAAACTCCGCCTCGTTATGCCCATCTGTAAGATAAATAAGATCAAAACATGCTTGCAAAAATAGTAGATATATCAAGAAGCTATGAGTGAAAGAAAGCTTATATACAGTAACAGGCAGGATCAAGAATGACAGGTTCGCTGTTCTTGTCGTATGCTATGTTCCCGCTCCAGAGATCTCCATGTAGCAAGCAAGGTTCTATGACAACATTCTCAAACAGAGATGCCATGTTCTGTATCAGTGTATAACCTGTTCACACATTATGTTACCAAACCGATCTCTTCTCACGAAGTTAATAACAACAGAGAAGAGTGAAAGTCATACACCTTTCTGGTAAATTGCAGAGTCACCGTAACGATCCCTAGCTAACTTTAGCTGGTAACCTAATCTCTTCTCACCATAGAACTCAATCCAATCTGATGACCAAGTGTTTATCTGTGGGGTACTAAAACATTTGCACACACACTAAGTTTGTGACAGGACATAAACTCAAATCTTACTCAAAAGGGAAAAGAGTCCACACCTTCCAATAGTGTTGTCAACCTCAAAACCAAACCCTTTTGAGGACTTGCCTGCTTTATGCATCTCAGCTAGCTTCCTTCCTAGCTCAGCCTGATTGACTATGAAACTGAAGTTGTTAAACATTGGCTCATAGTTAGTATTTCATCATTTATCAATCACCTGGCTCCCTCTTGATCCAAACTCTATAAACTCCATAATGATATAAGACCCTCCTGTTGGCAATGCTCCAACCTGTTTAACACAAGAAACTATGTTACTATCTCCACACCAAAGTATAAGAAAGAAGTTTTTCACTTGCTTTGTGAGGCTTGGGGACACGGATGGATCTTGTTTCATACATAGCCTCAAGACCAAGAGCCTCTCCTTCAAACATCTCAGGTCCAATACTCCTAAACCATTAATAAAACATTAAAATTCTGATTGTATA
This sequence comes from Sinapis alba, assembly GCA_012274485.2. NCBI lineage: Eukaryota > Viridiplantae > Streptophyta > Magnoliopsida > Brassicales > Brassicaceae > Sinapis > Sinapis alba. The sequence goes on along the minus strand of MU105965.1, from coordinate 93,911 downwards.
TAATCTAAGAAAGACACTGTTTTTTATTGTATGTTACCTATTTGTTTTAACGAAGAAAGAAGCAGAATCAGTATGATAATGAGTAGCAAGATTGATGCAGCCACCACCAACAGAAGTAATCTTTGTGATCTGACTCGCTTTTCCTTCTGTTAGAATCCATTTTCGAATTGGATCCTCACTCATTGCAGCCACTACCACAAGGTTATATTCAAATAACAATAAATAACACTGTTATTAATCGGTTATCAAAACTATACGAAATCCCCATCTAAGTATATTACAGAGAACATAACTTTGACCAACACACAACTTATGATAAAGACAACTTACTAGAAAGACTTTTGGGTCGGGAGAAGCTGCAATGAAGAAGACTTGGCCGAGCACAGAAGCAAATACTAAGAGAAGCAGCCACCGCCATGTTTCTTCTCCGGCTTTGATATACTTCATGTGGCCGTTATTTACCGACAGAGCTTATTAGACAACTGTTTGGAGTTTGGACGCAAAGCTATCTTCATTCTATCTTGGAATGTAATAAGGCCTCTTAAAAGTTCTGCTGACCCATTCTAATTATCGAGGACTGACCCGGCCCATTTAACTTTCTCGATAGGCGTGCCACGTTTGGGGGATACGATGAAGAATACGGTAGGATGGACGCTTTATCCGGATTAATATTTTTATTATTTGATTTATTCTGCCATAATACTGTATATCCGATTTTATCTGTATAATTAAAATATTCGATTCGATCCATGGAAAAAATAAACAATTTAGAATTAGAAAAAAAAATATTTATATATAGTATAAAGCAGTAAAATTTTCAGTATAAAAAAATGTGTTTATTTTCTTCATCCTGTCTTAGTACGTAAGGCTTCTTAAAGGCCCGGCCCATTTAATTTGGCGGAAACTGACCCTCGCTCATCTTCTTCATAGATACGCGTGCCACGTATGTCACACGCGCCTAATCTAAAACTTGTTTGTCGTATGTGAGATACGATGAAGTACACGGAATGTTTAACACGTTGTGGATCCCACAAGTTTTTAATCGAAGAATCGACGGTTAAAAAGTAAAACCGATCATGAGATTATTTATCAAGTTTATAAATAGAAAGAAGACCAAACACGCGTTTGATCAAACACATAAACTGTCTCTTTTTATCTCAAGATGACGTAAACAAGGAAGAAGATTATTATGACATAATAAGCAAGAACAGCTCACGATCTTCCATATATTAAGGCACTGGATCCCTTCTTTTGATAACTTTCTATCTTTAATCTTTACGGGTTCACGTTTTCGAAACCTACATCGATCTCATTTGTTTAATAAAGATCATTAAGGTAAGCTTCTAATCTATCAAACGTGTCCCTTGAATGTTTCTGGCTTGCGAGTATCGAAAGACTGAATCTTTTGATATAGGATGTGCTCTCCCTTATGGAATCATCTGTTTCTGAGTTTTGTTGAATCCTTTTTGATGTTTTTTTTGGTAGAGAGAAGATGACAACGTTAGATTTGACCAGAGCCGAGCTAGCTCTAATAGTTCTGTATTTGAACAAAGCTGAGGCTAGAGATAAGATATGCAGAGCTATACAGTACGGTTCCAAGTTCTTGAGCGGTGGGCAGCCTGGTACTGCTCAAACTGTTGACAAAAACACCAGCTTGGCTCGAAAAGTCTTTCGTCTTTTCAAGGTCTTTTTAATTGTCACACTTCCTTTATCTTATATTTTTGGTTTTGGGAACTGTTTTTTGATTTCTGATTAGAGAAAATGGGTTTAAATGGTGCAGTTTGTCAATGATTTTCACGGTCTTATCAGCCCTGTGCCTAAAGGGACTCCACTTCCTCTTGTCTTACTCGGAAAGGTGATACAAGAGATTATTATTGATTCTTACAACAGTTGTTCATCAACATCTTGTTTTGTTCTGTCTTTAACTTTTTGTTTTTGTTTCTGTTTCAGTCCAAGAATGCACTCTTGTCTACCTTCTTGTTTCTTGATCAAATCGTTTGGCTTGGTAGATCCGGCATATATAAGGTGCGTGCAGTTTTTAAGGCAACAATCCATATTGTTCTATTGAAGTTTTGTTGTTTCCTTTGCTTAGTTACTAAAGACTCTTGTTCAATCGCATTGCAGAACAAAGAAAGAACTGAGTTGCTTGGACGTATATCACTTTTCTGCTGGCTCGGATCATCCGTTTGTACTACAGCAGTCGAGGTTTCTATCTACATTTTGATTTCTCTGTGTGTTAACATATATACTGATCTTGATCTTCTTGTGTGTATCAGATTGGTGAGCTTGGAAGGCTCTCTTCATCTATGAAAAAGATGGAAAAGGAACTCAAAGGTGGTGAAAAGCTTCATGTAAGAACACTCTCTTCTATCATTTCACTTCTTTGATCTTTAAGAAAAAAACTTATTCTCTCTTTGTGAAAAAATGTAGGATGAGGTGTATCGTGCTAAGCTTCAGAAATCAAACGACAGAACTCTAGCTTTGGTTAAATCAAGCATAGACGCTGTTGTAGCTATTGGTCTGCTTCAGTTAGCTCCAAAGACGGTTACTCCTCGTGTCACTGGCGCTCTCGGTTTTACCACCTCGCTTATCTCTTGTTATCAGGTTCTCTCTCTCTCTCTCTCTCTCTCTCTCTCTCTCTCTCTCTCTCTCTCTCTCTCTCTCTCTCTCTCTCTCTCTCTCTCTCTCTCTCTCTCTCTCTTCTTTCTCACATCTTTCATCCGATATTTACAAAAGTTCTCACATATTTTCTTGTGTAATTACACAGCTGCTTCCTGCACGTCCCAAGATCAAGACACCTTGAAGCATGAAGAAGATGGTTTTCTAGGGCCTGCAGAATAATTGTTTCATATTCATATTTCATCTCTGTTGCTTCTTTCAAAGAATTTGCTGCTCCTATGATTCTATACGGGAATAATGATACTTCTAATAAGGTTTTAATATGATATTTCCTTTTTCTTTCTTGATTACAAAAAATTGTGTTAGTTACTCATTTGAACAAGACTGTTTCTACATTGTAGTAAGGGAAGCATTCTATGTTCAAAGTTCATCTTATGAACGGCTTCTACAAAACCAAAAAAAATAATTGCGGTGCAATGAGTCAATAATATACAATGAGACTGCATTGTTGTGTTCAAGCTTTTGAAGTTAATATTCTTGCTCAATTTTTTCAAGGCTTCAGATGTGGTCTTGAAAGCTTTTTCTGCTTATGGGAATTGAGAGAGGGAATTCAAAATATAATAGGTAAAACACGAAAGAGTATAAATACAAAGTCTATGACAAGCTAGAGAATAAAACAATGTTCTTATGATCACAAATCTTTTTGCTTAACCCCACACTTAACTTACTGTTGTTTCGAACCATCGGTCTCGCTATTCACAGGTGTGGAGGAGCCACTACGTTTACTTGTCTGACCTGTAATTGTTCTACCCATGAACCTCCCTGCTTTACTCAATCCACTACCCATGGCTCCAAAACCGCTACCAACCATCCCAACACCCGAGGTCACTCCGGTTCCAACCAGACCGACTCCTGCACCAATCCCTGTCCCAACCATTCCTACACCAGCACCGAGCCCACTTCCAACTGCATCCATTGTGCTACCTATCATTCCTGCTTCCTTCAATCTCTTCCTTTCTTCCATTATTTTCTTCTCTTCTTCTAACGCAGCCATTTGCTCCTCTTTGTTGAACTCATAGTAATGTACCTTTAGGGTTATACTTCCTCTATCTTTCTTATCTTTTACTTTCAGAGTATCAAGTGAAGACAACAGGTTTAGCTCCATTTCCTTTGTAACCCCAACTTCCAAACTGCTTAAAGGAAGTTTCACAAGTCCTAGACGCTCGTCTTGGCCTACGTCTTTATCAAATACCTGTCAAAAGATAAGAGGACAGTTAATGTTTGACATGACAAAGTTGAACAATTATGAAAGCATAACTGTTTCAGATTGCAAACCTCTATAGTGAGCGACTGGGTTTCTTTGTCCTCTGCAATCAATTCAAATGTTTGGTCCCAAACAGGATTCAAGTTGTTCTCGATTGCCTTTGTTTTATACTTGAACACAGGACGAATGTGGATGGTTGCATAAGGGTCAGATTTTCCAATCAATTCCTTATTCTTCAGGTTAGTTGCTTTCACTACTGTTACTATAAGCTTTCCCTGTGGCTTCAGTTCTAAATCACTGTGAAAGAGAACAAAATAGAGAGAATCGTCCAATATCAGAGAAGAAGAAAAGATTGGCAGTGGCATGCAGAACAAATCTAAAATGAAACACAGGAAATTACCTGATATCAACAGGAATACCACCAATGGGAACAACTATTCTATGAGGCCACTGAAGCATGTCTTTGACAATAGTATCAACGGTGTCCTAACAAAATAAAAAGCATAAAGTTGTGCATAAGAGCAAACGGGAAAACAAATAAAACATCTGGAAACTGCTTGACCTACCAAGAGAAGAACTTACATCGATCATATCAGATAGTCCAGGAATTGCCGTCAAGCTTCCACCAACAGCCTTCAGAGTGTAATCGATTCTTGGTTTTGGCTGGTTGAGATCATTTTAAAAGTTGGTCATTGACAGATCGGAGAGTGATAAAGAAAAATGCATCTGATTCTGGATCTTTAAAAGGGAAAAATGTACCTCAGCAAGTAGAGCTACAACAACAGCAGATATACAAGGAATCTCATCCGCAAGTTGAAAGATAACACGTGCAACTGTGAAAACTTGAAGATCCTTCAACTGTTTCAGCCAGAAACAAGTGTTGGTAGAGATAATCACTATATATTCGGAAGCAATACTCAAGGTGCAAACGGATATATTAATCTCTTAATACTGTAGAAAACCCCAAACAAGAAGTACAAAAATATATCTGTAGTAACCTGAATGGGTATGGAAGCAACGAGTGCTGTAACACCTAAAACAATATTTGGATCACCACCCCACCGAAGATCAACGTCCATTGTGACTTGACCTTCCTTGAAACTTTGAACACGAATACCTGCAGCGATGATTAATAATGCATGAGCTAAGGCTTACTTATCCAAAATAGATGGTAGGACAATGCAAGCGTAAACAAAACAAAGTGGAAGAGAAAAAAAAATAACAGTCACAAACGATGAGGTACTCCACCATACTTTACCTTCAATTTTTGGTGCTACGTTACCCAGAGTCAATTTGCTGAACTTCAGGGAAGTAATTCCCGGTGGTCTATAATCTTCAAGCAGCGGTTCAACGGAATCTCTTATTACCATAGTTGCTGCCTGGAAATTATTCAACAGAACAACGGATACTTAAGAATTTTTGACGGCCAAGCTGCATAGCGTTTTCTTACATTCCAACAAGTAGGATCTATCTTAGGTGTCGATTTACACTAGAATTGTATGCCAGGTAAACTAAATCAGAACAGATTTTTTCAGAAAAAAATACTATCGATTAGAACAACCGAACTTCTGAATAGTATATCTCCAGTTACCATGGTTCAGGGTAATGTCATAAGGCAACTTCCAACCATCTACACTGGAAAAGAATGCACTTAATAAGGTATCTAAAGAAAAATTTTAATCTCACCTCTGCAATAAATGGCCACATCTTCCCTAGTAGTTTATTCAGCCATTTGACCTGAAAAATAAACGTATAAGAAGTTTCCAGTCTGAATAATTTTACGTTCATTTTCTAATAACACGTGTTCCAAAACCAGAGAAAGATAATAAGCCCACAACACAAAGCCAACCATAGTTGAATTCAAGGGAAAATAAGGCAGATAATTCTACATCAAAGTTAGAAAAAAAAATACTAAACCATGTTGAACAACCAAATACGCAAGCTGAACATTGACTATATAAGAGAAGCACACAAAGATGATGAGAAGTACCTGTTCAAAGGCTGGAAAAGATATCCATTGTGGAAAGTTATCACCACAAATTTTGATCAAATCTTCTCTGCTAAGAGAGCCAAGAAGTTTCATATCAACTGCCTGTCAAAAAAAAGAAAGGGCTATAACTAGTCAATGAAACAGTATCAGAGGCCAAGAAACACGTCAACAACTCGTGTCAGCGTTACGCATGTGAAGGATGTAGCTTCTCAAACTGAACAAGCAAAGCAGGCCATGGCACAGAGACGAGATGGTTAAACAAAGTGGAATCCACAAGGTCGTTAAAGTAGAATCAACAAGAAACACTAATAAGTTACACATTTCAGCTAATCCAATGACCTAAAACAACATATCTACTTATTACAATCCCAGATTTGAAATCGTTTAATCATCTCTCGATGAATCAAAGACTGAAATCGAACCTTAGCGACTCGCTTGGAGGTGCGGTGAGTCATCATACGAGCCCAGGCAGCCATTATAGCTACGCCGAAGATAATCCCGAACAAAATCCCAGATATCAATCCCATCTTCCTGCTACCAAAAAGTTACCGAATAAAACTCAGGCGGTCACCGATCAAAGAAGCCCTAGAAATGGAGCCAGGAAAACGACAAAAACGTAATCGGGAAGATGCTTACCGCCACACCAAGATCGAATGCGTCGGCAGTAGTTTTATCTTCACGGGATTGGTCCAGTCAAGAGCGCATTCAAGTATTATTATTTTTGGTAGGCCAGAGAAAGTGTGGCCACAGAAAAACGCTTCCTTTCGAATCCTACTTGTATTTAATTCATCTTCCGTTCATTTTACTATTAGCCCCTCATATTTTACTAATTTCTCAAATGTACCCCTTTAGTTTACTAAACTAATTGTGCACCCTGTTAGGCAGAATGTGTTGAGAGATAATAACTAAGGTCGCTGATTTAGAAAGGTTTAGTTCGAATCTTTTATTTGTAAATATAATGATTTCACTTTGCAGAATGTATACAAGGTGTGAAAGAAAAGTAAGATGTTTATTCGTATTAAAGAGACTTAAGAGAGTATAAACTTTAGAGTTACAATTGGGGTATAGATCAAAACAGAAAACACAACATACAACAATAGATCGCGGGAGATCAAAGAAAACACTCAGTGCACAGTTTTGCACAAGCATCATACTATAAAACATCCTCCATTAATGGGTATGATGGTATTTGAGCTACTTCTTCATCCGTCTTTCTGCATATGTAGATAAAATGGGAATCAGGATCCTCCAGAACATAATCATGTGGCAACATTCCTTCACTTGTCAAAGATATAGCTTCCAGACACGACTTCGATGACAAGCTAGAGTCTCCTGCGGCCTTCTTAAACCCTGGTCTTGCTACAGTAATGAAAAAGGATTAAGCAGAGAGTGCAGTTTCTCTTGTATAAGAAATGGAAACTTACGTATGATGTATAAGGAGATCTTCCAGTTGTAAGCAGAAGGATTCAAATGAGGCATTCTCACTTTGGGATCACCATAGGTTATCTAACATACACAAGTCAATGTTTAAGCTTTCCAGTTACGCTGGACAAGAACAGTTCCAGACATAGCACGTGAGAGTATGTTACCAGGAAATAGGTCCCTCCACCTTTAATCAACCTGCATAAATGAAAAATAAAAAAAAAGAGAGTTTTGTTGGTTCATAAACATATGTTCATTGTTAAAAAAATTGAATCCAATAATAGTGGCATGATCTATATGATGATGATTGAGGAGCAAACATGAGATTAGGTGGTGCTAACTAACTAAATAACCTGCTAACTTCACCCAACATTCTCGAAGCACTAAGAGGAGCATCATTCCCACACTGGAAGCAAAGCACACACCGCCACAAAAGAAGAAAGCTTTAAAAAAACATACCCATGGAGACATGTAATACCGTAAAACAAAGGATGAGTAGATTCAAGATACACTCCCTACCATCAATGAATCAAGTGTTCCTAAAAAAAACAAAAAAAAAACAAACCATAACCAATAAGCTTTCTCCACCAGAACAATCAAACAGAGCAGAGGAACAAAGGACTCACCTTTATCAATGACAGTATCAAAGGAATCGTCTGCAAAGTAACTCATATCTCTAACATCCATTTGCATATCTGTTGGGTAATACAACTGACCCATAAAGCCTCTTCCTTTACATATATTTTCAATCAAGAAACTGAAACTGAAAAAGTAAAGTGTTGTACATTTGAGCTGAGGAACAGAATCGTATTTGGTTCGCATCATCTCAATAGCCACTGAAGATATGTCAACGTTCATAATGTCCTCGTATCCGTCCTTGACCATATCCTCTGACATAACTGCACCAAAAAGAGTTCAAAGGTTTTAAATTGGAACACTCTAAAGTCAACTTCAATCACCGGTGGAGTTCTCCAGCACAAAGATTTCGAAGAATCCATAGCTATTGTAAAGAGCTAGAGGAAGAATAGATATTTACGGGAATTGCCACAGCCAACCATGAGGACTCGTGAAGAAGTGGGGACGAAGCTTCGAACGAAAGGGCGGAGAGAAGAGTAGCGTTGGTACCAGTCGAAGGAAAGCGCGTCTTGCACGTAACGAGTGTCCCAATAGTGAGCGTCGCCATAGTTATAAGTGTTGCAGCTCGACACGTCCCTCTGCATCTCTGTCTCTCTCTAGCGCAAAAGATCCGATCTGAGAATCTGCGGCGGAGGTTTTTTCTTTTGTCGTTGACTTGCTGTTATTTACCGGCTTTATGGAGTTTGGGCTTAAGACAGGCCCAAAGGAAAGGTGAAGAATAATCTCCACCCTCTTCTTCCTTATTATTAATGGGCTTAATTTAAACTGTACGATATTTTAAAAAATCGTTTCTAACTTAATAAAATACATAATTTCTGTGATTTTGTCAAATTATTTGTTTATCACTGATATCAAAGATTATGGTGAGGTCGAAAAAAGTAAGAGCAGCTTTGTCCAGGGTATTCAGAGGGTTTGTAGAAAGGAAGAACCACAAAAATAGGAAAATCAAAGGAAGAAGGTCGCCAAAGTTACCAAATAAAAAGCGTTTGTAGATGAGTTTTTTATTGTTCGTTGATCCCACTGATACGTGACGGTTCGCTATTAATTTTTATTTTTTTAAAATTAGACGAAAATAAAATAAAAATTAAAAATCCCATTTTGGGACCACCCAATAATGCTGCTCTAATGAAACTGATACTGTAACGTATGCAACCTTGGTCTCATGGTGTCAGGTCTAGTCTTATTTTTTGGGTAATGGTCGGCTTTTTTGTTGGTTACACTCATCATTCTTGTCTCTTGTAATCTTCTTTTGTTTGCACGTTGTTCAAACTGCCTTTGTTATTAATGATATCAGCTGACAAAAAAACACTGTAACGTATGCTTTTATTAGAAGACGAACCAAAAGGAAAGAAGCATGCATGAGTGAAGCCCATTTTACGTGATTTTCATGCTCTTTTTACCAAAGCCACGTGTTCTCAATCCAACCATTGTTAAGTGTAACGTTTAAACTCCTTTCTCTTGTTTTAAACTTATGTCTTCTCACATACCTCTTCTCCCACCCACACAGTCTACACTTCCACTCAATGGCGGCATCACGAGTTTTCTGTCTCCTTGCATTCACTCTATCTCTCCTCGCCGTAGTTTTCACCGTCTCCGGCCATAACATCACCCAAATTCTCTCCGAATCACCGGAATATTCCTCCTTCAACAACTACCTTTCTCAAACAAAGCTCGACGACGAAATCAACAGCCGCACTACCATCACCATCCTTGTCCTAAACAATGATGCAATGTCTTCCCTCGCCGGGAAACATCCACTCTCCGTTATCAAAAATGCTCTCAGCCTCCACGTCCTCCTCGACTACTACGATCCCTTGAAGCTCCACAAGATCTCTCAAGGCACCACTCTCACCACCACGCTTTACCAAACCACCGGTCGTGCTGTCGGAAACGTAGGGTTCGTCAACATCACCGATCTCAAAGGAGGCAAGGTAGGCTTTGGCTCCGCAGCTCCTGGTTCCAAGCTTGATGCTAACTACACCAAATCCGTTAAACTAATCCCTTACAACATCTCTGTTCTTGAGATCAACGCTCCTATCAACGCTCCTGGAATCTTAACCGCACCAGCTCCTTCCAACAACATGACCGAACTTCTCGAGAAAGCTGGTTGTAAAACATTTGCGAGTATGCTCGTATCGAGCAGTGTGCTTAAAACTTACGAATCCACCGTTGAAAAAGGAGGCTTGACGGTTTTTGCACCGTCAGATGAAGCTTTCAAAGGTGAAGGTGCACCAAACCTGAGTAAGCTCACTCAAGCTGAGGTGGTCTCGCTGCTAGAGTATCACGCTCTTAGTGAATACAAACCCAAAGGGTCGTTGAAGATCAACAAAGATGTAATCTCCACGTTAGCTACTAACGGAGCAGCTGGAAAATATGATTTAACGACGTCAACTTCCGGTGACGAGGTTGTTCTTCACACTGGTGTTGGTCCGTCGAGAGTTGCTGACACGGTGGTTGATGAGACACCCGTCGTAATATTTAAGGTGGATAATGTCCTTCTCCCCATAGAGCTCTTCGGAAAATCTTCATCACCAGCGCCGGAACCAGTGAGCACACCGACACCGACACCGACTCCGTCGGCTAAGTCTCTGTCTCCGACTGCTGCTAAGTCACCGTCTCCAAGGAAAGTACCGTCACCGGTCGCAGCTTCTCCACCGGCACCTCCAGTTGATGAATCTTCGGAAGGAGCTCCGTCAGACTCGCCAACATGTTCAGAGAATAGCCATGCAAAAAACGCAGCGTTTTACGTGAACGCTCCTACGTACTTCACCGCACTGGTCAGTCTTGTGGCCACATCGCTATTGCTATAGAAATCTCTTGCAACTTCTCGTTATTACGCAGACTGTCTTTATTTTTTTTTATCTTTTTTGTATTATTCTGTTTAGCTTTGTTAAGACTGGTATAAGAGAGTGAGGTTCGAGTTAGTCGTTGTATTAATCTAGATGTTTGCTTTTGTTTTCGTTTTCATGTGTAAGTGAGTTTGTAGTACTATTTGAGATCTATTCTAGCTAACTAGTTTTCCAGTTTGAGGTTTTTGACTTGGCCTTTTTGGTATACACTTTGCAATTACGAAAAGTAACCACGCTTATTATTGGGTGATGCAACGTAGGAAGACCATGTTTAACCCCAAAACCCAAAATGGATTTCTTAAAAAAAGAAAAATTCTCTTATTAAAAAAAAAAAAAATTTTAAAAAAACAATCACGGGCCGTTATATGTTAGTGGGGTCCGTGAACAATGCAAGAAACCTTCCAAAATCGGTTTTTAATTCATAGTTTTTGTAACTAGTTCTTACACTGTTCATGGTCCCACATGTCAGTGAGACCCGCAAACAGTGCAAGAAACCCACTAAAAAACTTGGGTTAAAGGATTTTCATGTAAAAAATAAGCAACAAAGTGGAACTAATGAATCGTTAATTAGAAATTGAGCTAAGAGCAAGATTAACCCTAAGAGCCCCTAATGGGCTCTTAGGTTTTTTTTTTTTTTTNAAAAAAAAAAAAAAAAAAAAAAAAAAAAAAAAAAAAAAAAAAAAATTGACCAATCATGGGCCGCCACGTGTCGTGGGGCCCATGAATAGTCTAAGAACCGAGCTCTTACAGAAGAGTTTTAAGGGGTGGGTTTTTATTTTTTGGTGGGCCCCACCCCTTAAGAACCCACCTAAGAGCCACCATTAAAGGTGCTCTAAGTGATATTCCACGTTCATTATCATTTTCCTTTACAAACAAAATAATTCAATTTTTTGACCTATATCAAATAGAAAGCATGATGAAAAATAAAATAAAAACAAATCAAAACAATTACTTTTTTTTTTTTTGGACAAATCAAAACAATTACTATACAAAGAAAAAATCAAAATGATTCTGTGCTCTGGGTAAAATAAACCAAGAATCCGATCGGAGTCGGACTCGAAGTCCTAAAGTGGCCCAATGGGCTTAATGTAAAACTTACCTTTCCCACATCACCGACACACTTTTTGGTCCGAGTTATAAGAAGACTATATGATTTCAGTTTCAAGATTAATCATATAAGGTACCATCTTGAAATAATGAAAGGAGGCATGGTGATTCCTGTTTGGACCACTCCTATGAAACAAAACTCATCATTGTAACCAGTACCAACACCAGAGAGATTCCCCCTAGTCTATGGTAGTTCTTTTGCCATTTATGATACTTGTTCCCTTGCTTTTATAAGCTTTAGTTTATGTTTGATGCATGGTTTGAAGAAGACCTATCATCTCCTTGTGGGTAGACAATATTCTTACTCTAAGAATAGCTAGAAAGAGTAGAGACGACTCTAGTTATCGAAATTATAACAGCTTTGATCATTTTGAAGCATGCTAATAATTATGGATGTTGACTTGTTCCTCACCATTCTTTGTTTTTGTATATTTGGTTTCATCTTGAAAATATATCATCACAAGAATTAAGAATTGTTAGTGGTCCTAGTCCTTAGCCTCATCAATTATGTTTGTTCATTCTCTATTCATTTTATCACATTATTAGATTTTATATAGGAAATATTACTGTAACCTTTCTCTTTGTCGATTACAATACAAGTAAAAGATAAGTGTGAATTAGAATTATTTGTCTATGGTATTTTTGGTATGTACCTCATCTGTTTCTTGTGCTGTTTGAGGTACAAGATTCAATCAAGAACAAGAAGTACAGACACCAAAGAGAGAGAAAGAGAGCATGTTTTGGTCTTCTTGTTCATCATATTCGTCCTTAACCCATGCATCTCTGGTCCCTCTATAATCATGAGTTTCCTTTCACCATCATTGCCTTCAAAACATTTCTTCTTCTCTCTCTCTTACAGAACACAAGCGCTCTATCTATTTCTGTATAAAGCTTACCTTTTATCATTCTTTTTTACTCAGTTCTTTTATAAAACGATAAGAAGATGTGTCTTAGATCTTCAGAATCATTCCCAGACACATGCACACCCACGATGAGATCAGCTTCATGCCACAACAAACGTAACTTTAAGACGCAAACCCATCTCCGTGTTCTTAATCTCACCAGGTTCAGTTTCAGACACATTAACTCTGTTTTAGCGTTCTGAAATATAACTAACTTTACTATGTTTCTTTTTCTTCCTCTCTTTCGAAGCAGGAGGAGAAGAATACTAAGGGAAGAGAAGGAGATGGAGATGAGAAACATGAAGCTCTTCCTAGAGAATGAAAGCATCATACGAGAGAACGAAGCTCTAAAGAAGAAAGCTCGTCTTCTCCACCAAGAAAACAATGCTCTCTTCTCTCTACTTCATCCAAAACTCTCCCCTGTTTCATCCTCCTTCCTCTAGTGATCTTCCTGATTACGTTTGTACTAGTCTCGTACCTTCGCTAGAGACCTAAATTTATCTATGTACCAAGTAATTATACATATCAATGATTATATTTCATCAGTATCTTTTTTTTTTTTTTCAATTTCCCTGGTGAAGTCAAATGGAACCTAAAGATGTATACAGTTTTACACAAATAATTTGGTAGCCAAAGATGATCATTTCACAATAATCAAAAGTGAAATTTTTTAAAGGTTACAACTCTTTGTTAAATTAACTAACAATGTTATATATGCAGAGAAACAATCTGGGTTTCACTTTACATAACCACACACACCACAAAGAAACCCTTACAGAGCTACAACATACAAATCAAACAAAATACCCCTGCATATCCCTGTGTTATCAGATACATAAAATATACAATCTAAATCCCCGGTTATGAGTTAGGGACTGACATGCATAACAAGATGTGTGAGATAGAGAAGTTAGAAACTAGTTACAAAGAGAATAACCTTACCGTGTTACTACAAGATCTCCCCGTGTCTGAACCCATTGTCTTCACAAGGAGAATCATACCATTTGGAGTTTTCTTGATAGAAGCTATCAACTTGTAATCCAACTAAACCTACGTCTGATACTATACCTTCACTGTGTCTCATCGGTTTCGTTAGTTTAGAATCTTCACAACTCAAAATGCTCTTCTCATCGAAGTCATTGCACTTTAACCATTTCTCAGGCTTACATGTTTCAGCCAAGATATCTTTTGGGCTTCTACAACCCGGTGGTGGCCTTATCTGTTCCCAAGGAACAACATCATCAAGGCTCCTCCCAAAACTGTCTTCATCATCTTCAATAAGTTCTGTATCCTTCCCATCTCCATACAAGTGCTCATGGTGATGATGGTCACTCCAATGAGCTAAATCGTTATCTCCAACAAGTATTTCATTTGAGCGTGAGCTCGGTGTTCCCTTAACACCCTCATCACCGATACTCCTGATCTTGTTGAGCATCTCAAACAGCTCTCCGGACACTGAACCCAACATCTCTTGTGAAATCTTCCCAATCTTTCCTTCTAGAGTGCCGAGTTCAGCCCTTAGTTCCTGCACCTGATGCAAGACAGTAAAACGCATACCCCCACTACCACCCTTCCCAATCAATCCAATCTCTTCACTTTCCAAGTCTTCCCTCACACCATAGACTATATCTTGTTCCATCAAAAAACCCTTATGACCAACAAGCCGATGCATGATTCTAGCATTCCCATCCATTGCCCCAGGCTCATGCCCCGAATGAACAGCGTACAGCTTAAAAACAGCTGTTCCTTCTTCCTGATACACAAAAGTTTTATCCTTTTCACTGTAGTTAGCAATGGGGACAATAGCTCTAATCCTAAAACCACAACCACATCTCTTTGATTGATAAGGCTCCCTCTTCAGAACCTTTGACTTCTTTGAAACAGGCTCTCCAGCTCTATGACAAGCATAATCCTTCACCTCTGCCATAAACGGCTTACACCTAATATACTTCTGCCTAATACACAACACAACCTTATGCTTAGAAGCTAACTCCTGCAACCTATCGGGAACATCCTTAGCAGGTACATCAAAAGACTCAGTATACTCAAAACGACGTCGTTTACTCCTCGAGCCAGAACCAGTCACAGCGTTGCAGACACTGCAAGCAGCTACACAAACCCTAATAAAGCTCTCTGGAATCCCATATAACTTAGCACCAACGGTCCAAACCTGCTTAATCCTCTCTATAGTCTCTCTAACCCCTAAATGTTTCAAGTCACCGTCACCGTGATGATAACTCATGACTATGTCTTGCCACTGGTCAACATGCGAGACAAACTGTTGAGTGTTGTTTTTAAAGCAGAGAAGAAACTCGTTACTCGTCACAGTGAGCTTGTCTTGGATCCGTTTCCATGCCGTGAGGTACGCAGTGTCCTCGTTTCGGTCTTTCCACACGGAGCGCCATGACTTGAGAACTGACTTCGGCGTTGCGACGCGGATCTCGGAAGGTGTGGCGAGACGGGCTTCGCGGAGGCAGAGGGTCATGAGGGAGTGGGAGTTGGAGTTGAATGTGTAGAATTGAGATGAGATGTGAGGCTCTGGGTTGATAAAGTCGTAAGCTTTGAGTTCGTTTGAAACCCTAGGAGGGTTTGATAAAGGTGGGATTTTGGGGGTGGGGTGAGATGTGTCGTCGTCTTGTTCGTCGGAGGAGTGGGACGGGGAGTCTCCGGAAGTGGAGGAGCGGAAGAGGACGAACTCTGGGAGAGAGAAGGAGGGATCGTCTTCGGAGTTGTGGTGGTGAATGGAGGAGGGTTGTGGTTGAGGGATTATGTCTGGTGGTAAGAGATCGTGGTGGTGGAAGAGATCTTCGGTTTTGTGAGGATTCATTAGGAGGATGAAGGAGAAGAAGAAGAAGCAGAGGAAGACGACGACAATGGAGAGACTCGAGAGAGAGACTAGAAGAAGGATTTTTGAGTAATTGTCTGTGTTTTTTCTTAAAAGAAATTATTCAATTGTTTGGTTATCTAGTTCCGTCTGACAATACTGATAGGTCTGAAGGGCCACTGTTTTATTTTATTGAACTATATAATATACTATAGTTTTGTCACAAAAACTGTATAAGATATAGTTATACTTATATCACCGGTTTAAAGTCATTTAAAGCACTTTATATACAAAGGTTCTCCTAGAGTAAAGCGGAAAGAAACACTTAAGTAACTCCTAGAGTAACTCCTGTATCTGCTGCCATGAACCGAATTAAAACTCTCCCTTGTTGGTGCCATATATGCTTCAAAGCCTGAAGCCTGGAGCCTGAGTGAGAAGGCAACACTCACTAGCAAAAAGACTACTAATTACTATGACGATCGAGAACGCTACTCTGCCAAGTACTTCAGGTACGTAATGATAACACACGACACGAGTGTGGTTTACACTTTGTAGAGTCCCATAGAAAGTGATTTATGCAAGAAGTGAACTGTGTTCATGTGTAGGGAGGAGGAACTCAGAGCTTCCCGGTCGTCTCAGAAAAAAGAACGTTTCTGCTGCAGGAAAAACTGTGCGAACAAAGGGAGATCTCCAGTGCTTAGAAAGCCTCTTTCACCTGGTACATCATGAATCGCCCATACTAACACCACAAAGTCGCTTAAAACCAACGAAGAGAACGGAAAAACTGTGCCCAACAGCTTCAGTTTTACTCCTGCGTTCGCAATCGAGATGATTATGGGTTTATGGTTTACACAAGTAGTTTGCACTTGTCAACGATCGTTTGTTTATATTTCCTAAGATTGAGGTGCTGCTCACGTACAAGAATATTAGTACTTAATCTATCTTCAAATCATGTAACCTGCTTATAAAAGTACATAGATTGAGTGGGATGTGTCCAAATAACAAGGGGGTAAACCTAAACAAAGCAAACGTAAAAACAATCCTCAGCTACAACAAGAAGTACAAACGCTCAGAAACATTTCCTGTGAACCACTGATGGTCCAGTCTCGTCATAGTCAGCTTTAGTAACATGCTGATTCTGAGGAAACACCACCTTGGCTAGTATTGCTCCTCCTACCCAAGCCGAGTACAATCCCAAATTCTCATGCATATATTCCGGCGGTTTCACCAGCGTTGGCCTAATAGCAGATGAACACAAGCTTGCTTCTTTCTGAAACCTGCCTTCAAATCCTGCCAATGAGGAAGTACACCACAACCCCATTAAGTATTTGAATATCAACACGCACAATTGTACTAAGTTATTGTTGTTGTTACCTGTCATGGAGGTTGTACCACCACAAAGTACAGTGTTCTCCAAGAGTTGCCTATGGTTCTCAGATGATACTGTGGAGATAATCCGGACAAGCTGTTCAACTATTCCATGCTCCTCCAACCCCAATATTGATGGCTGAAACAAAGCTTCACCAACAGAGTATCTCTCTCTCCCAATGCTTATCACCTAGAAGACCATCAGCCTGTTATTATGAGGATACACAACTTGTAAAGACTGTTGACTTGTAGTCACACAAACCTGTCCATCAGGAAGTGTATGCTGCTCGATCTCACAGTTTTGGGTTTTCTTGTAAGCAATCTCGTCCTCTGCACAGGTTGCATACTGTTCTTTCAGTGTTTCAACATCAGACATGCTGAGATTCACAGAAGGGTTGGATTTTCCAAGCTCTTGGGCGAATAGTTTTGTAAGATCGGTTCCACCGAGCTCAAACCGTTTCGAGGCAATGTGCTGCACAGCACCTTCAAGAACTGGGGCAATATCTGGGGTACACACGGTAAAAGAGTTAAAACAACTGAAAGATCAGTCACAAAGTTACAACATCATACATAACAACATCCTGATCATACAACGAACCTCCAATCTACTACAACTTAACAGGAACAGAAACATATGGTTTAAGCAAACGTCTCATAGCATGTAAAAAGGATAGTAAAGGGAAAAAACAAGAAGCGAACCAAGATACTATTATACCTATCTTTCCATGACCAATATCAACAGTGCAACCAGAGATCCTTCCCACAGCATAAAGAGACAAAACTGCTTGCTCTGATGCATAGAATCCAGAAACATTGAACGTTTCAAACATCAACTGCACCAACTGCTCCCTTATAGCCTACCCCCAAAACAAATCATTTACATAAACAAATTAGCAACCTTTAATATAACAACAACACTGTGAACGAATTGTAAAAAAGAACACATTGTGGTCAAAGTTCTCATCTTTACAACTAAGAACAAAGGGTTGAGACACAACAGACCTTAGGAGTAGAGAGTGGATCTGTGAAGAGTATATTGCCTTCGTTTCCTTCTTCCCATCCAAGCCCAGTGTACACAACGTACCGCAACAGATCCTCCATAGCGTCCCAATCTCTAATGAACCCTCTTTCGATAGGATCAAGAGTGACATCTTCAAAGACAGTGACAGCTGAAGAAGACCCATCATCAACCATTCGTTTCATTTGAGATGAGATTATCATTGCAGGAGACTGGTCGGGAATTGCTGCTCCTGCTTTCAGGAGCTTAGAGCCAGCATCAACAACAAGGGCTTCCATTATCTTCACTCACACACACACCCAGAAACCCTAAATCCCCAAATTCCAGAAAAATACGAAGATTAGTTAGTAGCACCAAGTAAGGGAGGCTAAAGCAGAGAACTTGATGAGAGAACGGAATCAAGTGAGAGACCGAGGCAGAGAGAGAGAGAGAATGGCTTTTCAAGGCAAACCCACCTTGACTTGAAAATGGAAGAAGCTTAACGAGTGAGTGAGAGTCAGAACGAGAGCGATGGACGAAGAAGAAACAGCAATCAAAAGCCCATTAAGAGCCCTTAATCATATATTAACAGGCCATTTAAGTGTTATTGTGTCCGCAGTAATGAAAGCCCATTAAAGGCCCATAATTATTAGTCTTTGTGTCGTGTTTACGAAGCCAGAGTGCTTGAGCTCTATTCTCCGATCTCTTCTCTCTTTTCTGCAAATTCTCGAGTCTCTCTTCCTCTTTGCTAAAAAATAATTGCTTTCTCGTAAGACGGAGAAGCTCCATGACGAAGCAGCACGCGAACTGGTCTCCTTACGATAACAATGGAGGGTAACGGATCCTCTGACCCTTTTATCCTCACGCTGAGTTTCTTCGTCTACTATCTTCTTCTGATTCGCTAATTGAGCGTTTGTAGCTGCGATTTACTACTTTGTATTGATCGCTATGTGTGTTTTACTTCAGAACATGTGTGGCCATCGCTGGATCGGATTACTGCGTTATCGCCGCCGATACTCGGATGTCTACCGGTTACAGTATTCTCAGTCGCGATTACTCCAAAATCCATAAACTGTAAGTACTCTCCCTTTCGGTCCTTCAGGGGAAGTAATCTAGTGTAGATTATTAGGGTTCTGTAAAAGAAAATCTGGGTTCTTTGCAATCGATGATACATAGATCTAAGATGGAGAATCGATGATTTTGTTTATGGGCTGTTTCTGGGTTTCTTGCAATAGATCATTTTTGTTTAATGAGTATATAAAGTTGCTGTCTTTTAACCTCTCCAGAGCTGACAAAGCTGTGCTCTCTTCTTCTGGCTTTCAAGCTGATGTAAAAGCATTGCAGAAAGTTCTGAAATCAAGACACTTGGTGGGTATTCGTTTGATCTATTTTTTAAAATAAAGATAGACTTGTTCTAGTAAAAATGTTATAGTAAAGATAAAAACTTGTTGTAGTAAAAATGCTCTCTGTGTTATGGTGATTTTCAGGTTTATCAGCATCAGCATAACAAGCAGATGAGCTGTCCTGCAATGGCTCAGCTTCTCTCCAACACGCTTTACTTCAAGCGCTTTTTTCCTTACTATGCCTTTAATGTTCTAGGAGGGCTTGACGAGGAGGGTAAAGGATGCGTCTTCACCTACGATGCTGTTGGTTCCTATGAGAAGGTTGGATACAGTGCTCAAGGTTCTGGTTCCACTCTAATCATGCCTTTCCTTGACAATCAACTCAAGAGTCCCAGCCCTCTTCTGCTACCCGCACAGGTTTGTGATTGGCCTTTAACCAAGTTTAAGCACCTAATGAATCATTTCAGTTGCTTATGTTTTGTCTTTTCTGCCTATGTAGGATGCTATCACACCCCTTTCCGAACCTGAAGCAGTTGACTTGGTCAAAACTGTTTTCGCATCTGCCACTGAGAGGGATATCTACACTGTAGGATTTCCCATAATATCTATTTAAGATATTACCATCTTGTGTCTAACTTATACTTTGTGGGTTTATTGCTGGTAATAGGGAGACAAGCTTGAGATCATGATTCTCAAGGCCGATGGCATCAGGACTGAAGTCATGGACTTGAGGAAAGACTAAGCAGCATAAGAGTGTTGGGGATACAACCTTGTTCGTTTTTCTTATTCGCATCTGAACATTAGGCTCACTTGGTTATCTTGAACTGTGTTATTGGCTTGATGTATTGCAGTTATCAACTCATGCTTGAAGTTTCCTTTATGACAAAGTTCTTTTGGAGAGTTTTAATAACATTATTTGATGGGTTGTTAGCTATATAAACTTCTATAGAGTTCATCTTCAATACTTCTTAAATATGCTCTGTTTTGAATAGCTTGTTTTCAATGTTGGTCTATGATTTAAAATATGTTTCTAATAGTTCTATTAGTAACATAAAGTCTTCTCAAGTTTATAGTTTATCAATAAACAATAAGATGCCAGCCACACATTTACATTCCTTTTTTCAGTATTCATTTTTGATATAAAGAAAATTACCTAGCAAAAATTTGGGAAGTTCAAAAAAAATGTATTTACATATAAATAACAAACAGTCAAAGGCATGCCAATCTTTTTTGCAAATACATGCCTCAATAGTCAATAACTCCTTTTATTGCAGGATTTTCCTCTTTAATGAGCCTGTTTAAGAAGAGTTTTCTTCATTAATGGGCCTGTAAAAGGCCTTTCTGAATTAAAAGTAGTGATATGTGTAGCAATGGCTTTAAGAGACTACTATAAATTAGCAACTAGGTTTTTGGTCACTCTTTACTGCAGTCGCCGCCGGAAGATACCGAGGAAGACCAATCTTCTGAGAAAGTAAACTCCGTACACAACCGTCGTCATGGGTCGGCTACACTCTAAAGGGTTTGTCAGCTTGTTTCGTCCTTGTACTCACTTGAGCATTGTTTTAAAACTGGTTCTCTTACAATCTTCGTATCTGGGTTTTGTGTTCTGTAGTAAGGGAATCTCAGCATCTGCTTTGCCGTACAAGCGATCACCACCGAGCTGGCTCAAGACAACCTCCCAGGATGTAAGATTCGATATGTTTCTGATTGCATTTCATGTATCGATTTGTATGGAATGTTATGAAAGTTTTGAAGATTGGTATCATCTACATTTAGGATGCGTGTAGTAGAAGTAATGTAGATATTGCAAATCATTGATGAATAGTTAAGAGATTCAGTAACCTTAACATAAAGTTAGTAACTTGATCTCAATACCAATGTGTTTGCTTGTGTTTACTTTGGATTCGTGTTGACGTATGGTTTGGTGTGCAATAGGTTGATGAGTCCATCTGCAAGTTTGCGAAGAAAGGTTTGACTCCATCTCAGATTGGTGTCATTCTTCGTGACTCTCACGGAATCCCACAGGTCAAGAGTGTTACCGGAAACAAGATCTTGAGAATCTTGAAAGCTCATGGTACTTATTCAATCTCTGTTTGTTTCGTACTTTTGAATTACTTAACTTTCAAGGTAACTAAGAGCTTATTTGTCAATTTTCTTGAAGGTCTTGCTCCTGAGATCCCTGAGGATCTGTATCACCTTATCAAGAAAGCAGTTGCTATCCGCAAGCATCTTGAGAGAAACAGGAAAGACAAGGATTCCAAATTCAGGTTGATTCTTGTGGAGAGCAGAATCCACCGTCTTGCTCGTTACTACAAGAAGACCAAGAAGCTCCCACCCGTTTGGAAGTAGTAAGTACTTCAAAATTGAAACAGTTTCTTCAACATTTGAATTATCATCTTAGTTCGAATTTTGATTCTCATTTCTTGTTGTTTCTGCAGTGAGTCTACCACCGCAAGCACTCTTGTGGCTTAAGGAGAAGCATAGAGTAGTTCAAAGTCCTTCCATGAGCGACCATTTCATTGCAGTATTGCAACTCGAGTTATATATGATAATGGACTTTGTATCTCATTTCTCTAGTTTTTGATGGGTTACAACTTATAATGCGATTGAAAACTCTTCTTTTATGTGTTTGTCTAATGTTCATTTCTTTTGTCGTTTCTCTGTTATTTTTAAATTTTTGGGCTATAATTGCTCCTTGTTATTGAACATGCTTTTTGTGCTCACTAGTGAAAATAGTCGGGCTCAGATAGTTCTTTCTTTTGGGGGGCTCAAATAGTTGTCGAGCCGAAACTATACAAAGCCATCGTATACATTTAGAGCTATTTATAAGTGTTACCATTGCCAAGCAGAGTGAACTTGAGATTTTTGTATCAATTAAATAACCAATCGACCAGCTCGACAGGTTTACATATGCATGTGAAAGCTTTAACACGTGCGTGGGAGATTTAAACTGGGCCTATAATTTAATTGGGCGTTCTGTACTTTACTGGGCCTATATACAACATCGACGACAAATAAACAAAAAAATATGGGATGTGAATATGCTTGCATATTCTTTGTAGCATAATAATCTTTTGAATGGGGGATATCCGAAAGTAGTGGACTCACTTGTGTTATCTTCATGACAACAAATTGGCAAAGCAACAAAAGTAGCTTTCTTCTCTTGTTAAGATATGGATATTTGGATGTCCCAAGGTGGAAACTTAACCGTTCCTTTGGCAAGTATGGGACATACCAATGTTTTTGTCTGTTTAGGTGGGGTCATTTATGTCTGTCACCCACGAAGAAATAGCTGGAAAGTTTAAGCATTAAACAACAATACAAGAATTATCATGAGAGGTTTACATTGTCTTCTACTTTGTTCTCTTCCCAAACCCAAAACCTATGTTGTTGACCCGAATTACAAGTAACAAAAAGGAAGAAGAATGTCTTTACTTTTGAGATAATGAGACAATGTTGTGAATAGCTTTGCTTCCAAACCAAACCCTTATAGAGGATGGTTCTCATCTTTAAGTCTCTTAGAAGAGTGACTTAGCCGCATCAATAACAGCTTCCACGGTGATGCCAAACTCCTTGTAGAGTAAAGGCGCTGGTGCACTAGCCCCAAACGAATTAATACCAATGGACTTTCCTCTGCCTCCAACAATCTTTCCCCATCCAAAAGTTGAAGCTGCTTCAATACTAACTCTAGCAGATACATCAGATGGCAAAACACTCTCCTTGTACTCATCTGTTTGCTCCTCAAACAGCTCCCAACAGACAAAAGAAACAACTCTAACGGTTTTGCCTTCTTTCTTAAGCACTTCTGCAGCTTGTGCAGCAATCTCTAGCTCGGATCCAGTTCCAATCAAGATCACATCAGGTTTGTTTCCTGATGAGTTGTCAGAGATTGTGTATCCACCCTTTTCAACTCCTTCAATGGATGTACCTGGAAGCTGAGGAAGCTTTTGTCTAGACAGAGCTAAGATAGAGGGTGTCTTGCGCTTGGTGACAGCGATCTTGTATGCACCGGCTGTTTCGTTTCCATCAGCAGGACGGAACATAAGAGTGTTGGGCATTGCACGGAAACTGGCTATGTGCTCAATAGGCTGATGGGTTGGTCCATCTTCTCCAAGACCAATGGAGTCATGAGTCATAACATAGATAACTCCAGCTTCAGACAAAGATGAGATTCTCATGGCACCTCTCATGTAGTCAGTGAAGACAAAGAAAGTTGCACAGTAAGGGATAAGACCGGGGCTGTGAAGGGTAATGCCGTTGCAGATGGCTCCCATTCCATGCTCCCTAACACCAAACCTTAGGTTTCTTTCTTCAGGTGTGGCTTTTTGGAAGTCGCCAAAGGCTTTCAGCAATGTCATGTTAGAGGATGCAAGGTCAGCACTTCCACCAAGGAAGCCGGGAACAACTTTAGCAAGGGCGTTAAGACATTGCTGTGACAGGTTTCTGGTGGCATCTCCTGGAGACTCTGGTGTGTATGTCTAAAAACAAAGACGTTGTAAGCCTCCAAATCTAGAATATAACAATTGGATTGTAATGTTAAGAGTTTTACTTACTGGTAGTGCCTTCTCCCAACCAGCAGGTAATTCACCAGTGAAAATAGATTTCAACTCTGCAGCTTCCTCTGGGTACTTCTTTTCATATGCTGCAAACGTTGCATTCCAGTTAGATTCAAGGGCACTGCCTTCAGGTGTATGACGGCTCCAGTGGCTAGACAAGTGCAAAGCAGACGGGTGAGTCATCTCATCAAAGCAAAATTCAAGTAAACACATGACGTTTGGTTTAGTTTTATTTACCTTTTAACTTCATCAGGTACCTGGAACGGCTCATAAGGCCATCCAAGGTTGTTTCTGGTAGCCTCAACTTCCTTCTCACCAAGTGCAGCTCCATGGACACTGTATGAGTTCGCCTTGTTGGGAGATCCATAACCAATTGTAGTAGTAACCTGCATATTCATTGGGACACTCAATATTCAATACCAAAGGTCTTTAGACCAACCATTGTCTGATGGCTAAGACATTGTGTAGTTACCTTAATCAATGTGGGCTTGTCTGTAACAGCTTTAGCTTCCTTAATAGCAGCACGGATCTCATCATACCCAGTGTTACCATTCTTCACCCAGATAACATGCCATCCAAGAGCTTCAAAACGTTGGTCCACATTCTCAGTAAAGGCAATCTCAGTATCTCCATCAATGGAGATGTGATTGTCATCATAGAAAGCAATGAGCTTTCCAAGTCCCCAGTGACCAGCTAGAGACGCAGCTTCATTTGAAATACCCTCCATCTGACAACCATCTCCAAGGATCACATATCTACACAATGTTTCTAACATCAAAGACTATTACAAAACAAGAATGATAACAGAAGCGATGAAATTATACGTGTAGTGGTCGACAACTTCAGCATCAGGTTTGTTGAACCTAGCAGCTAAATGCTTCTCAGCAAGAGCTAAACCAACAGCATTAGCGATTCCTTGTCCAAGAGGACCTGCATAGAGACAGACACAATCGTTAAACATACACATAGAAAGCTCTGTAATGGAACCACAAAGCTAACCAGTAGTGACTTCAATCCCAGGAGTCTCGAAATTCTCAGGATGTCCTGGTGTCTTGCTTCCCCATTGTCTAAAACTTTTCAAATCCTCCTCCTAATAAACAAAGTCCAACACTTTATCAATAAAGTCGAAGGCTTTTAATCATTTTAACATGAAAAATAAAAAGAATGAAGCTTTAAGATCACTGACCAAGACACTGTCGTAGCCAGCGAGATGAAGCAAAGCGTAAAGCAACATACAACCATGTCCAGCAGACAGAACGAACCTGTCACGGTTGAACCAATAAGGGTTCTTGGGGTTATACCTCATGACCTCATCGTACAGAATGTGAGCCATGGGGGCACATCCCATGGGAAGACCAGGATGACCTGACTTCGCCTTCTCCACCGCATCGATGGCCAAGAACCTGATCGTGTTAACAGACTTGTCCACAATAGAAGCATCTGTACTCGGCTCGAGTGTCTCAACAGCTGCGGCGCGAACGAGAGGGCGGAGAGAGCGGAGTTTACTCACGCGTCGACGAGATGAAGCGGAGGCGCGTGAGAAAGAGGGTAAGGAGACACGTTGGTCAGAGACATGGTGAGAGATAGCACGAGTGAGGAGAGCTTGAGAGAGAGCGAGGGAGGAAGTTGAAGCCATGGTGGGTGAAGAAGACAGTGAAATGAGACTCTCTGCGACACTTTTATTTATTTTTATTACAAAACTTCGTCATCTCTTCGTCTTCACTAAGGGACAAGTAGGATTAAATCTGACCGTTGAATCTCATCAACAGGTGTTATCGTGACCGTTGATTGAGGCTAAGAGTTTAGTGATCCTCTATGACTTTCGCAAATTTTTAATTATATTTTTCCTTTTTTCTAATAGTTTTTGGATATTCCGCAATGATAATTTTTCATGTATGGGTTGTAAATTTTCATGTATGGGTTGGGCACAAAAATGTGCCGATGGGCTTAGCAAATTCATCGTCTTTGGATCGGAATAATAAAATATCAAGTCTCAAGTATATTCCATCAGTTCAAAATTATATATTTTTAGAAGATTTATTTTGTTTCAAAATATAGGATGTTTTAAGATTTTAAGGTTAATTTTAATTTTATTGAAATTTTTTTAATCAATTAAATTGTACATCTTTTTATAATTGGTTAAATAATTTTAAAAATGCATTTTAGAAGAAAATAGGTTTCTTAATTTTTGTGCACTAAACCAAAACATTATATATTATGAAACAGAAAAATATTATTGAGATAGTATAATAATAACAGTGAGGTATCCTTGAGAAGAACATCTCTGCTGTTGAAAGTCCACCTATTGCGACTAGAATGGTCCGTGCTAACACACAAAGTCAACTTCCTGCAGCAAGAAGTGCATGAACCAGTGAAATCCGATCCGTACTTGAACTTTGGTTTGGCTTCATCAGTTGTAGGAGCAGTCCATGCGTCCAGTAATTGCTAGCAATTTGTTTAGAGATGGCTTGATTTACATAGTTTACAAAGTTGTTTAAGTTCTTGACCAAAAGACATTGTTGCATTGGATACAAAAAAATAAATTAAAACAGGAATTAGCGGAGAAATTACCACGAAAGTTATTGGATTACAAAAATAAAGAAGTTAAATAAAAACAAAGCAAACTGGGTTGCTGAAATTTCCACTACAAATCCTCTAAAAGACACCTTTGTGAAATTGTCAAGTACAAAAAAAAAAAGAAAAAAAATCTGTTTCCTTTTGTTCTTCCTTCTTGGCGGTGTGGGACGAAGAACTCAGGTGGTTAAGTGCTCTTCATAATGTATCCCAAAATTAGACCGATTAGTCCGACCAGAAGAACGTACATCAAAGGCATACCACTTTGGCTTATCTTACTGTCACGTCTCAACTGGTCCTGCAGATCAACCAAATCTTTGTCAAGAAAAAAACAAACTCAACATCTAAATGAAAGCCTGTAGATTTTGCTTTTATGATGCTAAGGTTAGATGTTACATAAATCAACCATTTCATCGTAAAGCCCAAGAGATAAGTTATGCCTTCTTCTTAAGACTATGAAAAAGCACGGCAAGTGCTTGTCGTAATTGCTAATAACCACACCCTATCGTTCTAACATGGAGGATGGATGGATTCTTAGATATATAAAAAAGTGATTCAAGTGAAAGTCTTAACCAGTTCTCTTTGAAGCTTGTTATTCAGTTGAATGGCTGACTGTTTTTCATCGGTTAGCTTTGTGATGAGAGCTCTTGCCTGTAATCACAAAAAAAAAACTCAGCTCTTAATAGAAAGATTGTAGAATCACTTGCCTTTCCAGGTACAACGAGGTGTCAAATAAGGGCTAGTGGACTTCGTTCGTTCAGATTAAAAATATGCAAAAAGCATCCCCACAAACTGATAAATAAGTAATGGGCGGCTTGTTTCGAAAAGTGTAATGAACCTTTTAAGTAATCAACAAAAAGAAAAGTTTCCCGACCTAATAAATCAGCTGTGAAAACCAACTTTCCAATAAAAAAGTTTTGCTGCCAATTTGTGACTAATGGCGCCATATTTTAACATAGCAAAAGCAAAGGACACAAACATTTGCAAGCAAAATGAAGAAGACCTGACTGCAACAGATAATATGAATATCACATAGTTTTGATGGTTAAAAAAACATAAGAAAATACCTCAGATGTGTTTTCTTGAGGTTCAACCTTGT
Source organism: Sinapis alba (assembly GCA_012274485.2). Classification (NCBI taxonomy): domain Eukaryota; kingdom Viridiplantae; phylum Streptophyta; class Magnoliopsida; order Brassicales; family Brassicaceae; genus Sinapis; species Sinapis alba. Next base: position 66,361 of record MU105965.1, on the reverse strand, counting down.
CAAATCTCTGAGACTAAACTCAAACACAAAACACACATGAATCTATAACAACAAGTAAAGAGGAAATGCCATATCTATCAGATCACCCAAAGATATACTTACAGAAAACTCAGAAGCCTGTCCGTTATCAGAAACAGAAGCCCTTGGTGAAGAACCCTCTTCTGAACCTTCGTGAACCGGTGATGGTGGTTGTGGTGGAGCAACATAAGTAACTCTCAGTTTAGTCTCCTCAACTAGATGCCCAGCTTCTTTGCTAAACTGCAAAGTTTCAACAAAACTGCTTTCAGAAGCCCAAAAGAAAAAGAAAAAAAAAGTAACCATCCATCAAACCAAGAGTACCATCTCAGGAGTAACTTCCTTGGCCGTGACACCAGGACTAGCAATCACACCTTGAAGCAGAAACTTATCCTTGCATTGCATATCAGAAGGAGCTTCCTTTTGAGCTTGCATGGTCACTACACAAACACACAAACAAGGAGTTAAGCTTCCTTTAGCAATTGAAATTCAAACACATAAGGACACAATGCATAGAGAATCAGAGGACGGACCAAGAACTTCACAAGTGGATCTCGGAAGAACAACTCCAGTGTTAGGCCTTACGCAATACTTTTTCGGATTCGTTGTCTTAACCTAAACACACACACAAAGCCGTGAAGCCTAAGAAACACAAGAGATTCAAAAAACATGTAAATCATTATGCATCATCATCACCTTGAATGCCACATGATTGTCCGTCTTGTTCGTCAAGTAAAGAGAGCATGAGATCTGCTTCCTCAATTCAACTACATCAAAATCAAATAACGCATCAGCATCTAGATCTGGGAAGCTTGAATCATTCGAATCGATGAAAATAAGCTTACAAGGGAATTGAAGATCGAGAGGCTCGACGGCAAGAAGCTCGCTGTTACTCATCGCGATCAGATCGCCGGAGATTCAATTCGAATTTGAGTTTCCCGGCGAGTACAATCGTCCCCGTGACGACGTCTCCGGTTCAGTCTTCGATCGATAACCGAGATCGAGAGAGAGAGAATGAAGAGAGTGTGACATCGCTATTTGTCTTGTTCCGTGTCTAGGGTAATATCGTCTTTTACTACAGTATCATTATTTAATTTTTGAAACGCAAACGTGATCTCATCGCAAACGCATTAATTAACTGACCGAACTAAAAGGAGAGAGGCATTATTTGAGAATATAGAATATGACCAATACACATTACGTTGTCTTTTCACATCGAGATGGTTAATAACATATGCATTTATTTTTTTAACCTGTACCTAATTGATGCAGAGAGGAATGTGTTGTTATATGAATATTAAGAATATGGTTTTGTTGCTATCATGCAATGAAGAGTTAAATATCATTTTTTTCTAACATGACTTCAAAGCTAAACGGATATCTATCTTTACTTAGAAGCAACATATTCTACTTCCTGACTTGTTGTTTTAGATGTAAACAAAGCAACTTCCATGGATTGCATCCCCAAGATCCCACCAAAAGACATGCCCACGAAGTATATGAACCACCTAAGCATGTGCGTTTGACTTTGTAGAACTTGGTAAGCTTCATAGACAACTGCCAAACCGGTGTTTGTCAGTGGCATGTGAGGATCTTTATTTATGTCAGAACCAGGAGGAGAATGAAGTACGGAAATTTAAAAAAAAAAAAAAAACTCTATAACTTGTAGCTACATGGTGGTTTGCCGTTACAAGATTGCGATGGATCTTTATGATGTCTCAAGAATCAACTATTAACATGGAAAGGATTGCCTAGAGGTTGAAAATAAAATGTATATCGATCAACAGAAGTACACTATGCACGTTGGAACCATTTATTTTACTGAGTTATGGCAAAACAATTGCGTCAACGGAGAGTTTCTATTACAACCTTAAGATGATATTTCAAACAAAAATCCTAAATTCGCAAATTCATCAAAGCTAAAAACAAAATGTACGAACGTTATATGTTTGTTTTTCTATAAAATTATATATCATATAGATTAAACTCTATAGATTCTAAACATAAATTTAAGATTCACTACAGTCCATGCAGTTTTTAAACTCTCAATTAAACCAACTAGCTTTGTCATTTTCTGTTCGTATCCAACTTTCGTCTCAGTATCAGAGCAAAAGAACTGAAAATATACAAATTTTGGATCCAAAAATATTTTAAAGTACAGAAAAGTGAAACTAAAAACAAGATCATGTGCTGACAAAAAAAAAAAAGATCATGTATTCAGGTCGTCTTAACCCGGTTTAGTCTTCCACAAGCATGAGTGCTTGTCTAATCAACAGCAACAAAGTTGTGAAGTAAGCTACCAGTTGAGTAGACCAACCTAGCTCAACTTTTAATCGTCTTTGTTTTGTTTACTTTCGGTTGAAGGTTTGGCCGTTGGGTGTGCTCTTGCTTTATTCTTTTCATATGCGAATTTTAGTGAAGGTTAGTGTAAGTCTCAGGATCTTTTTTGTACCAACGGCTGGCATCAAATGGGCTCACAATTTAAAATAGGGAAGATGCATTTAATTAGTGAAAAGTGATTTCATTTACTATTTGACTACAGTCTTTTTTTCCAATTCACTCACTAGATTTCCATTCCAACTCCAAGCAATTTTAATGCCTCCAAAATTTGGAAGATGATCAAATTATCAGATGAAATTATTTCAGGAGACTAATCTCACCGTATCCCAAGTAATTAGTCTGACCAAAGACATCGTGTGAGAATAGTCAAGCTTGCAATTACTTGGATACAACCACTCTCAATCACAATGTGTTGGATTCTGTTGGGGGTGGTGAAAGTTAGTGGGTTTTGCTTCAAGTCATAAGTAAAGAATAAAGTATACTCTAAGAATAATTCTACAAATCTACTTATGCAACCAAGTCTTTTGTACCATTTTTACTAACCAATTATAAAATGAACTGAACCCAAGTAAGAATCAATTAAGAATTTGTGAAATTAAGAAAAAAATAATAACTTTTTGCAGGATTGACCCTAAAGACAACGAAATATCTGTCTTGCTCCTAAATTTTGATGCAGGGATTCTCTGGTTTCTCAATCATCAAAAATATAAGTATATAGATAATTTTGCCTCCAAATTATAATTGTTTCAAGGTTTATAAATTTCAAATTATAACCCTAACCTTTTGTTTTCAAAATTTGGTATAGGCGAGTGATTCAATATTTTTTTAATATGCAAAATGTGTGATAGGTACATACACTACAGTCTACAGATGTACCTGACTATGAAGTTGGAAGTTAGAAGTAGGGCTTTATTGAAGTAACGTCTTCTTTACTACAAGACTATAATATCTTTGGACCTTGAAAATGATTCTTATCTTTACAAATCCTCGACTAACTCTAATACAAGAGACATGAGATAAGTCAAGTGGGCACTATTATTAGTATTAGTAGTTTTCAATAACAAAGTAGTAGTAAGAACTCCCAAAAATTATAGTATAATACAACATAAACATATACATGAAAAGTTTATAAACCAAGTAGAAGCTTAGAGCAAGATTAATGGGGGCTCTTAGCAGGGTTCTTAGGGGGTGGGGCCCACAATTTTTTAAAAACCCACCTCTTACACCTCTTCTCTAAGAGCCAACTCTTAAGGAGTTCTTGTACTGTTCACGGGTCCCACGGACACGTGGCGACCCACGATTGGTTAATTTTTTTTTTTTTTTTTTTTTTTTTTAAAAAAACAGGAAAAGAAAAAGAAAAAAAAACCTAAGAACCCAATTGGGGTTCTTAGGGTTAATCATGGTCTTATTTGAATGTTCTTTGATTGACATGGTTAGGCAACACGACGTGAGGCCAATACGAAAAAAAAAAAAGAATTGGCGTTAGAACATGTAAAAGTTGCCTCCTTTGCATTTTAAATAAACATTTTTTTTTCTAGTTCAACTTCGACCCCAAAATATTATAATAGTTTCATCATTTACTGAAACACAACAGAGACTTCTTCATCGGTTGGTGCAGGAAGATTAAGATCTATCATCCTCTGTTTCACTGACTCCACTCGCACTTGATGATGATGATTTACAGACAAGTTCCCAGTTCCATGAGATCTCTTGTGACCTCCAAGTGCTTGTCCCGATGCAAAGACTCTAAGACATATCGGACATTCATGGATTCTCTTATCTGCAGCAACAACAACAACCACGTTCCCATACTCTGTTTCGCTTCGTTGCTCTGTTTTGTTCGAAACTCTGTTGTTCTTCTTGTGGCTTGCTCTATGCCCACCTAATGCCTGATAAGATTTAAACACTTTCCCACAAGTCTCGCACGTGAATCTTCCTTTCTTGCTCGATTTGTCGGAACCTTGTGATGCTTCTGTCTCCATCTCTTCCACTACTTCTTTACTACTACTAGCTTTGTTCTTCTTCTTCTTCTTCTTCCATTTGTCTCTTGATAGCAGCATGAGACAAAAGGCGAGATCTTCATCCGTCGTTGTATCAGACGCTGAGCTGTGTGGAGGTTCGCACTCAGGCTTGGTCTTGTAACCGAGTTGGCTCGTTTTCATCTTCCTTGTCGCGAACGTTTCGAGTCTCCGAGTTCGCTTGGATCGTTTACGTGTCAGGTTAGTAACATTCCTCGACGACTCGGTCTCGCTTTCATAAGCAAACTTTGGATCATCATCATCATCATCCATCATCGAAGAGGAAGAAACATCTGACTCTGTCTCATCACTGAGTTGACTCGCCCTTTCCTCTTCTTGTTCTTGAATGCTAAATTTATGAAGACTGGGCATGTGAGATCTCATGTGACCACCTAAAGCTCTTCCATTGACGAAGCTCTTAAAGCAAAACCTACACTTGTTGTAGCTCTCCATCTTCGATAACAATTACAGAGAGCAAGAAGAAGAAGAAGAGGAGAAGAGAAAAAGGTGAAGAGAAAGTGGAATCTATAAGCATTCCTCCCCACCAATAAGGTTAATATATATTTATATACAACACGCTCAAGAAAATTATAAAAAAAATAACTAAATTAAATTTGTTTATTTTTCTCTTTGTTACTGTTTAACAAAATTTGGTTTAATTTTTGATCTATAAAACGGAAAGTGGAGAAAAATCTAATTAAAGCGTATGCATGAAGTTGAAGAAAGGACAATGTAACATTTGCTTACATTTCCCGATTTACCCTTTTTGCTAAGTTGTGTTTAAAAATAGTTTAAGTTTTTTGTTCACAAGAGACGCAATGTAGCGGCTTTTCTCTATTTTTAGGTCCTTGTTTTTTAATTTTCTCCTAAAAATAAAATAATCTGCGTGTAACCGTGTAAGGGTATTTTCGGAATTTCAATTTTTGGTGTTGTAAGAAAGTCTTCGGAAGGGTTTGTGGTTGTAACGACGGACCAGCAAAAGCAAAACGTTGTCCAAAAATTCAGGCTCAATTCAATGTGATTTGACCAGCTTACAAGTTATTCACAACAGATTCAGAAAAACGTTTATAACATATGAATTAAAGCTTAAATGCATAGAATCATGATAGATAAACCAATACAACATGCGAAGTGTTCCTTTTAATTTGGATATTTCTTGGTTAAAAGAAGGTACCGTTGTCTAGGAAGAAGAATAAGTCAAGATGCCATAAGTTGAGCAAACCCATTACCATTTTAGATATTTTTCTAAATAAACAAAAGATCACATTGTACATTTTCCGCTCATAACGCGTTTTAACTTTTAACCTCCAAAAAAGTTTTCGTATAGTTAGGTGGTTAACAACAAAGAAACTTTGTAAGTGAGTTTGAGAAATCTTTACTTACCAAACTTGTGAAAGGGTAGTAGTAGTTTTTTTTTGCTAATTGTGTTATGTGAAAAACCACCTTTAGTTCACAGGTAAACCACTTAACGCATCTCCTAGATTGGTCCGATCCGGTCTAAAGACTCTGTTCCACATTAAAAATGAATCAAACCGGTTTATATTTATAAAATCATGGGCTTTGTAGGCCATCCGACTACAACTCTTAGCCCATATGAAGTATATAACCAATGTTACAATTATCAAAATAATTTACTATCAACCGCAAATTCAACACCCCCCATGTTTTTTTTTCCAAAACATTACTATTTGTTTTGAAGGGAAAATTTCAATCATTTATGTTTCTTCTGACTATGTTTCTTGGGAGTGGCGAAGTTAACGAGAGAATGGTAAATAGCACCGGGACTCCATTTCTCCGGGATAACAGCTTTGGCAATGATCACTTTCTTGGTCACGGCGGAGGTAAGTCGGACGTTGAACGGACCTTTCAATGCACAGCCTGGGTTAAGTTTCCAAACGGCGGATCTCATCTCCTCCATTTTCAAGTATTTTCCACCGGCCGGTTGAATCTCCACGCATGCAAAGTTTCCATCACCGTTTGCAAACTTAACGGCGAACGACATGTAGTAAGGATTTGCTCCAGCGTCGACGTGAATAGCTATTTTACTCTTAGGATGTTTGCAACATGCACTAAATAACATAAACATGCAACGTCCATAATGTACATGAGTAAAATTATTTGGTTTGTGTAAAGTTATATATTGAACCAAACCAAATTGAACTATTTTCTATCCTACAATCTAAAAGCATCATTATCTCCGATCTCTTAACCGGGGTTCTTAACTTATGGTTTGACATTTTTTTTTACATTTTTCCGCTAAGAGACGACTCTTATATCTCTTATTTAAGAAACGGTTCTAAACTTTTCTTAGTTAAAATTTAAGAATAATTAAGAACCATCTATTATCTAAAGTTAAGAACCCCGATTAACATACCGAGGATAATGATGGCCTTAACAAGCTAAATTAAACCAACCGGATTTTTTGTTACAAACTTCATTAAAAACACGTACCGTTTGTACCTAACCTTGAGTTCTCCAAGGTTACGTATTTCATCGCCTTTGCCACGTTTAGCCAATGCACCAAATGCCTTACCGCTAAGATCAAAATGGAATGCCTCCTTTGTGCAGCCGGCACACTCATCTGCTATCATCACCTTGATCGGTTTTTTGGTGCATAATGGATGGTCACATACGAGCTAGAACGTTAAAATGTATACAATGTTAGTATAGTTTTACATTACAATATGATATTCAATTAATTATAAATTTTTATATATAAAAAATATTAAATACCCTATAACATGCCCCACAACCCGTTCCATCTTTGAATAATGAAGGTCCTCCGGCTGAAACCATACATTGGTACGGGTGTTTTGCTACTGCGTCACCGTATCCACAAGCTCCTCCTATATATATATGTTTTAATAATCGGTTTTAAATATGCAGAAATGTTTTCAAGCTTTAGGTGATCAATTAATGGTTTAATTAATTACCTGTGCTGCCAGGACCTTCTCGGTCGCCATACCAAGTGATGCCGGCGCTGTTCCAGCGGGTATTATTATGACAAGAACATGGCTTCAATAAGATTGCAAAGAGAGCAATGATAAAGCAAAAATATTTGCCTGAAAATAATGCCATGTCTCTCTTGAAAGAATGAAGTTTTTTTTTTTTTTGGAGGAAAACCAGACTTAAATAGTTTCTAGATTTTCAACTAAGAAGACAACAATATAGTTATCCTGAATTTTAGGAAACCAAATCTTAAAAAAGGTTATTTGAACATATTATGAGGTTTTGTTATTTTAGAAACAAAACCTATAACAGAACCATAACCGTTCAATGAAAGTTTGTTTGATTTATTGGTGGAGGCAAACATATATATAATAGGTCTTGTTAGTTTTCGAAATTAGAATTATGTTCATTTATATTATGGTGTGCAAGGATACATACACCAACTGCTATTATATTTACAATGGGGTTTATTTGAATTTTAAAATTGCTTAGTTTTCTATACTTAAGATCAAGTGAAGCCCTTGTAAGTTTTTTAATGGGTTTCTTAACATAATGCAGTTTCTAACGGTAAACTAATTCAAAATTATGTCCAAAATAGTTAAGGAATTTTAGTTTGATTGTTAAATTGTATAATTGTGAGAATAAACTTAAACAATAGTCTATTCGATCTTATTATTATATAGCGCATCATATTTGATCCAACCATCAAATTTTTTATCTTCTTAAGATCCAAATACACGAAATGGATGATGAGTCATTTGTCCGTCTTAGTTTCTGATATGAAAAAATATTGAGTACTAGTAATTTCTCTCTGTCTAACATATAGCTAGTTATATCATTATTTGGACTAAATGAACAACTTGAATATTCCTATTATTTGTGTACAAATTTTTCAGAACATGAAGAAAAAATATGTGTGGTTGTCTAATGTAATTATTTTGTTATAGTTTTCCGTTTATATTTTCTGATTTACACTTTTGTTTCATTTCCTAGTTCTCATGCAAATTCTCTTGCTTAGATGAAAGCAAAATGAAACAATCTTCTCAAACTCAATAGATAATGAATCTAAAACAATATTCGACCAAACTGATGATGATGATGGTTAGGATCTTGAACGATGATTTGTCCGGATTTGATTTCTTCGGCGCAACGTAATGCCTTCTCAATCTGATAACCTCCTCCAAAGCTAGCCTCTCTTTCAAGATGACAACAATAACTCTCGAACACACTCACAGTAACATGTAGCTTGAACCCCATCAAGAACAGAAACTCTAACTCTAATCTGTTCAGATCTTCTGTCTCTAACCCACCTACTTTGGCGAAATATGAATTTCTGTAATTCCTGAGGAACATAGAAGGAAATAAATTTAGAAAATGAATATAAATTAAGCAAAATATGAGTTTATTAAATGTAATTTTTAAAAACAAATCTTTCTTGGGGAAAAATAATCAGAAATGTAAAATTAACTTAAGAAAAACTGAAGACTTACAAATCTTCTACGTATTTAGAAGCGATCATGATGGTAGTGATGAGAAGACGATGTACATTAGTGAGACTGATTCTAAAACCGGGATTGACTTGACAGAACCGGTCAATGTAGACATAAGCCACCACGTAAACCGAAGGACCGGCTTTAGTGTACCGGAATATCCTCTCAAGGTACGATTGTATAGTCATGTCGGGAATTTCACGGCAATCAAAGATATGGGTTTTGCCACGGCCGCATGAAGAATAAGACGCCGTCGACGCTCTCCGACTAATCCTCTGGTTCCGAGTTAAAGTTCTATTGATCAGAGACGAGAGAAGAGAGATAACCAGAGGTGTCTTGGAGTTGTTTTGGTTAGTGTAAGAGTATAGATCAGACCGGAGTTTTCTTGGAGAGATAGCTAGAGAACTAGAAACAGCCATTGATAGGTAGAGTTAAGATGATTGTTTTGTAGTGATGTAATCGAAGATGAAGTGAAAGGATATGTGTGTTGAGGTTTATATATAGGTATTCGATCGAATGTAACCACTAACCAATCAGGTACCTTCCTCTTCTTGTAACCTTCATGTGTTATAAATAGTATTATACTAGTAATTATAATTATATTATATAGTCTTTTCTTTGAACAAAATTATATTATAACAGTTAAATTCAGTTCATAAATGCACGGTAGGTCAAAGACAAGCTTTTGAATCGTAAGTTGTGTGTTTATGTATATAAAACAAGTTTATGTGTAAATTAAAAATTTATGAGAACAATTTGTTATTTTTGGGATCAGTTATAAGCGTCTAGGTTATCTTAATGTGATTTATCGATAGTTATATACAAATAAATTAATGAATGTAATGGATTCAGAAAAAAATATTATTATAGGCGATCAAATATTTATACTATGAATTGAGTTGTACAGTTTTTTACTTCGTCTGATATAGATGCAATATCACAAAATACACAAACAAACAAGTACAAATCTCAGAAACCCGGAAATAAAAACAGACCAGAAACATAGTATTTAAACATATACATCTGCAAGAGTATTTTCAAATGGAATGTTATGGGAAAGAGGAACGACATTGATCTTTGGAGTCATCTGGAAGGTGGAAAGAAGCTACTAAAACAAGCAAATTCTCTTTTGATTTATTAAAAATAAAATAATTATGAAGATTTGGGTGTCTCTCTTTTGTAAGCTAACGTACAGATATAACAGCTAAGCATTTTCTTTAATAATGTATTCAGTAACCAAATTCAAAGTACTTCAAAATAAACAAATCCAAAAAACTATATGAACCAAAGTATCGCCGCCGACAGTTTGGTGAAGGTGAATCGAAAGTCAGCTTAGTTGAAACTCTATGGCGATCGAGAGGTTTTGGTTCGGACGTACTAATTTTCATGAGTCCCACCTGATGACCCGTGTATTATATGTCAGACTTGTGAGTCTCGTCAACTCTTGGTCGCATAGTTTGAGATACCACAAGGCGACCCACACGCACGGTTGCTCAATCACCTATCTTATGTGAATTCGAATCGATGATAGACCAAAGTAGTACAAGCAAGATCATTTCAGTCCTGCTGCCAGAACTTACCATTCACCATCTTATGCCGGGTGGTCCTAACATATTGAGGACTATACGCAATTTAGTAAAGATTTTACTAAAATTCTTTTTAACTAATTTTTGAGACTTATATATTTATATATATATATATATATTTAATTTTCTTTTAGAAATTAAGAGATAGAGACCAATATTTCATTCAACTATTTTGCTCATTCTTCCAGTTAAATGGTATTTACGTCAAAACGACTCAACATCAATCATCTCCCAAAATTTAGCAAAAAAAAAAACATCAATCATCTCACTATATGCTCATCATTTTGAAAAAAATCCCACCGTCTAAATAGGTAATAATATATTTGTAACTATCAAGAATACATTGCATGTGCAATGCATATATTGCCTTGAGACATACTAAGTTTTCAACTTATTTATCAAGTAATATCGTCTTTATGGAAATACCTAGTTTATCTAGTGATGTAGAAACTATATACGTCGTTCTTTTTCATTTCTTTATTTTTGTGTGGTTAAGTAAAATCGATAGAAAACAATAACATACTCGTTTAGTCGTATATGGACGATATAAATGGTATAAAGTCGAAAAAGAAGCTGCCACTCTACCACTACCTTACGAAACTAACCCATCCATAAATTTGATATACACAAACTTATATTTTTCTTTAACATCTAAAAATGAATATATAAAATGAATTATTGTAGTAGGAATGAATTGCTGAAAGCAAACAAACAAAACCAAACGTTGGGAAAGCAGTTTTTACATTTATACGTCAATTGTCTTCTTATATTAAATATTAACATGTATGTCTGTGATATCCCTACACCATATTTATTAGAATGGCAAGAAGTTATGTTTTTCTACTTTTCAACAAACTACACACACTGAGTTTGTTGGAGTGTAGTGCTTATATGCGGCGACGTATTCATATGCTTAGACGTATATATATATCCGTTGGACTCTGATGTTTTTAATTGTGTGTCAAAAATAGTGAAATCCTTAAACTAAAATGCAGAATGATCGATGTGGGATCTAAACTCTGCAATCACAATTTTAATGTGGATGAATAATGTTTTAAGGAAACAGTAAAAAAGTCTCTATGAACAGGTTTTTAAGATAGTTTGTATAAACTTGATCTGATGTTAATAATAATGAATATGATGAACAAAGAACAAAGCACAAGGTAACACATTTGGATGGAGTGTATTCTAGATTTTAGGCGAATAAGTTAAAAATGTACATATATAATATTTTTGGCCTTGTCTTTCTATACGCTTCAGTTCGTTCCAATTAACTATGGTATATGTGTCGTGCTTTATTCCGGAGATTTTGGCTTGTTAATCAGTCGATTAACCGTGAGATGACCAGACTTTAGTTGTTATTCGCAGACTTGAAACTTGCTACTTCGGACTAATCCTTTGGGCCAGAATATATGGATTTCACTGAATGATCATGTCTTCATTGTCATTTCGGTCTGTTTTAGTTGAGCATGGATCGGATTTATATGATAAATCATGTTCCACCAATCGATATATGCAATTGTGTTTCAGTTGTTTATGTTATATATACACAGTAGCACAGATAAACCGGTGTGTAGATGCAATAGCGCTTAGTGTCACCCGTGGTCATCACTGTCAGTGCGCGTGCTGGACCGTCATGGCTGAATTAATCGAAGAGGAAGCGCTGATGCTGCCCCAGACTGAGACTCGAGGGAATCCTCTGTTTCTGTTTTGGATAGAGAACTCGTTTTGAGTTTCTTATCTCTGTTGCTGGTTTCTCTTTCAGCCCCTTTTGGTGTCTTTATTCCTATCTCTCTCTCATAACAGATTCGTGATTGAGATGTTGCCTTACAATAATGAATGTTACACAGTGTTAAAAAGGATAAATCAACTAATGGTTTATCAGATGCCAAGCAGCACTTGTTTTATGTTAACTTGACCATTTAAATCTTACACTTATCTATATATGCTACATCTCAAACTCAGTACGTACTATATCTCTGCGTCTCGATCTGGTAAATCGTAGTCACGATCTATGTAAAATAATAATGCTGTAAAAATGCTATACGTACTTACGGTACTTACATGTCTGACTCACCTCTCTTTCTTGGTTTCCTCCAAAACTCTTAATTAATTTATATCTACGCGTATGGATTTGTATTTCACTTGGAGTTCCTAGTTCCTTTTAATAAAATCCGTGTGGAGAGAAACAAACTTTTGTTGGGATGATTAATAGTAGAAAATAAAAGTTTTCGTTGTGGAACAAGCAAGCAATGTCAAACCTTTTTCCACCATTTAGATTTTTGACAGTATAGTCATTTCATATTCATGTTCTTGTGTTATGTTGTTTCTCTTTCAGTAGTGTCTTGACATTGCAAGTTTTGTCTTTCTTTCACGATTCTCTTACTGTTTTTTTGCTAGACAAGTAAAGCTTGAATTTACAACTTTAACAAGAGTAACTTGAGTTTCATTTGATTGCGTTTGCGTTTGATTATATAGCAAGTCACATAGGAGAGTCAATTGTAGTAGTTGAGAGAGCTTTTATAACTGAAAGGAAGAAAATTAAATGCAGCCAATAAATTATTTAATAACATAACTTAAGGAGTAACGAAAACCAATTAACAAAGAAAAAAAATACTCAAATGAATACTCCCTCCGTTTTTAAAAGATACATGTTTTAAGTTTTTCACGTTTATTAAGAAAAACATAAAATTGTAGTTACCAATGCATTGTTTTTCTTAATGAACTGTTCCCCATAATTTTTAACCAATATAATTTTAACAAATACAATTAAATTTTTTGAAAATTACAATTTGTCATTAAATAATGTATTGAAAACATAAAAAATGTATCTTTTTGAAACGAAAGTTTTTTCCAGAAGGTGGATCTTTTAGAAACGGAGGGAGTACTACTAACAAATTAATGACGTGATTAGCAGAGTTCGTCGGTCACGTGACCATCGCCGTTACGATTACGACTCCTCACCAAACTCGCTAACTCCAAAAACCCTCAAACGCAAACGCTAATCACTGCGGCTGGAACGGTAGAAGTTGAACGGCGGATTCAAGTTGTTCCTTCTGTCGCCTAAGTTCCATAACTTTCCTGTGAGAGTTCGAATGCTGAGTCAACACAAACGTAGGACTCGACGCCGGCCTATACTCGGGCACAAGCCTCCCTGACTTGAAACGAACTCCACATGCGTTGCAAAGCGTTTTAGGCCCGAGCGGTCCCGTCCTCCATTGAGGCGTTTTCTCTGACGCGCAGTGCGTGCACCTTCTCGCTTCGCCTCCTTCCACCGCTTCGAGTTTCTTGGTGGGCTTACGTTTTGCTGCGACGGGTTGACAAAGCTCGGATTCTGAAGTGGGTTCCCAGGTTCCGGAAGGTGGTAGGGCTCTTGATCGACGGCTTCTTGGTTTTCCCGTGAATGACATCTCAGGTCTGACGGTCATGGTTAGTGGGTTCGCTGGGTAATCGGAGAAAGAGTCGTCCACGAATTGAGACAACCATTCTAAGTGAGCTGCGTCGTCACTCTGCATAAAAGGAAAAAGAAAATCACAAAAATCAAATTCAAAACCCATATAACTTGACTATAGTCTATACATAGAGCCGGTCATGTACATACCGATCGCGGTTAGGTCATCTTCATTCATACTCCATAATTTACTCCAATAATTCCATAATTTACTCCAATAATATAATAGAAATGTAGTATGAGCAAAAAATAAAAAATAAAAAATAACTATTTTTAATATGTATTATTTCATTTGTTTCATTTTAATTGTAGTTCTCGATTTATGTACATAGATTAATAAAACATATAATTTGTTATTTTCAAAATAAAAATACAATTACCTATATATCTAACCATATTTTGACCAATAGAAAAATAAACTGAAAATTCTTCTTAATAAATTTTGCATTGAAATTATAAAAAGATATTTATTTTGAAACAAAAAAAAATTTCTACAACAATAATTAAATTGAGACGGAGGGAGGAGTATAAATTATTTCCCCTCTAAATTAACTAAACCTATTATGTATTGGTCATTGAGTACTTGGTCGCGTAATTGTTTCAAGTCCATAAATCTTATGATCGACACTGGCTACAAAGAATAAGCGCAGTGGAATTGAGTTTTGAACTTACGGGAACGCATAGATCATGGGTGAAATCGGTGGGAGGAAGAGAAGTGTGGAAGGAAGTGGTGGCAGGTGAGGGCAAGTTAAAAGGGTTTTCCGAAGAAGATGCAGCGGAGGAGGTAGCAGATGAAACAATGGTGGAGGAAGAGGAGAAGATTTCGTCGTTGGAGAAGTCGAGAAGGTCGTCGATAGGAAGCAAGTCTGGTGAAGATAAGCCGTGGACGACGTCCATTATTACGTACGGGTCTCCCACACACGCTTCGACTCGGACTATAACTCTAGACTCGCTCACTTAGTAAGTGCTCGCTGGTTGAGGGCTTTAATAGAGAGATAGTGAAGTGGTAGAGGACGTGCATAGAGTTAACATGCACCGTGACTGACCTGACCCCATCACTTTTTATTTATATATTTTATTTATCGACTTTAATTAATTTGAACATGCATGTGATGTTTACAAAAATATTACTTGCGGGATTGATTATCAAAACTAAATTAGTGCATAATTATACGAAATACGACCATAATATAATTATTTTAAAATTATGTCGAATCCCGCTTTGATCGATGCAAATCAATCTATTTCGCAAAAAAGACTATTGATTTGTTTACATTGAGTAGATAAACGAAACAACTATGGTTTATATCTATTTGTTGTGACTGAAAACGATATTGATATTAGTTTGGATCCGCTGTATGATATGTCTTGCTCTATAAAAATTACCAAATCAAGAAAATTTAAACGAAGTTTTGTATGGATGTAGATTTTTGTTTAGAGTTTTTCAAAATAAAAAATCGTTTAACGGTTTTGAGAAATACTAAGATATATATTTTAGTTTTTGAATCATATAAGAAAACATATGACAAACTAGTTTTTAGAATTTGTGAAATTTATTCATTTAGCTTCTTTTTTTTTTACTTTTTCATTTCGCTTTTTTGTGATCAAATTAACTTATGAACGAAAAGAGATGTGAGTGTGGTTTCGATTCTTGTCGAGTAGATCATACATAATTGTTTAACATCATTCGCTTCATCGAACTATCATGTTTCATAAGTTTACTTGGTAATATTTTTTTATCTACTACTGATGGATTTTTTTTCCTACTATTTTATTAAAAGTATGGGAAAATAGGTGGAGACAATCAAGGATATGAGTCGACCGACGATCCAAATTAGTGCATTGCACTTTGGTGCTATAAATTCCTATATGGCCCTCTTTTCTGCATAATTTTTTTTCTATCATTTATTTTCTTATGTCTCTTTCAAGCATTGCTCCTTGCTTCTATATTTATTCGTTCTTTTTTCAATTATATAATACTCGTATGTACATGACACATGCATAATATAAAAAGAGGGAACAAAATGTTGTGAATGATGTTATCGTATTCGGCTAAAAATAAATCATTCATGTATATGCATTTGTATCTTGTGCTCAATTTCCATGTTGCACCACTAGTCGTAACACTTCCGGGTATATATATATCCCTTTTGGTTTTGGCTAGTATATATATAATAATTGAATAAGATTTTAGGATGCACATTAGTACATTAATATGAGTATATACAGCCAAGCATATTGCAAGCAACAAAATATCTTCGAGTCCCATTCTAAAGAGGTAGTTCAAGGGCTTCAACTTTTTGCAACATGGTCCAGACTCTATAGCTTTTATCGACAATAAAGTAAAGCTTATATATCATATAATAGTGAATCCAATCAGGCTAGATTAGTCTATTATTAACCAATGATATTTATATATATCAAAGGAGTTGTTCGGCCGATAAATTAGTGATTTGATACGAGCCGACAGTCTCAATTATTGGCCTATCCATATAAAAGTACTGAAGCTAAAATATTGTATCAGTACCAGTGAGAAAAAAGTGAGGCATGTTGTTCAAAAAAAAGAGAAAAAAAAAGTAAGGCCACGTGACTCCATGTGAAGAGTGTTCTCATCTTTACGTGCCCCTAAGATGAAATATATATTTTAGTTTAAGTACATAAAAGAAAGACATGAAGAATGTAAGATGAAAATTGTTCTTCAAAAAGTTTTAATTGCTATTAAGTATCAACTAATACTACTATGAAATCAACTTCAGTTACCCATAACATGTAATGTTATATTTTCGGGCTTATACTCATATAGCATAATTTCTACCATCGACTTGAAATTATATGAGAGTATGGGAGCGTGAGGATGTTACCACATGTATCGTTATTCGTTAACAGTATATTTATCAATAGTATTATAATAATCCGATTGCAATATTCTAGCATTTACATGTAGCATTTGTTAGTAAAGGGCAAGACTTCACTGGAGATTCACTTCTAAAACAATATCGCACGAAACGAGAGGAGGAGCCAACATGGCACTACCGACAGTTGGCAACTTCTGTCTCCTTCAAAAGGTTCCCTTTCATAGACCCCTCTATATATATATATATTTTTTTTGGTTGTAAAACTTAAAACGTTCCAAATTGCAAGTGGCGTGGAAGTCCATTTGTATAATTTGAATAAAGTTTTATATTATAAGTTTAGAATAAACAAATATTTGCAATCAAAATAACAGAAAGTATAAAAATATTTAAATTATGTGATTTTAGCGAGGAAAACGAGTGTAGAGAGACACTGTGACGGTGATTGGTGGACCAGTCATGGTTCAGTCTCGTACACATCTTCTCACAAAGCCCTCTTTTTCAGTCAGAGGCTTCCATAGTGGTTCTACTTTCTTTTATTCTCCTTCTGTGAAACAAGAATCTCTGATTATTCGTTTGATAGTACATACGAATATTATCATCGTGCTTACTTCAACAATTCCTTGTTTTTATGTTCATTTAGCTTTCTTGAATCACGTGAGGCGATGATCCCAAAGCAAACACGTGCGACCTCATGTGCCCATAATGACAAATTAATGTTATTTTATTTGTTGTTAACTTTTTAGAGTATGTACTTATTCACCACTGAAGTTAATAAGTACTCCCTCCGTTTCATATTATTTGTCGTTGTAGGGAAAAATTTTCGTTTCAAAATAAGTGTCGTTTTAGAGTTTCAATGCAAAATTTATTAATAAGATTCATAGGTAATTGTGTTTTTATTTTTCTATTGGTTGAAATATGGTTAGGTGTATAGGTAATTGTGTTTTTATTTTGGAAATATACAAAATCATATGCTTTCTTAATATGTGTGAATAAACCTAGAACGACAAGTAATATGAAACGGAGGGAGTATATAAGTAAATATTAAGTTAATTGAGATAATGTTACCCTTCTGACGATTAACATGCAAATATGATGACCCTATGCTCATCCTCTGTCCTTGCCTCCCACCTCTTTTATAATACAAATAAATTGTTGAGTTGTGTATAGAGGATATTTATATTCATGTTTAATTTGTTGTTCAATTTTGTACGTCAAAATGCAGATTTTTTTAAAAAAAATAAACGATAACGATAATGCATATTTCATCAAATTTGTGGCATCTGGAGCCATGTCCCAACGGACGTATGTCCATGATTAAGCCACGCAAGCTTCTATTTCGCCATTTACGTTAATTCAACGTGTTTGAAGATTGAGTAGCTAGCGAGATGATGATGTATAGTGGGCTTCAGTGTTTGTATTGTGAATATAATTATGGGCCGTGGGGTCTTCTAGTCTCCATAGAGCGACAGCGACCACTCGGGACAAATGTTTGGCATAAACAATGTGTCAGACGACATACGACACAAAACACTTACGAGCATCGTCTACCCATTAGGAATGTTGCGGCCGGTCTGGCCCTGATTGAGACACCGTAACAGTTTCAGAAAGCCTCATTCCTAAGTTGAGGACTTGAACTGGGCCGTAAAGTCTAGATCTAAAATCCATTTATAAAAGTTGGATCCATTATGGATGAAGTAGCAATGTAGCATGACCCAATTTAGATGAGACTTCTCCGGTAGATATGATTGATAACCCGGTCGAATGATCGGTTTTTTGCTTGAAAGTTAATTATTTTCGTTTATGGCACATGAGCTTTGAAAGTTTTAGCATTATCCATGATATGATGAGCAAAAATGTTCGAGCTAGTTTCCTTACAAAATAAGTTAGGAAATGTTATGTCACATTTTTCTCATGTAAATCAAACCGGTTTAGATAGCAATGGTTCTTGGAATGACATTTTTTTATCGGTAGGTGACAATAAAGAATGTCGTTTAAATTTTTCGAATTCTAATCTTATTTCACGATATTATCAGATTTTATAATACAGAACTATGGATTAAGGTGATGACAGATGGAAGGAGTCCCACGAAGAATCGGGTGAACGGTCGCTAGACTCGCCACTATTTCGCCGGACCCATCCATCGCCGGTTTGGTTTGGAGCCACGGAGTTGGGGGCACAACGCATTGTAACTTCTAGTGAACTTGCCTTTAAGACAACGCTATTAACTTTTAGATATTTCGATGCATGTGTTACGCAGAGATGTGGGAAACGTGTAAGGTTAAGATTAATGGACAAAATGTGCTCAGATAAATGGATCCCTTAAAGGTAATAAGAGATATGCATGGAACAGAGCCTCCTTTAATGTCCTCATGTCCATATCTAATTTTATCCATACGGCCTCTCACATGCATATATAGCCCTCTTTGGGGGTTATGAATATTCCCTACTACCTCAAATTAGTCAGTGTATCTCTCTATCTGTTTATCTATGAATATATGTATTATTCATAACCCAGAAATGAACATTTTACCAAAAATACAAAGGAGGGTTATAGGTTCTTAAATAGATTAGGATTACTGGTTTCCAACAGCATTTTGATCTACTATCCGTTTTTGTTTGGTACTTGATACATACATGTTACCGCGTATGTTTCAGTAAACTATTTGTAAAGTACATGATTATACCAACATTATTTATGTTTTTGAACAAATTGAACTCCTTGAGATGATAATTTAAAATATTTGTGAATATCTTTTGCATACATACATATCATCTCCGACAGATAAAAGTATGTTTAATTATATGGTAACAGAGACCATAAAGTACTTGTACAGCCGTAACTCTACCTGTAGAAATAAAAATGTCAATAAAGTTTGATTGCTGTAAATTTAGTGTTGTAATGCTGTGGACAGCAGTTACAGCAGTCACCAGTCATACCCTACATCTGAACTAAAGCCTAGGGTTTATGATATTTTCTGCTTGTAAGAACACGTTAGATGTGTCGTGTGTTTTCTTGCGCAAATGGGCTAACATATTGGCAAGAAATATTGTCACAGTTGACTGGCATTATTATAGCATGATTTTCGAATTGCGTGTTGTTCTATAAATATGTTCTAATATCAATATTACATTTCCAAATATATATATATATATATATATATATATATATATATACAGTATACACCAAAGAACATTAAAATATGGGTTTCACTCATCAACTAATTATACTAAACAATCGTGTGTATATGTCAGTTTGATAATCCATAAAAGTCTCCAAAAACCAATCACATTTATAAACCGTCTAATTACGTATATATGTTTCAATTGTATATATAAAATATATATGACACACGGATATCTAATAATAAATTGTTATATTTATGTATATCTCTATAGACGCGTTCGTTACAGAGTAAAGAGAGTTCTGGAGATGGTGTGATGCAACTCAAACACGATTCTTGTATATTTGCTAGGAAGTTTCATAAGTCACATTTATTGGATAGACCAATGATATAAAAAGTAAACGATCTAAAGACTTAGGATTCGTTAAAGTTTAATGTAATGCACGAGAAATTGGATCAGCCGACTTGTCTATCTTCAAATTTATTACACTAGTCTATGAGTGCATATATGTGTACAACGTATAATACATGGATTCATAAAAGTTGATCTCTTTGCAGATGAAATAAAAACATTTTCAACTTTCTTTCATATTTTCTAAGAATCAAATTCCTGTTGAAGTTACACAACTATATTTGATACTATTATCTCTTTGAAGATAAATATTGTTATTTTTTTCTTTTCTTCTAAGCCTGCCGTGTAAACTAAACGGTGATGAATTTAACAAACGTATTGATATAACAAATTCTGAAGCTACAAAAATCTGAAACCACTAGTTTTGAATAGTATCATGTTTTCCATATAGTTTATACATTTTCTATGATATTCATTTCCACGTTGAAATCAGATTTTCTTTCACCAACTACAACATTTGGTTTATAATATATTTCCTTCGTTTTTAATTAATAGATATATTAAAAATATTAAAAAGTTAGATGTTTTCAAATTTTAAGGTGTAGTTATTACTCTTTTCTAAATTTACTCTTATACTATTTGCTACTTAAATGTGAAAGTTAAATATTACTCCTTCCATTTTAGAATGATCCATATTCTAGAAAAAAAATATTTTTAACAGATTTATATTTAGATTTTCAATGTAATAATGATAAATTGTACACTTTAAAAATATTAATTATGTTTACTATTTTTTTATTAATTAAAATTTATAGAAAATAGTTAAACACGAAAAATAATACATTTATTATAAAATTTTAAGTATTTTCGTAAAAACTCTAGAATATGTATGATTTTAAAACGAAAGAAGTAGTTGATAACATAAGATTAGAAGAGTTATTGGAAATACTTTTAAGCAAAAAATATATATAGTTAGAAAAATTTCCAATTTGTGATTTGTGTCTTGTGAGGCTTCTAGCCAAATGGTTGTCTCTGTCACACTCTCTACAGACAGAGGAAAAGTCAATAAATGATATCCCACAAGTTTCCTTCTTTGTGAAAGCCCAAGAAAGGACAAAAAAGATAAGGTTCCTAGAATAGCACCCAAACATAAATGCAAATAAAGTTTTTCAAGGGCAAAACAGTCATTTATGAGGATTTTATATTTTAAGGATTAAGATTCTTTGTTTCTCCACCTCTCAAGCTTCAACTGAAAACGACTCCAAAGCAACCTACGGTCTCTTCTACCTGCCTTATTACGCTATTATTATATTTTTATTAAACATTTTCCTTGATTTTATAAAAATATTATTACTTATGGACCGACTTTCCTATAAAATAAGTTTAATAACGCATTTAAATTTCACTTTTCTCCCATATAGAATCAATGCTTCCCTTTTGTTCTCTCTCATTCTCCTTCTTCTCCTTTCATTCATATTCTCCATCGTCTGCTAATTAAGGAAAACAAAAATGGTGGATCTTGAAAGAAGAGTGTGTTGCATGTGTGGTGATGTGGGTTTCTTCGACAAGCTCTTCCAATGCAGCAAGTGCCTTAATCGCTTTCAACACTCGTATGTATTTACATATTTGTGTATATATACCATATTTGCATATTAACAACATATCTGTGCGATATCATCACCATCATCATGCATAGTAGCAACATATAATATATTTAATTGTCAAATCACTAGTAGATATCGATTTAGGCAGAGTGTCATCATACATCAAATCACAAGCATGGATATATGATATATATAGATGTATTATATAGGATTTGCATATTGTCAACAACTACCATACATACATGTCACATAAGTTATCATCATGAACTCTTCATCATGATACTCTTGATACAGGTACTGTAGTAGCTATTACAAAGAGCAAGCTGATCCAATTAAGATCTGCGATTGGTGTCAGTATGAAGCGAGGAGTCGAACCGGAGCAAAGCACGGTGTTAACGGTAGATCGACTAAGAGATCGTACCGGTCGGAATATTCTTCAGCCAACCAGATCAAACAACAAGAGATTAACCAGATTACTACAAGTAGTAGTTCTTCTCCAGCAGCCGACAAGGGTAAAACTGGCGTACCGTCTCCTAGATCAGCAACTCGTAGGTACAAGCTTCTCAAGGATGTCATGTGTTAGTAATGATATATATTTCCAAGTAACCAAAAGTTGAGAGAGTTATATAGTAATTAGGATCTGAGATAATAAGACACACATGTATGTAAGATATAAATAGGGATGTCTTTGAGTGTGAGAATGTAACATACCTGCGGAGTTATGTATGTCATGAATATGATGATGTTAGTGAGTGTTTTAAATACATTTAAAGTATTTTTGGGTTGAATGATTGGTTAACTAGCGATGAATGCGTGTGTTTTTTGTTATCTCTCTATCGGCATTTGATCACACCATTCTGTCGCTATTTAAAAACAATATACATATATAGTTAACAGTCATATTCACATAATAGAAAAAATGTTAATCAATAGTGTTATCTAATACTACGGAGTATGTTAAGCCTACGTTTAATAAGCCAAAATAGACTTGTATGTAGACGGTAGACCTATCAGATTAAGTTTTATAACATGGAAAATATGTTCCGAAGATTGGTAGTTTTGGTTATTGTAAATCATCTGTCGACAACAAAACAAGATTAACATGAAAAACAAATTCCCAAGTTTGATTAGTTTTGGTTATTGTAAAACATCTGATATAATAAACAAAGCGTTTTGTTTGTACTTTGTAGATTG
Organism: Sinapis alba; assembly: GCA_012274485.2. NCBI lineage: Eukaryota > Viridiplantae > Streptophyta > Magnoliopsida > Brassicales > Brassicaceae > Sinapis > Sinapis alba. The sequence continues at coordinate 43,384 of MU105965.1, read as the reverse complement.
AGTTCGTATAAAAACATGTAACAATACTTCAAACATTTATATGCTACATATTTTTCCATGTGGCTCTAGTACAAAAAATGGTTGTTTTGTTAGTTGCAAGTGTTATTAGCTAAATAAAATTCCAAGTTATCAAATCCATGTATTCATCACTATCCTCACATAAAAATTAAAATACCAACATAAATAGTTATTGTATAAATCAATAGTTTAGTTGAAAAGAAAGGAACCACTAAAAGATTTATATAATAAATATGAATATTTTTCTTTAAGAAATTATGATTTCTGTTTGACGACATCTTTTATATATTGGTAACATAAAATATTATCTCCTAAGACCTACATGATCAGCTGATAGTGTATATAAAAACGTTGAATATCAAAACTTACATAACATTTATCCATTATAAATTCGCATAAGAAGTCTAAATGTTCATGGTCTCACCGTGTGCAGTCTAAAACAAAGGCCAAATCATGTTTTCACAACAAATGAACTGAGTCACAATAAGCAAAGCAGTATCACGAACATCGATCCACATATGTTGCTGAGATTCTTGAGGAGAACTTCATGGATTTTGTCATTTGTATTGTTTCCTCTTTGGACCAGATTATAATAAAATATATGATATGTCATATATAAACTAAAACTAAGAGCATCCACAATGGTGTTACCCATTGTGGAGTCTTTAACTTTTTTTTTTTTTTTTTTTTTTTTTTTTTNAAAATAAGTTTAATAACGCATTTAAATTTCACTTTTCTCCCATATAGAATCAATGCTTCCCTTTTGTTCTCTCTCATTCTCCTTCTTCTCCTTTCATTCATATTCTCCATCGTCTGCTAATTAAGGAAAACAAAAATGGTGGATCTTGAAAGAAGAGTGTGTTGCATGTGTGGTGATGTGGGTTTCTTCGACAAGCTCTTTCAATGCAGCAAGTGTCTTAATCGCTTTCAACACTCGTATGTATTTACATATTTGTATATATATACCATATTTGCATATTAACAACATATCTGTGCGATATCATCACCATCATCATGCATAGTAGCAACATATAATATATTTAATTGTCAAATCACTAGTAGATATCGATTTAGGCAGATGGTCATCATACATCAAATCACAACCATGTATATATGATATATATATATATATATATATATAGATGTATTATATAGGATTTGCGTATTGTCAACAACTACAATACATACATGGCACATAAGTTATCATCATGAACTCTTCATCATGACACTCTTGATACAGGTACTGTAGTAGCTATTACAAAGAGCAAGCTGATCCAGTTAAGATCTGCGATTGGTGTCAGTATGAAGCGAGGAGTCGAACCGGAGCAAAGCACGGTGTTAACGGTAGATCGACGTCTAAGAGATCGTACCGGTCGGAATATTCTTCAGCCAACCAGATCAAACAACAAGAGATTAACCAGATTACTACAAGTAGTAGTATATCTCCAGCAGCCGACAAGGGTAAAACTGGCGTACCGTCTCCTAGATCAGCAACTCGCAGGTACAAGCTTCTCAAGGATGTCATGTGTTAGTAATGATATATATTTCCAAGTAACCAAAAGTTGAGAGAGTTATATAGTAATTAGGATCTGAGATAATAAGACACACATGTATGTAAGATATAAATAGTGATGTCTTTGATGTTGCTATGAGTGTGAGAATGTAACATACCTGCGGAGTTATGTATGTCATGAATATGATGATGTTAGTTAGTGTTTTAAATACATTTTAAGTATTTTTGGGTTGAATGATTGGTTAACTAGCGATGAATGCGTGTGTTTTTTTGTTTTCTCTCTATCGGCATTTGATCACACCACTCTGTCGCTATTTAAAAACAATATACATATATAGTTAACAGTCATATTCACATAATAGAAAAAATGTTAATCAATAGTGTTATCTAATACTATGGAGTATGTTAAGCCTACGTTTAATAAACCAAAATAGACTTGTATGTAGACGGTAGACCTATCAGATTAAGTTTTATAACATGGAAAATATGTTCCGAGGATTGGTAGTTTTGGTTATTGTAAATCATCTGTCGACAACAAAACAAGAATTAACATGAAAAAACAAATTCCCAAGTTTGATAGTTTTGGTTATATTGTAAATCATCTGATGTAATAAACAAAGCGATTGGTTTGTACTCTATAGATTGAGTGAGTTCGTATAAAGACATGTAAGAATACTTCAAACATTTATATGCTACATATTTTCCATGTGGCTCTAGCTAGTACAAAAAATGGTTGTTTTGTTAGTTGCAATTGTTATTAGCTAAATAAAATTCCAAGTTATCAAATCCATGTATTCATCACTATCCTCACATAAAAATTAAAATACCAACATAAATTGTTATTGTATAAATCAATAGTTTAGTTGAAAAGAAAGGAACCATTCAAAGATTTATATAATAAATATGAATATTTTTCTTTAAAAAACTATGATTTCTGTTTGACGACATCTTTTATATATTGGTTACGTAAAATCATTATCTCCTAAGACCAACATGATCAGCCGGTAGGACATATAAAAAACGTTGAATATCAAAACTTACATAACATTTGTCCATTATAAATTCCCATGTTGGATATTGCTTTGCATTACCTGGACGCCGATTTTTAAAAAATTCTAAATGTTTATGGTCTCACCGCGTGCAGTCTAAAACAAAGGCCGAATCATGTTTTCACAACAAATGAACCAAGTCACAAGCAAAGATGTTGCTGAGATTCTTGAGGAGAACTTCATGCATTTTATCATTTGTCTTGTTTCCTCTTTGGACCAGATTATAATAAAATATATGATATGCCATATATATAAACTAAAACTAAAAGCTGCCACCTTCTTTCTCTGCCACTCCAATTCGTTCCACGTCCTTTCTCTTTAAGTTTCCTTTTTGCCACTAGAATGATACCGCTTGAATAAGTGATAAACATGTGACTGTCGAATGGCATCAAAATTCTTTTTCCTTTTCTTAATAAAGCATACATCATATGAAAATTTTGGTTTTATCGGTTCATATGATGTATTTTTCCAGCTTCATGATATTATTATTAGTAAAGAAAAAGGTCGATATTGCTTTACCAAAAAGAAAGAGATGGTCATTACGTCAGCACACTAAAACTTTGAAATATCCTATTAGGTTAGACAAGTATGGCTGTATGGGTATTATAATAGTATCTATTACATTGATTTATGGGAAGATAAATATGATAAAAAAGTCGAGTGTTTGCATCAAGATTAGATGGCAAGACGCATGAGAGTGTGCATGATTATTCTAATAGTTGCCAGTTTTTGTGATTAGTTTAAGTCAAGTATTAGTACATGTCTTTGGGGTTGGGATATTATTTTGCTTGACACTGTCTTTTTGCTGCCTTATGCACAAAAGAATTGAAAACAAACAAATCCTTATAACTGAATTTCTCAACTTATATTTCGTTTTAACATGTGTAGGTACGTATAGGGATTTTTTTCTGGAGTTTGTAAAGTTTTATATACTTGATTAGGCACATATCCAAATCCACATGTATGTGGTCTTACATTTCGATCATATCAACTCAGGCTACTCAGCTGAGCAGTAATGTTTTAATTATAAGAAGCGAGTAGGAGTTGTTATGTAAATTCAAAAATTATATTAAATTTGTTGTAAAATTAAAATTATCTCAATTTTTACAATCTCTAAACTAAATCTCTAAAACAATATTTAGAGACTTGAGTCCCTCTAGACTTAATCTTGACCTTTCCATAGTATCAAAAAGAAACATTTATGCTATAATTAATTAATCAATTTTAGAAATATTATAAATATTATGAATGAACAAAACTAAAAAAATAGAATGCAAATGAATGGAATAAGAGAAGTTAGGAAATACAAAAAAGTATACTTCATTTACAAGTCTTTTTTATCGGATTGGTAGGACGACTTGGCAAACAAAAGGCCCAGATTTAAGGATCTGTTCAACTAAATTTAGCTTCGGATCGGCCCATCAGCCTTAAAAGACGGGAGACGTCATCAGAGAAGACGACTCAGACCCTCTGTCTAAACCAGAGGTTTCCTCCCAGTGAAATCGGAGCCGATTAACGAGGCCACGACACACAAAACGATCCGCCATTTTTGATTTGCCAAATAAGAGTGAGTAGAGTGTGGTACGAGAAAGAAGACGAATAGCACGAAGAATCATGCATAACGCAAACGGATTGTTGGCGAGAATCGTAAGAGATAAGCAGCTATGGAGATTCGGTTACCGAAGAAGCTTATGTTCGCTTAAGGTCACCTCGGATGATCTCGATAACCAGGTTCGAGCTCTGCGGCCTCGTTTCCTTTCATCTGTATGCGTGAATCTGTGAATGATGTAGTCTCGGTGTTTGATTAGGTTCTCGTTGAAGGAAGCGGTTGTTCCCGTACTGCGATTCTCAATCGGCCACCTGCTCTTAACGCGCTCACCACTCACATGGTACATTGGTTGTGATGTTTGTGGCCAGAGTAGTTTCGTTTGATAATGATTTTGTGTGGTGTTTTGTTTAATAGGGAGTTAGGTTGCATAAGCTTTATAAGAATTGGGAAGAGGATCCTAATATCGGGTTCGTGATGATGAAGGTGACATTCTTGTAGCTTCTTCTTCTTCTTCTTTGTGTATATCGAAACTCGTTGTGTTTATAAGTGTCCTTGAAAGCTCCTAAGTTATTCTCTTGAAACTGTTGAAGGGGAGTGGAAGGGCGTTTTGTGCAGGTGGCGATATTGTGTCTATCTACCACTTAAGAAAAAGAGGTACGTGAATATTCCTGTATGCGTTCTCTTGTACATGAAGCTAGATAGGATCGAAAAAACGATTTTTTTTTTAATTCCTGAAGATTAGATGTCATGGGAAAGGTTTATGATTAAATCTAATACTTTGTTATGCAAGGCACAGCCTTTTTACTATTGATTAGTCTTACCTCTGTGTGTATGGTATCTTAGTTACTCTTGTATATTCACTGCTATTTGCTTCAATTATTTCTCCTTGAATCAATGTAGGTAGCCCGGATGCTATTAGGGAGTTTTTCTGGACTCTGTATAATTTTATATACTTTCTAGGCACATATCTAAAGCCACATGTAAGTGATCTTTGCTTTTTCTTCATGGGCTCTGCAACCAGTATGTCCCTGAATAGCATGATGAGTAGAATGACACCATGATTTTCTGTGCGTCCAGGTGGCAATTCTTAACGGTGTTACCATGGGAGGTGGAGCTGGAGTTTCGATCCCTGGGACATTTCGTGTAGCTACTGATAGAACTGTATGTGATTTTCCCTCATATTTCTCCACTTCTGACCATCTAATTTTCCATCTCCTTGCGATGATTAGTTCAGCTGGATTCTAGTTTTGTTCCCTTGTACAACTTTTTGGAGCATGCAATTAACCAGCACTTGGATATTGCAGATTTTTGCTACACCTGAAACAGTCATTGGTTTCCATCCTGATGCTGGCGCTTCCTTTAATCTCTCCCACTTACCTGGTCGCTTAGGTATGCTTGTGATTTGTTTTGAACTGCTTAAGTTCTCTCTAGGTTTGTCATTTCAGTCTTATCAATTCTTGGCGAGCAACTTACCATAGAAATTACTTATTCAATAGGAAGTTAAAGAACAAATCTTGCTGATAACAATCAACCAAGTCTATTTTTTTCTTTATAATGTTCGTGTTTCATAGTATACCTGTATACGTTATAGCTCCATAGGATGGATGGTTTAATAGAGTATATGCAGGGGAGTATCTGGGTCTGACTGGGTTAAAGATCAGTGGCGCAGAAATGTTGGCATGTGGCCTCGCGACACATTATATTAGTAGTACGGTAATATCGATTACATTATTCAGCTTTTTTGTTTATGTTTTCATTACATTATCTTACGTACTAGGTAGTAATAGTTTCTACTCCAACAACAGGAAGTTCCTGTATTGGAACAACAGCTCAAGAAGCTCCTCACTGATGATCCTTCTGTTGTTGAAACAACCTTAGAAAAATGTGCAGAAGCTGCTCATCCAGAAAAGACGGGTGTTATTCGCAGGTTTATTTTCCTGAATTGTAGAGATAGAAAACTCTTGCCTTGTATTCTCATATCAGCTTCTAAGTTTGCTTTGTTCCCCTTCTTTTTGTAGGATCGAGTTACTTGAAAAATGCTTCTGCCATGACACAGTGGAAGAAATTATTGATTCTTTGGTAAGTCTCTTTACAAATGATTATGTGTGACTATCTCGAGTCACTAGAGGTAATGGTGTTTCGGGTCTGTCGTTAACTGTTATCACCAGGAAGTAGAGGCTGGTAGAACAAAGGACATATGGTGCACTACGACTCTACGTAGACTTAAAGAAACCTCACCCTTGTCCCTGAAGGTTGCATTGAGATCTGTAAGTTCACAGTTAACTTTACTTGTAAACCTCTTCAGGAATCTCATTTTTCGTTTTCTCGATTTACATAACTTCTTTAAACGAATCCAATAGGTCAGAGAAGGAAGATTTCAAACACTTGATCAATGCTTGATTCGAGAGTATAGAATGTCGCTACAAGGAACAGTCGGGAACTTTTCCGGCAATTTTTGTGAGGTATGTGAGTTTTCTGGCATATAATTAAGATATGACTTTGCTTAAAAACTAATGAGTAAGGTTTCAATGGTGAAAAGGGAGTACGAGCTCGATTGATAGACAAGGACGAAGCACCAAAGGTACTTTGTTAATCTTTACAAGCACGTCATTATAAAGAGGTTAAGGTGTTAACTATTGAGTCTGGTGTTGTGCAGTGGGATCCACCAACCCTGGAGAAAGTTTCAGAGGACATGGTCGATAATTATTTCTCTCCCTTGACTCCTTCTGAACCTGACCTTGACCTTCCCATCAAACTCAGAGAAAGCATTTAGACTACTTCAGGTGTGGATCATCAAGCTTTATTACATCCTTTTAATATACAGTTTGAATAGCTTAGTGTGTGACTAATAACAATTTATGTCTGTGTTTTCACAGATTGCTGTCAACTTCTTCTCATGTTTCAAGACATTTGAAAGATGGGCCTCATTTACTTTGATAATTTAAAAAATAAAACCAAGTTTTGTATTGAATCTATTTCAATACGTTTTGGCTAGTTGAGATATATAAGATTATTAACACGATTAAGCATAGATTACGCATTCTTTCATTTTTAAACGAATAGAGAGTGGTGTATGTAATTCAAAAATAAGAAACAAATAACTATATATTGAAAGTGCTAAACAAATCGCTTTGTGCTCTTTCTTCTGTTGCAGTTAAATGCTAACATCAAACTTGTTTCAACTGCTTTTGTTTTTGCGCTTCTTCTTCTTAGGCTTGACAGCATCTTTGAGTGTCTTCTCTCCATCCTTGTATTTTGTAACCTCAGGTGTCTCTTTCATCTCTACATCTCCGGTTACTTCTTTCTGAGCATCTCCAGAGTCGCTTGTCTTTCTCTTGATCGGTGACTTGGTCACGGAATCTCCTGGATTAGAAGAAACAGAACCAATTTCAGTTCCTTTGAAAGTGGCAGGAGAGGCAACAGCTTCTTGTTCCTTGTTGCTTTTTAAATCGACATGTTCCCGAGGTATCTCTGCGGAAGACTTCGTATGCCCCTCCTTCACAACTACAATAGGTCCAGAAACTTCAGGTTTAGCCAAAGTAGGATGTCGCTTCACCTTTTGTAAGTTCTTCTCACGGTTATATGCTTCAACCTGCACCAAGAAAACAAAGCAAAACAAAATGTGAATGAACTGTCATCTTTTTGTACCCAAAAGGAAAACGCTCTGCAACTTTGCACCTCTTGTCTAATAATCTTTGTTGTTGCAGCTGCTCGTGAAGAAGCAAGACGCAAGCAATGAAGGATTACACTCTGGTTAACACCTTCTTCTCCTGTTTTTTGTATTGCACATATATCACCATTGGCGTTGACTGTCACAGTCATTCTCCCACACATAACCTCTTCTTCAACATAAGTTGGGTCCATCACCTACATAACAACACAATACCCGTTTCTTATCTCATAAAAAAGGTAACCAAAAAAAAAAACAATTTCAATTACCACGATGTTGCCTTTGTTAAAAAATCCAAACGTGAAGGCTATGGGGAGATGGTGTATTATCAATGGGAGTGGCTCCCGTTCCTGCAAAAAGAAAGCAAACGATTGAAGTTGAGAACAACAACTTCTTACAAGTCTCTCTTAATGTGACTAACCTCTAGTGAATGTATGATAACTTCTTGACTGTTCTCCCCACCTACAGTGCAATCTGGTCTCCTAAACGTCATAAGCGCTGCTAACGCAGCAATATTTGCAGCATCAACCAAGTTGCTGTACAAGAGCGAGTGATAAAACACACGAATAAGAGAGGATCATCTTAAAAACCAGAACCTTCAATGAACATGAAGGAGAAGAGAAGTACTGTATCCAATAAAAAACCTACCCTCCATTGTCCAAAATGTGAAGATCAATGCGAACAGACCAGACCTTCTTTCCAGCTAGAACGCATAGTGACTCTGTATCTACCGCACGGCTTTCTCTGCAACCAACACAGTGATCAATTTACCATAGTTTTTGCTATCTTTAATGCAGGTTATTCCAAATAGTGACTTACCTTAGACCACGGTCTATAATACGGCCAAGCTCCACAGCAGATTCGCCAGGACGACCTGGCTCAAACGATGGATCAGCCATAGGAGAGAACTCCGTGAAGATAGAGAGGGATCCTTCATTAGGTCTGTCTTTGTAAGGTTGTACCAACTGAGCAGTCACAAAACCCATCACATGAGTCTGACCAAGCTGAACTTCTGAGCTACCATATTCTCTGTTAATTCACACAACATGAAAAAGCTCTTTAGTTCCAACAATTACAAACCCCCATCTAGGATTCAAAAGAAGAAGCAGTAAGAGAATGTTCTGTACATAAGCAAAACGCATCAACTACTAGTGATTACAGAGAGAGAGAGCAAACCACATACATTCAAATATATCACAAAACCCAACAAAAAGACTTAAGCTTTTCTGAGCTAAATACAGCAGAACCTTAGAAGCATCCAAGATGCAGAAACAGTATCCATAAGCAGAAGGGTTGAGCACTTACTTTCCAAACTTAATAGTAAGCTTGCGGTAATCATAAAGACCACGACCATCGACTCTGAGCTCAGATTGCAACGCAGTTTCCACGAACTTACTTTCGTTCACTGTCAACCTCCACATATTAGCCAATCTCCCCTCCATTGTTTGCTATGACAACTGATACGATTTCAGAAAGAAAAAGAAGTAAAAATCAAAACTTTGGGAAACCCATTTAGAATAAGAGAGATAGAAGTAAGAACATCAATGAGGATTCATCTTTCAACTAATCGATACATGTGATGAAAAAAAAAACAGAGAAGGGTCTTAGAGTTTATGCCTTTGAAAGCTAGAGAGACTATTGTAATGCTTGACCCGTCCGAGGAAAGAGAGAAGACGCGAAGAAGAATGATATTTTTCCTCTTTATAGCTCTCCCTTTCGGCTTCTACAACAAGACGGTGGTGCTCGGCGACGACTGGGAAGAGGTTTTGTTGAGAAACGACGCCTGAGAATATGGGCTTTTCAATATTCAGGCTTGGCCCAATATAGCTTTTTCACGGATCGGCCTAATAGGTGAAAGTATATGGGCCCTTTGAGCTATTTGTCAGAATATATGTTAGCCAATTTGTTCAACTTTCAACTACCAAAAACAGTTCCTTTTTAACAAAGAATAGTTGCAAACTTTTTTAATATAAATTTTTTATGGTTTCAACGTTTGTTGCTCGAACTTCATGATTTTTCTTTTTAACAATTCAGCAATGGCAAAACACGTAAACAAAGTTTTTTTTAATGGGAGATCAAAATCACGTAAAGGTTGCATATCAAATGTGCATGCAAATCATTACCCCATGCAGTAAGTAAATAGACTAATAAAGATCGGATATAGTGATGGGCTCACTTAAACTGGGCTTACTTCTTGGACTAGTAAACAATAAGGGGTTATTTTCGTAAATTACAAAATTCAAAAAAATGGAGAGAAACTTGGGAGAGTGGGTGATAACTGATAACTGCCTCCAACCGTCACTACAAAAACTTCCGCAGACACAATCACACAACACAACACAACACAACACGACTTATCAAATAAAAAGACATGGAAGCAACGAAGAAGGAAGAGATAAAGAAAGGGCCATGGAAAGCGGAAGAAGACGAAGTGCTTATGAACCATGTCAATAGATACGGTCCTCGTGACTGGAGCTCCATTCCATCCAAAGGTCTTCTTCAACGCACCGGCAAGTCATGCCGTCTCCGTTGGGTCAACAAACTCCGTCCTAATCTCAAAACGTATAAAACTTTCTTCCCTCCCTCCCTCCCTCCCTCGTCTTCTTCTTCTTCGATCTTGCTTCTGTTTGCTTAAAACGTTTAAGGGTTTTCTTTATAGTGGGTGCAAGTTCTCTGCCGAGGAAGAGAGGACGGTGATTGAGTTGCAAGCGGAGTTTGGTAACAAATGGGCTAGAATCGCTACGTATTTACCGGGAAGAACTGATAATGATGTGAAGAATTTTTGGAGTAGTAGAATAAAGAGACTCGCTAGGATTCTTCATAACTCTTCTGATGCATCGAGTTCTAGCAATCCAAAACCTTCTTCTCATCGAAATAAAGGAAAAAACGTTAAACCAATCCAATCCTTATATGCCTCTCAGGTATTTTTTATAAGTTTTTGAATAATAATAATATATATTTTTGTTTGTTACAAAGAATTTTTTTCAGTTTTCAGTTTGTGTGTGTTTGTTTTAGTTTCAGAGATTTGGTTTGGTTGAGGAAGAGACTACAGCTTCTTCTTCATCTTCTAGGATTCTTCCTTACTCATCATCAGACCAAGTTGATGAACCCTTGAGGTTGCCTGAATTGGGTATTAAGTTAGAACATAAGCCATTGGCTTTTGGGACTGATCTTGTTCTTGCAGAGACAACGACTCCACTCATGTCTGAGTTTCATATTGCTAATCAGCAAGCGGTTAATAACTCCAACTCTTTCTCTTCAGAAAGTATAGAGATTTTGGCTAGACTCGACAACCCTTATTACTACGATATCCTCGGACCGGCTGATTCTTCTGAGCCGTTGTTCCTTCTTCCCCAGCCGTTTTTTGAGCCGTCTCCCATGCCAAGAAGATGCAGACATGTTTCAAAGGATGATGATGAAGAAGAAGAAGCTGATGTTTTCTTAGATGATTTCCCGGCTGACATGTTTGATCAAGTTGACGATCCAAATCAGAGTCCTTAGATTGTTCTTGTTGTTTGTTTCTATTAGATTGCTTCCCCCTAAATGTGTGTGTTTATGTCTAATTTAATTAACTCAGACTCTAACTAGCTTTGTTTTAGATGTGTGCTTCACAAGCAACACTCTGAACTACTTTGTTATGTAATGATAATCCTTCTTTTTCTGTTAATGTTCTTTTGTTGGCAGAAATGTAAATATTTTATTTGACTGAATCAAACTTGAAAAATATATTTCATAATTCATACAAAAGCAACCAAATAGTACATAAACAGAGGAACTAAAGCCAGTTGACTATAAACCGGTGTTCGGTTTATGACGGGATCATGACTAAACCTGATTCCAGCTTGACAATGACTCAAAACCACTTCACACATGGTACTGCTGTGGTGGTCAAGGAATGGTACTTGATTCCAGCTTGACCAAGACTTGTAATCACTTCAAAGTCTCCAGCTTTAGCAGACCCTTCTTGACTCGAGACCTGTCTTCTCAGTTCAGCACAAGCACAATACTCTACCTCGTACACATCTACGTCTTTAAAGGTTGCAAATGTAGTCCTTACTCCTTCCCCTGCACATAGAAGTTCTCACAAGTCAAAATATATTCAAAACATAAACTGCTTAATTAAAGGGATTATCATAGACTCTTTGCTACTGGATACTGAAACCTTAGAGAAAAAAGAAAGGTATTCTTTCTAGAGAAGCAAAGCTAAATCAAAGCAGAGACATTTTTACATTCATTGAATTAGTAAGAGAGATTGAAACTAATAAAATCAAGAGTGTGTGTAACAATCAATGTCCACATAACACAACCAAGAATGCCTTGTTTACCGTGAGTGACTAAGAGCAAGTTCTCTGAAGGGTACTTATCAGCAAGAGTCTTCACCAAACTAAGAAATCGATCTGTGCATCCTTCCACAGTCTCTTCCCATTGTGGCATCTGAACACAGCCAACATGACACACTCAGAAGATGATCATCAAGTTTCTATGCTCAAATTGCTTCCAAGAAAACAACATACAGAAACAGAACAAGACAAGGTCTATAGAGAGATCACCTCTTTATAAACAGGATCAACATTATGATCCACCATTCCTTCAGGAAACATAGCTTCAAGATCAGAAACCAAGAAATCGAATTTTCCATCTTTTGGAGCAATCTCAGCCTTAATAGCCATACTGTTCAGCATCTCACTCAAACCAAACTCAATAGACACCTGAAGCAGACAAGAACCAACCACCTTAACCAGTTTATAATACCATACAAAGTTACAAAGACAACCTTTATTAGGACAAGAAGCACCAAAAGATGATCAGAATCCGACCTTGAGCTTAGATTTATCGATAGAAATAACGTCTTTAGACGAAGTAGCGTTGGGTTTTAAGTCAACGGCGGAGAGAGCGGAGATAACTTCTGAAGCGGTCTGAACGCAGCGGATGAAGGGAGAGACGAACACCCTGTGGATAGGAAACTGGATCTGAGATCGGATCCGTTGACCAGTTTGAAACGCACGGACCAAACCGTCGTGAACGAGTGGAGGGTCCCAGGGTCTCGAAGCTGTATCGAGCCAGAGTGGGTTGATCTTGTCAATGCGATCACCGTGACGCATCATCAAGATGTTTTGGTATCCATCGGTGGTGTTCGCATAAGCAGACGACTCCATTGTTGCTCTGATGGTGGTTGGTGGCTTGCCCTACGTTGGTCGTTTTATAGTTATACATGACGTAAAGAACTAAAACATGTGTTTAATTAATAATATTATTAATACTTTCATATATTTAAATTATAAAACTACTAAAATGAACCACTCATATTAAAAAGTACTCCTTCCGTTTTGATTTAGTTGTTGTTGTATGAAAAAAAATTCGTTTCAAAATAATTATCGGTTTAAAGTTTCAATACAAAATTTATTAATAAGATTTTCAATTTTATTTTTTATTGATTAAAAATATGGTTATGTGTATAGGTAATTGAGTTTTTTTATTTTGGAAATATACAAAATCATATGTTTTCTTAATATATACTCCCTCAGTTTTATATTAGTTGTTGTTGTAGGCAAAAAAAATTGTTTCAAAATAAGTGTCGTTTTAGAGTTTCAATGCAAAATTTATTAATAAGATTCTCCAATTTATTTTTCTATTGGTTGAAATATGGTTAGGTGTATAGGTAATTGTGTTTTTATTTTAGAAATATATAAAATCATATGTTTTATTAATATGTGTGTATAAACCTATAATGACAAGTAATATGAAACAGAGGGAGTATATTTTTTTGGGTATATGTTTTCTTAATATAATTTCATAAACTTAGAATGACAAGTAAAATAAACGGAGTGAAAGTATATTTTTAAATTACAAAAGTCACCGGTCTTTTATTAAAAGATCGTCTTTTACTAATTGTAAATAAACAGTAGTACAGTACCAAGGTGCCCGAATTAAACCGGCTAAACCGGAGATTGGCTTATTACAGGGTCATGTAATTGGGACATTGTGTTCCCTCAAAGACACTCCATGACTAGTAACCACCTCAAAGTCCACAGATTCACCAGACCCATCCTGTCTTCTCAAGTCAACACAACCACAATAATCTACAAAGCGCTTAGTTGCGTCTTTTAAGTACTTGTAAAGTATAGTACTTACTCCTCCCCCTGAAAGGGAAACGTTTTCAAGATTAGAGAGAGATGTTGGTTTTGATTTTAAACTAAAACGGCCATAATCATTTTTATTTACGATGAGTGATTAAGAGCAAGTTCTCAGAAGGGTACTTATGTGCAAGAACTTTTAATGTATTAACATATCGTTCCTTGAAGCCTTCTGCAGATTCTCCCCATTGCGGCAACTACATCGAAACAACATGGAATCATGATTCAAATATATCTATCTATAAGACTATATATATCAAGTTATGCTAAGAGAAATGAAGAACGTGAAGAGTCAGATATAGAGTTACCTCTTGATAAACCATATCGACATTATGGTCCACTGTTCCCTCAGGAAACATAGCTTCAAGATCTGAAATCTTGAAATCAAACTTCCCATCTTTTGGAGCAACGTTACTCTTAATAGCCAATGAGTTCAATATCTCGCACAGTCCAAACTCTATAGCTACCTGAAGCAGACGAGACAAGGCACACGTAATATGTGAGTGTATAATCTTAACTTACATGCACGTATAATTTGTGTAACAATATACTTCATATTATATATGTATTGAAGTATAAATAGGGCGACATGGTGCGTAACCTTGAGCTTAGAGTTATCAATGGAAGGGACGTGGGAGAGAGCGGCGACAACTTCAACAGCAGTCTGGATGCAGCGTAGAAAAGGAGAGACAAAGACACGGTGAATCGGAAACGCAACCTGAGAACTGATTCTTTGGCCGGTTTGAAAGGCACGAACCTTACCGTCGTGAATGAGCGGTGGATCCCACGCTCTTTCAGCGGTCGAAGCCCAGAGTGGCTCAAAACGGTCTATTCGTTCGCCGTGACGCATCACGATGATATTTTGGTGGCCATCCATGTTTGATTTAGCAAAATCCATCTCTTTTCTATGTGTGGTTTTTGCACGTCTATATGTGAGGCGTATTTAATATTTATAAATGCAATATATTAAGAACGTGCAAGAAAGTTTTTCTTTTGGTAAGAACGTATAAGAAAGTTTTGAAGGAATTAAACTCCTTTTAGTGGAATCTTATTCCACAATAGGAAATTGCTAGGAAGATAACTCTACACAAAGAAGTTATTAAACTTTGTTTTACACGATTCACTTAAATTACTACGAATTTCTTTTCTTTCTTTTTTTTGTTTATCGATGGCAGTTACTACAAAGTTTACATTTAGACTAGAAAAAACCGGATCAAGCGTTGTGAATTTCGCATATCGAAGGAAACAAGAGTAGATCAGAGTAGTACAATTATAGATTAAAGGATAAAAGAAATTCAAAGCAGAAATTAATAGCAGAAATCAAGGCATGCTAGATCCATCATGTGAGTATAGATTTAAGTGGACAGTTAAAACCAAGCTGATTGGTTCTTTGAATTCTATACCGACCAAACTGAATCAAAACTACACCACAACCGAATCAATTTCAATCAAGTCAAACCTGAAACCATTTTTAAGTATTATCTTATCAGTTATCATATTATGTAATCTATTTATTTTACTAATAATTATTTTAGTTTGACCGTAGTTTGATTTTGTATATTTTTTCCACAAATCTAACCAATCTCAAAACAATCTAAGGAAGGAAGGAATGAAAGTGTCGGGCCCATATAGCTTCTGAATCCTCAGGTGTGGCCCATATAGCTTCTTAATCCTCAAGAACCATGAAAAAAACGAAGGTTTCATCGCAACTCCTGATACGACGTCGTACATTCGTGTGTCAACATTGCGAAGGGCAATGCTCTTTCAGACAAGGATCTTCGAAGCTGTTGCAGATAGAGTTTACTTTCACACTCTTTTGTCTTAACAGCTTTAATGTTAGATCTGTCTCTTACTTCGCTCCGAAGTCTCCTCTCATTACATACCCTTCGAATCCCTTCAAATCCAATCCCACACTCTTTCCTCCACACTCGAGATCTCAATGGCATCTCCGAGTCCGTACACCAAGCGTCGCTCCGTCGCCGCGCCTCCGTCTATCAACCCTCGGTCGAAAGGAGGATTCTTCTGTAAGTCTATCCTATTCACTCTGTTTCTCCTCGCATTGCCGTTGTTCCCTTCTCAGGCTCCGGAGTTCGTCGGCGAGACTGTGCTCACCAAATTCTGGGAACTGATTCACCTCCTTTTCGTCGGCATTGCTGTCGCTTATGGTTTGTTTAGCCGTAGAAGTGTTCAGTCCTCAGTTGATTCAAGGACGAGCCGTGTAGATGAGTCTTCATTGTCGTATGTATCTAGTTTCTTCCAGGTTTCCTCTGTTTTCGACGAGGATTCTTGTGATTTTAGGAGTGATGAGAGTCGTTTGATTCATCTGAGTACTCGAGCTTCTGTAGCTGTAGTGAATGAGTTGGAAGAATCTGAGTCTTACAATCAAGTGCAAGCTTGGAACTCGCAGTATTACCAAGGGAGATCTAAGGTTGTGGTTGTTGCTCGACCAGCCTATGGTCTTGATGGCCATGTTGTGCACCAACCATTAGGCTTGCCGGTTAGGAGTTTAAGGTCGGGTTTAAGAGATAACGCAGCTCCTGAGGACAGCTCGTGTGATGAATCTGTAAACGAGAAAGCTGAGGAGTCACTGGCTGATCAGGATATTGATGAGGTCATGGCGTCTCCGTCTCCACCTGTTGTTCCATGGCATTCTAGACCTGAAATGATGGCAATGGGAGACAATTATCTTTCAAACTTTCACCCTCTATCCATGGATGAAACCCACTATGCAGCCCTTGAATCAAGATCTTCTCAGTCTACTGTTTCTTCCTCTTCTTCATCACGGATTAGCTTTGAGTCCCATACTCAGAACAGATTATCGCCTTCTCGTTCTGTTTCTCAAGAGTCATTAAACTTGAATGTGGATGAATCGGTTAAGGAGAAGAGTCTTGAGGCTTCATCACGGTCTAGTTCTCCGTCTTTGCCCCCATCACCACCACTGTCTCCATCTCCACCATTAGCAATTGGTGATACACTCAAGCTTGTCTTACATTCTCGGCATCATAGTGATGGTTCTTTGTTAGAGGAACATGTGAGGCAAGTATTGGAAGATGAATTAGAGGGGAGTGACGTTAGAGGCAAAAGAACAGAGATCTTCAGCAAGAAGGAGCTTGGATCTAAATCACTGAAACTGACTGCTGAAAGTTCCAGAAAAGGGAAGAGCAAATCTCGCAGATCATATCCTCCTGATGATGATGATTCCACAACTAGAAGGCGTGATCTTCAGCACAAGAGTGATGACCATTTGCTTGAAGACAGTATCAGGAAAGGATTGGAGTCTGACCATAACAATCTGAGGGTCAAGAAGGGACGGAGTCATGAGTCTTTGGAGCTAACAGCAGAAGCTTCAAGCCTGACCATTCCTGCTGTGGATGTACAGTTCCAACCAAAGAACGCCGCCAAAGCTTCAAGGCGTTCTTCAAGAGGGGGCCGAGACACTTTACCGGTTAAAGACATCAAAAGAAACTCAGAGGATGGCTTTGTGGACTTCGATAAGTCTAGAAAGAAAGATATTCCTGGTGATAACAAGGAAGTGAAATCAAATAGTACAAGACGTGAACCACAATCTTGGAGAGGTTCTAGTAAAGTTTCATCTAGAGGGAAGTCCGTGAGGACCATAAGATCTGATCGCCATGGGAAAGATCTAAAGACAGATGGAGCATCATCTCATGACCGGACAGAAGCTAAAGCAGAAAGCCACGGAAGAACAAAACCAAGAAGACAATGGAAAGAAGAGCTAGCTATTGTGCTACACCAGGAGAAGCTTTCAGAAACTCAAGCTAAATCAGAGCCACAAGATGATGTTGTTACTGAAGAAACCGAGGTAGAACAACTTCAACTAACCTTAGAAGAAGAAGAAGAAGCTGCTGCTGCTTGGGAAAGCCAGAGCAATGCAAGCCATGACCATTACGAAGTTGATAGAAAAGCTGATGAGTTCATAGCCAAGTTCAGAGAACAGATTAGGTTGCAGAAACTTCATTCTGGTGAACAACCTAGAGGAGGTGGTGGCATTGGCATTATCAGAAACAGCCATTTCAGATGACACACTCACCATTCAGGACCATTGTGAAATAATATATTTGTGGACTTATTATGTTTATTTATCTCCTGAGATTTTTCTGTAATAATGACAACACGATCAGATTCACGCAACATGACGAGTATGTTTAGTAAGAATTCAAACAACAACACAATCAGGTTGAGATATGACGCAGCACAAGCTGAAGCTGATCCACCTCCGGACCAATCAGGTTCATAACGGAGTTCCCTACACTAGGAAGCTCAGAAACTGCCATTGTTATTATAGATGATGATGATGATGATTTGTCAGAGAGGTATGGCACTATATGCTTCTTCATGTCTTCATGAGATATCTGAAGATGGTTTCCAGGGACGTTAACGAATTTGACCTTTCCAGCTTCGTCTAAAGCTCTCAAGCCGATCCAGTCCTCTGTATAAAGCTTGGTCTACAACAAAATCCAAACAAACAATTGTCATAGCGACATGTATCTGGCTACGCCATTTGAAACAATGGTTCAACCATGTATTTATTACCTCTTGCGGTGGAAGAATGGTCTTAAAAGACCCATCAGGATAATAACCAAACCATGAGGTCTCTTTAGGTATCAGTATCGTATCATGCTCAAACTGAAAATTGAAAAAAAAGAATGTTATCATCAACAAGAAACACTTAGCAGAGAAGCGGGTTTTGGATGACTGCTGACCATAATAAGCACAAGATTCTCCAAGCTTGAGAACCTCTCTTTATAAGTCGAGTTTTTAACTGGAAGTTCGTTGTTTAACTTTGGGAGAAACCTACAACCTTCCATGTAACCCGCAATGTCCTAAGAAAGCCTTTGGTTACAAGACTGAAAAAAATATAATCCGAAACTTTTGAACCTTTTAAAAGAAACTTACAGTAGGGATTTTGAGAAAACCGCTAGGAGCCAAATGTTCCTGGAAACTCAAATCAACATGTAATACTAAGTTTCACTTCCCTAACAGAAAATCACACAGAAGCTGAACGTAGTTACCTACCTGCATATAGTCGCTGTAG
The DNA here is from genome assembly GCA_012274485.2 of Sinapis alba. Lineage (NCBI taxonomy): Eukaryota > Viridiplantae > Streptophyta > Magnoliopsida > Brassicales > Brassicaceae > Sinapis > Sinapis alba. Next base: position 24,395 of record MU105965.1, on the reverse strand, counting down.
ATCTCTGTTTTGATCATACTGTCCAACATTATACAAATCCAGGTAACCTAGAAAGATCAAGAAAACGTTTACAAACAAGAAAAAAGCTCCATGTCAATGGATTGGAGGTATTTATAAGAAACCGAAATTTTGGAGGGAAGTTAGTAACTTACACCACAGAAAGGAATGGATGCAGTGCCAGCATGAGGTCCCCCTACCGATACAAAACTCTTAACCTATATTAACCACAATGATAATAATCATTATAGAGAAAACATTCACAGATACAGATAGGCATGTGTTTATGGAACTTACAGGTGGTGCATCATCGCAGAACTCAATGAGAGCTCGACCAATCATGTTTCCCTGAGAAAGCCCTACAATGCTGTAACCATCGCTCAGCTCAGGCATACTTTTCACCTGTAGTATTACATCCATGATTAAATGAATCTTCAACAGCTACAACTAGCAAAAGAGAAAAACACTTTATGCAGTTGATCTGACCTTCTCCCAAACAACAGCTGTCTGCATAACAAAAAAAGAGACCAAAAAGATTAGATTTTCATAAAAAGTTCACTACTTTTGGAAGTTGGAACATGTAATATATTATCACCTGATCAAGAAGAGGCATGGTCCATGAGTCCCATGAGCCCTTCCCAATCTCCCTGAATAAACATCGATAACGGATTAAACACAAAACGTGAGCCAACGATTGAATATAAAGAGGACATATACAGAGAAAGACATACAAGCAGTATCCTTGTGAAGAAGACCAATCACTTAAAAGCTCTGTGAAATGTTTCACTCCTGAGTTACTGCACTTATCCCCAATTCCTGCAGAAAAAAAAAACAATCTTTCACTTAATTTTCCAGAGATTTTGGAATTTGAAACCCTAAAAACACTCTTACAAACTCTAAACAAACTTACCATGTAGAACTATGAAAGGAACAGACGAAGCGATTGTAATGAAAGAGCAGACTAGGGCAATAATAATAGTCGCTGCCTTAAGAAAAGCCATTCTCTAGGGTTTTTGGTGTGGGGGAAGAGGAGGGAAGTCAAACAGATTCGTAGTCTCTCCGGTACCGGAACGATCTCCGCCGGCGAATTTATTTTCGTCACCGAGAACTTTTTTTTTTCTGTTCGATGGGATAAATAAAAGTCTTGGTGGTTGTTCTTATTAATAGTTGAGCACGTGAAAAACACGCGCTAAGTGAGTTAGTTGGCTTTTAGTTGGTTTCTCTTATCCCCCGCTTGGATTTCGCGCGTGGAGGAGTGATTTTGTCAACAACAGTCTTTTTCTCTTATAAGATATTGCTTACACGAAACATATTTAAACCGTTCTGGTTCGAGTCGAAAACCCGGTTTTGAGTTAAGTCCACTCAAAACATCTCCATCGCCGCCAAACGACCCCTTCACCCACTCCAGTCTCCATGCTACGGAACGATGGGGCTCACGATGTTATCGATGTTACGCTGTCTCGATCCTTTTTTCGTCTGTATCTCTGGAACTACTACTACATTCTTACCTGCTCATGTGTAACAAATTATGTTCTTTATTTTCATTTTGTAACTGGTCATGGTCGTAGCTCTAGGTCATTATAACCATGCTCTACAAAATCACATTCCATTTTAATTTATTAGGATCTCCTGTAAATTTAACTAACCAACAATGTTTTTACAAGCACCACAAGTTAGAACTAATCCCTTACGAAACAAAACCCGAATTTCTGTTTCAAAGAAATAACAACCCAATGTCCCAAATCTCATGGAGCCAATCACTAAGATAAAGGCAAATCCCAGAAGTCAAGTGGTGAGAGAGAGAGACCTTGTCCTCTCTCTCTTTTTTGCTTGTATGCTCTGTTGTTGTCTTAGGCTTTTTGATATAAGAGTTTCTTGAGGTGTTAGATCTTTCTACTTACAAAGTAGTCCTTCGTAAGCTGTTTGCTATTTATTTATTGACTTAAAAGGCTGTATGATGGCATATCTTCAATACCTGTTATGTCTTCAACCATTATCTCGCTCTCCAGTTGCCGCCTTGTCGATTTCATTACCGTCTGTGTATTTATCCACATAATTACCATTAACCATTTGGTGAACTTGGGCCAAGATAAAGCATCAAAACCAGCCAAGTATGCGACAACGAAATGCCCTATTTTTTATTAAGTCGAGTGATAATAGGAAAGGTTACAGCAAGTACTTACGTTAAATTCCATGTATGAAGCACGCAAAGAGAGCCATTGCTGATCCATTAGCTTGAAGGCAATACAATAGAGAAGGTCAAACGCAGATTCGTTCACTGCAAAAATACAAGTCGAAGGATACACACACTTAGTAATCTACTTGTGTGACAGACAATGACAATTTTTAGTCAGCAGTGTCTGGTCATTACCCGAAAGGAATCTCAAAAATGTTTCGCCAACAATACTTCGTGGTTTCACTGTAAAATTTAAGGGTATTTTATTGTTAGTATGTACAACTAGGATACTGTTGCTGAACCTGAGTTATATCTCAAAATAGGGTAACATAACCACCAAATACGAAAATGTCTAATTACTAGTTCGGAACTAGGAGTGACATATGCTATTTTAGCTAGTTGCCTAGAAAATTATGCCTAATGCAAGTAAGAGCAAGTTCAAAACGAAATATCTATGCAATAAGTAGTGTTGCTGTACCTGCTTCAAGGCCAAGCATCTGGATAAGCATGAACGTTATATTGACGCCAGCAACGGCAAACGGGTATTCCCACACAGAACGATCCCCAACCTGCTTCCGTAGAAGGTCCTGGAAGGATTTCTGCAGAACACCAACAAGTGGCATCATATAGATTGAGTGACGGAAGTTAAATGGCATTGCCTATCATGTGATGACAACTATAAAACATGTACCGATACAGTGTCACTGAAACTATTAACAGCAAAGACAGTTTTGAGAATCATATGCAACTCATTACAGTAGCGTACCGGGAAATTCTTAGCGAAGTACAACAAGTTTTCAAGAGATATGAAACCACCACCCCTGCCATGTGCTCCACTGTGAGTCAAGTAAAGTGGATAAAAGTGAAAGGATAGTGACTATAAGATGAGAAGAGAGATTACCTAAAATCTGTTGATGGATCTTTCCCTTGCCAACCCATTTCCTTCCACTGGTCAGATACAATTCCGTGTAGCTCTTCTTCAGGAAAGGCAAGTTTCCAAAGACCCTTCAGAGCTTCCTACATTCATACGAAGCACCAATATTTATGTAACGCAGGTACAGATTGACTTACTGAAGCTATCACGCAGAAAAAACTGAGGCGCTGGTAAACTTTTGAGACGATCACCATCTACTTGATGACATAAGTTCGTTTTGAGCATTCCCTTGCAAACAAAACCCTTGAAGAAAACGTACCTGATGCTGAGGAATTGAGCTGTCATATGCTACATCGATGCGGCACTGCAACCTCTGCATGCATTCCTCCTGCACGCAATCATCCACAAAAAGGGTAGAAGTGATGAGCTTTCGAGTAGACTAACCAGAAGTCAACTTATATGAGAGGAGAAAACATAGGGGAAAATGATGAACCTGAGCAGGTGTAAGATCAAAAGAAGGACGGGGGTCGCCATGAGTTCCCTGAGCACAAACACAGGAAAGGCCACGGCCTAACCATGCTGCCGATCCAGCCACAACCTCAGCTACATATAACACAATTACAAATGGTCTTGAAAGTGAGCTTTGGTGTATTTAATAAAGAATCTGAATGTTCACACAAGGGAATGACTGAGTCAAAGATCTTTTAGCTAGCTGACTTTTATAGCTATAGTAATATTAATGTGCTGTAGAATACGTGAGAAGCATACAAATTCCATTTAAGCAATAATCTTCTTAAAATACAGAACGATGAAAACTTCCAAAGTGCTTAAAGGGACTAATCTGCAGATGAATAAACTAAAATAAACGATAGAAATCGCATAAAACTTTTGAGAGAAATCACGCAAACAAGCTTGAACAAACGTTAAAGAGATGTATAGTATAGATAATAAAAGTAGGACTTACAAAGAAGATCCACACACATAATCACTACACCAATTTATCAGAAGAGCAATACAACAACGCAAATGGCATCAGAACAATAGATCTGCCGTACCAAATCTCTAAAAAAGGTATTCGCCAGCGAAGAGAGAGGGAGAGAGAGAGTGCGAGTGAAAGAAGAAAAAAAAGGTGGATAAAAAGTATGAGAGAGAGAGAGACGAAAACGCGTTTGTTCCAAAAAAAAAAAAAAAGAGAATCGAAATGTATAGAAGCAGAGTGATGATGAAAGTTTACCAGATGATGAAGAATGGTAAACGCTTCCCTGTTCCAGTCGTGGAGCAACCCTCCTCACCGCCACGAACGAGCCTCCTCCTCGATCTTCCATCTCCAATCTCTCTATCACTAACAAAACAAACAATGGAGAGTAATCGAATCAAATACAGCGAACAACAACAAAAGGAGAAAGACGATGTTACTATAGATTACCGTCGGGAAATGAGCAAATCGGCGTCGTATCGACCTGTAGAGAGAGAGAGAGAGATGCGAAAATGGTTTGGGTCTATAGATCTACTGAGTGTGGCCGGAGGCGATTGAGCTAATCGGATGGTGTAATCAATAATGATTCGGCCGTTTCTTTTTTTGTTTTCGGGTTTAAATCGCTATCGAAGCTTCATAACGGAAAAAGAAGGACTCGTGCGGTTTTTGCTTCCTCTCTGCGTATTTATGTTGGACGTCAACGACAATCGTCTACATCTTTGATTTTTTTTTTTAATTTTTTATTGTGGGAAAATGTTTTTAATTCGCTTAAATCTCTATTTTAAGTATTTACTCCGATTTTTTTTTTTTTTTTAACTCACGAGGACATGGATAATATTGTTTTGACATAATCTGAAACAAATTAACGAAAATTTAATAAAATATTGCAAATAAGAAAATTACGGCTAAACTTTTTCTATTTTGTTTTAACATTCTATCAAACAATCAAAATCTAATATTTAGTTAATGAATACGCCTTTCTAATTTGTTGTAAAAAAATTTAAATGAAAAATATCATGGAATAACGATAAAAAAAAATTCGTAGAATACATTTTTAACTTTAAAGTTAACTAATCTAACATTTTTAATTTAAAATTTTCAGAAAAAATGAGAGAAATGGTTTAAAAATTAAAATATAAGATTTAAATATAGAACTTTTTAAAAATATTATTTAAAAATTGGATTTTGAAATAACATTTTGAAAAAAAGAAAAATGAAAAGGTTCAAAAATGAGTTTTTAATATTGAATAAAATTGTTTTTGAATTTTTTTATTTATATTTATAGAGTAAGGATATAATTATCATTTACCTTTTAAATGAAATATTTTTAATTTTTCCCTGCTTGTATTTATTTTGGTTAAAAAAAATCCAGCTCCTTAAAATTTGACCTTTTTCAATTACTTTTTTTTGTCATCAAAAATTTCAACTATTAATAAATGTGTATCTTACAAAATGATATGATTAGCAAAAGGTTGGTTATAAAAAAATATGATTAGCAAAAGGTTGGTTATCTATCCCATTTGCATGTTGTGGCGCTTTTGAGTTTGGAAATGCAACCTCAGATTATAACATCTGCATTGTCAGAAAATATTTAATTGATTAAGTAAGACAAGAAATATGTAATCAACTCTAATCAAAATTCTCTTTCAATCTAGCTTGATTTTCTATTTAAATAAACCCAAAATTATCGAATCTAATCAGAACTCTCTTTTTTGACGTCAACTTTTTATTCAATTTTTTGTGATTACTTTCTAGAAGTAATAATGTTGTCTTACAAAGCTTAATCACATAAATGCGATCTCAGTCTCATGGAACGACAATTTCATGAGGCGTGGCCCGAATATTATGACCGGTATATGGTAGAGCTACAGCCGACCCGCGTGTAAATTGCCTTTTCCTTTTGTTCGTGACCGTGTGACTAGACATTCAATTATTACATTTTCGTTTTCTACGTTAACGTAAGTCTTCTTAAGTTTAGTACAATTAAAATGTTGACAAAAAAATAGTACAATTACAATAAATTAAATTGAAACTTACGAAAATACAAAACTCGGGAATTGTCAAAAGTCGGTGGAATGAGCTATGATGACTACTTTCTCCGACAAAGACTCCGTTCTACAAAAAACTATTCCTAGATCCCAAAATCATGTTTGGGTCAAGATAACGTGTATATACATACTTCAGATTATTTTTAATCAATTAGCATAGTACAGCCCATTTCGACAGTGTCTGTACCGCAAGGCCCAATTATAAAAGCCCATTATAGTAAAACAGAAGAAAGAAAAAAACAGTGGAGAAGAAGAGGAAACCATCTTTACATCTCCTATGTCCTGTCCTCCACTCTGTGACCAGAACTAATTTAAATTTAAAAATTTTAAAATCAAATAAAAAAGAGGAAAACCCTAGCGTTCTCCGTCTTCCTCTCTAAGCTTGAGAAAGTCTCGAGACTTTTGAGAATCGAAACCTCGAAATATGTACAAGGAACGTAGTGGCGGGTCATCGAGATCGGAGATCCTCAGCGGAGCAGTTGATCGGAAACGAATCAACGATGCACTCACCAAGAAGCTAGAGAAATCTTCACCTTCCACCTCTAGGGCTTTCGCCGCTTCCACTGCTAAACCTCAGCTTCCCGATGGTTTTGTTCTTTTAGCTCCTTCCTTCACATCTTTATATGTTTGTGTAGTTAATTTTGCATTGTCTGAATCGAATCCTTTTTTGCAGTGGAGTCTGAAACGGACAGTGAAGAAGGTTCGGATGTGAGTGGTTCTGAAGGTGATGATGACACTTCGTGGATCTCGTGGTTTTGTAACTTGAGAGGGAATGATTTCTTCTGTGAAGTCGATGAAGATTATATACAAGATGATTTCAATCTTTGTGGGTTAAGTGGTCAAGTTCCTTACTACGACTATGCACTTGATCTCATTCTAGATGTAGAGTCTTCAAACAGTAAGTGGATGTGTTATGTTCTTGTCTGAAAGTTTGAAACTTCTGTGTCTGAAACCTTTGTTATTTTGTTAGGTGAGATGTTTACTGAAGAACAGAATGAACTTGTGGAATCAGCTGCTGAGATGCTTTATGGTCTTATTCATGTTCGTTACATTTTGACTACTAAAGGAATGGCTGCTATGGTTAGTTAGTGTTGTACTCTTCTTTAGTGCTTATCATTTTGCTTAATGACTTCATTTGTTGAACAATCACACTCTTATGTAGACTGAGAAGTACAAGAACTGTGATTTCGGGAGATGCCCGAGAGTTTTCTGTTGCGGACAGTCTTGTCTACCTGTTGGACAGTCTGATATCCCGAGATCGAGTACTGTGAAGATATACTGCCCGAAATGTGAAGACATATCTTACCCGCGATCTAAGTTCCAAGGCAGTATCCTTTTTCTCTGCTTTTTCTTTCAGTTGAGACAAATCTAATGTTGAATAGTTGCATAAACGCTGCAGAGAGACATGTTAGTGGTTTATCATGTCTTAGTGGTTCCCCCTTAAATGATTTGTGCAGATATTGATGGAGCATACTTTGGAACCACATTCCCTCACTTGTTCTTGATGACATACGGGAACTTAAAGCCGCAGAAACCGACTCAGAAGTATGTTCCAAGAATATTTGGGTTTAAGGTACACAAACCATGATACACTACTAGTGTTAGCATTCTCAGTGGTGATACATCTAGTGGCTTGGATGTGAGCAATTGAAACGGTAGTTTCGATTCAAGTGGAGGCACACCATCAGTCACTGGAATCTTGAAAGAATCTCATGAAGTACCAAGAAAACTCATCGCAACAGACTGGCTCATTGGGGTTAGAAGACGGACAATCTCTCTGCTCCGAAATGTTTTCCCCAGTTAGTTAGTGTCTTTTATCTTCTCAGCTTATTTGGTATTTCTAAAACTCAGAAATTGATTCAGTAATGAAAAGCAAAATCAAGCTAACAAATTTGTGTCAGAGATCAGAATCTGTGTGAATCTTGCTTGTTTGTTACACCGTTCCAGCTAATGAAGTAATGATTTGTAGTTACATGTTTAAGTCTAGTCATGATGATTCTTGTTCATTGGTTGAGCAAATTCAGTTAAGGATTAGCATTATTACTCATGGTCAAGCCTAGTAATAAAATGATTCTTGCTTGTTAAATGAGCAAATTCACAAAGGTGTAGTATATACTGAACTATAAAAAGAAATAAAACTATCAAAGTAAGAGAGAGATAAAAAGTAAACAAAACTCGAATAAACCATGGATTCACGGCTAAATGTAATAACGTCTTGAATCAAAAACACAAGCATAGTAGTACTCAGTAACACAAATTGGCAAAAAACAAAAGTAGATTTTGATTTTAACCCTCGATTTGCTCCCTCAACCTCCTGATAGTGCTTCTAACAGTGACAGCACTGGCGGTGTTCATGGTGTAAGCACCACCAGCCTTGACCTTGCCACAGTCCTTGCATCCCCAGATACCAACAGCCTTTCGCTTCACTCCGTACTTACCGCAGAACTCACAGAAGTACTTGCTGTGTTGACTCACTTCCATCTTCTTTATCTGCTTCCTGATACTCGCTCCATAACGAGTACCTACGTGACATAGATACAAATCATTAATACGTTCATACACAAACCTAAACTAATATATTTCTATTTTGTGAATGCAAACTAGTCATGAAAATGATGAATACTCCATTACACAGTGAATCTAATTACATCATAACTTTTCACAACCTAATCATCGTGAAGAGCTAATATAAGGCAGAGAGAGAGAGAGAAGGCTTACCATATTTGCCGACGATTCCGACCTTCTTCGTTCTCTTCGCCTGTGGGAGAGACAAATTAAAAAAGCGTGAGCTAATCGCAAGTTAGATCTTCATCATAATACTAAAGACATTGTGATATAAGAAGAACAGTAACGCGTGAAGAGGAGAGATCTTCACCATTTCCAACCCGAAGAAGATGAGCACTGCCGCCGAAGATGTGAATACCTTGAGAAGAGAGAAAAACCCAGAAAAAAAACCGTCTGGTATATATACGAAATTTTATTAGGGCATTGCTTTATATGGGCCTAACATAAAGTATGAGCTTTGACATTTACATAAAAAGCCTTATTATGGGCTTTTCTTTTATGGGTTTTCACATTTATCCAACTCATAAAAGCCTTATAAATTATTTATTACTGCTTATTTTATCTATTTGTGGTAAGTTTTATCTCAGTTTACTACTAAACAAGAGGTTCGTTTCAGGTATAATTGGTTCACACTTCACAGTAATAATGCGGTTTGTCTTTGAGTAACATATCCTTTTACTAGCGTTTAAAAGTAAAAAACAAGAGTCAAGAAGATTTAACAGTAACTTATCTCTTTTACTAGCGTGTAAAAGTAAAAAACAAGAGTAAAGAAGAAACAAAGCAGGCACTATCTCTCTCTCCTGAGCGAAACGTGTGTCTTTGAACACTAAGACCTAAACTCACCCAACTCTCTTTTCCCAAAATCCGAATCTGTGTTCCTTCTTCTTCTTCTACTTTTGTACTTTCACTTCGCATGCCTACTTTCAATCTCCGTAAGTCTCTTCCTTTCTCTGTTTTGGATTTGTAGAATAGTATGATCCCATGGATTTGTTTTTTTTTTTTTGGCGTGTGTATTATTATTGATGATTTTTCTGTGGTAGATTCTCAACTTTTCTGAGTTTCACAACTACGCGAAGAGATAACTTTTCGCCTCTATTTCCACTAGTTATCTACTATAATAATGGCTCAGATTCCAACTTCACATCTTATTACATGTTTGTTCTGTCTGAGGGTTTGATTAGGAAGATGGATAATGATTGTCATTAGAAAAAAGCTGTCTTTTAAGGATTCTTAGATTAACTTTTCTGTGATTGCTGCAATAGACATAACTCGTCTTAGCTAAACTGAGTGAAGCTGATGATGTTGGTTTCTGTTAGGATAAGCTGTAACTGATTCTCTGGGAGTTTAGGAGTTCTTTTTGTGTGTTGTTTGGAATGTGCTGATAAGATGATATTCATGGATCAGATCCTTCTCCTGGAACTGTGTTTTAGAATCCAATTACAAAACACTCTCTTTCTTCATTGTTAGTGTATGTCACTAATACTAGCAATGCTTTTGTTTTTTAATTGGTTCATTTGACTATGATTGGCTATATGCAGGATTTATAAGAAGATGGAGCAGTCTTTAATTTTTATTTTCCCTTAGCTTGCTCAATTGTTTTTTTTTTTGTTGAAGCTATATTGCAAACATATAACAACTTTCAATACCTCAAATGGATGATGGTCGGCATAAAGCACCTCAAGGCCAGGTATCTTCACATTTTGTGTGTTTCCAAATCTCAAAGCTACATCATTTAATAAGAAATGTGTACATTTTTTTAATGGGAATGTATCCATTGTTCATGAAGCAGTGGATGATGCAGCATCAACCATCGATGAAACAAGTCATGTCAATAATAGCAGAGCGTGATGCAGCCATTCAGGAGAGAAATCTAGCTATATCTGAGAGAAAATCAGCAGTAGCTGAAAGGGACATGGCATTCCTTCAGCGAGACACAGCCATCGCTGAGCGGAACAATGCTATAATGGAGAGAGACAGTGCTCTTTCAGCTCTACAATACCGTGACAACTCCATGGCTGCTTCTGCAGTTGCCAATATGGCGCCATGTCCACCGGGATGTCAAATGCCACGTGGTGTAAAGCACATTCACCATCCACAAATGCATCATCAGCAACAACAACATCACATGCTTCAGTTGAGTGATCATGCATATGATGAGTCCAGAGAAATGGAGCCAAATGATGGTCTCCCGACATCGCCACCTCCAGGAACCGCCTTGGAATCTGCCAAACCAAAACGCGGCAAAAGAGTGAAAGATCCAAAGGTGACAACAAAGACCACTGCTAATAAGAGAGGGCCAAAGAATCCGAGGAAGGTTAAGAAAGAGAACGAGGATGACTTAACTAAGATAATGTTTGTAAAGACGAACCTTGACTACGGGGAAGAAGCAACAGGATCGAAATCAGATTGGAAAAGCCAAGAAATGGTGGGGCTTAACCAGGTTGTTTATGATGAGACAACAATGCCACCACCAGTATGTTCATGTACAGGAGATCTCAGACAGTGCTACAAATGGGGAAACGGAGGCTGGCAATCATCGTGTTGCACAACCACAATATCAATGTACCCATTACCAGCACTGCCCAACAAAAGACATGCTCGTGTTGGTGGAAGGAAAATGAGTGGAAGCGCATTCAACAAGCTTCTAAGCCGGCTTGCTGCAGAAGGGCACCATGATCTCTCAAACCCTGTTGATCTCAAGGACCATTGGGCAAAGCACGGTACAAACCGCTACATCACGATCAAATGATGTTTAGGTGTGAGTTGTTCTTATGATTTTAAGTCCTATGTACTAGATTCAAATAAAAATTTGCATGTGAAGCCAATGTTATGTTGTAACTATGTAATAGAAAAAACCTTAGTAACACATTAAGATGCCCAAATGTTTAATCTCTATACTATCATCTCTTTTCCTTTTAATCAACCAATGTCATTATTACCTTCCTAGAGGTTATGTTATGTTAGTTCACCTGAAACTCTTATTTATTATATAGACGACATTGGTTGATAGAGCTCTTTGTGCTATAATAGACGAAAAGGCTACCTATATAATATAAAAGAAATGCAAAATTTGGAATCTATATAATGAAATAGATAAACTCCCTTTTTAACAGATTAGTTTGCCGAAGCATTTGAAAGAAAAGAAGATGGTTCTGTTTTTGATTTTCCTAAGTAAACTTCTCTAATATCTTAGACCGGTTAGGTGCAGGAGGTTTGAAATCTTCAATCCTCAGACCTGATCTCCGGCGAATCTCAACCAAGGCTTCTTCTCCTGCTTCTGTCTTTATCATCTCCAAGACACTACCAAGAACATCGCCTCCTAATCCAAACTCTAACAGACTTCCTGGTTCTTCTCCCCCTTCACGTATTAACCGACCAATCTCTGTCAATGTCACTACTTTCTCCAGCACGCTTTTACCAAAGATTCTCCCAAGAAACTCTGCTGCTTTTGGAGCATCGTTTACAGCATCCTCCAGGGTTGTCAAAACACATTCAAACCTGCCAAAAACGCAAACAGGTTTCAAGAAAATGAACACATTTGATCATCAAAGTGTGACACTTTTGCTTACCCTTTCACTAGTTGGACTTCGGTTAAGGCGTTGTCGGCAGACTTCACGAGGTTAACAAGTAGCTTTGCTAATAGATCTCTTTCTTTGTCTTTCCTCTCGAAAGAATCAGTTACCCAGAGAGAAATCATTGTTGGGTGGAAAGCTGGCGAATTTATGTCTTTCATGCATAAACCAATCTCCTTCTCATCTCGGGCACTGCACAAGAACACAGTAGTCGATAACTCAAATGTGCTTCTCTATTCATAGGTGACCGCAATAGGCAAAAAGATTATAAACGAACAACGTAACACTATAAGCAGTATAAAAGGACATACTCTAATGACCAGACACAAAGGAGAGTACAGTACCTGTAATATTCCTTAATGGCAGACAAGGACATATCGTGTAAACGTTCCTCGGACAAAGCATTTTCTCGAGGGCTGTTTACTGCAGAAGATGGCCCTTCTAGTACTTGCCTAGCAGTTGAAACTTCTGACGACGGATCAGAAGCACGAGTCGCACTTGCAAAGTCCCTGTGAACATACGTTGATCCCCGCCCTCGGGGGCTTGACCGTCCGTGAGTAACAGGACTTGCAGGTCTTTGTGAGCCAAAACCATTTGAACCACCAGCCGGTCGCCTAGAATCTCCACCACCGGCCTGAGTAGCATCAGTATTTGATACTGCTGCGGGCCTTCTAAAAGACATTCCCTGACCAAGACCACCTTGGGGCCCCAAGGTGATAGGCTCCTCACCACCCGACCTTTGAGACATTGGAACCATCCTAGGCTCATAAGGTGACCTTTCATCAAATCTAATGTTCTGATTACCAAAGCCACGACCATGAGGTGGTCCATGAAAACCACCCATTTGGGTACTTGGAGGTGAGAGCATACCTCCTCCTCCTCTAGGACTATACTCCATATGCCCTCTTCTTGCTGATGAATTCATCGAGGGTCCACGTGAAAGCCTGTTAGCTTGAGTGTTGCGTTCTTGTGCAGCATCTCTGTGCACTTCCTCAATTTTCTTTGGCCCTTCAACTTTCATCCTCTCCTGCCATCTGTTCTTTCTCAGATCCATGGCATTAATTAGCATGAACCTGACTCTAGAAGACAATTCTTGTTTGCATGATAGCATTTTCATTCTCTCAAAATATGCATCCATAGGGACCTTAGCTTTGTGATGATCGATCATAACTCCTATCGTACTCATTAGTTTACACAGAGCTTCTATGTTCTCTTCATGTGGATCCTCCTGGTCATACCCGAGCAACTTTTGGATGCATGCGTGCATGATTTTCTCAGTCAACATCCTTTTCTTGTATAACTCACCAATAAGTCTAATATTACCGAGCATTCTCCTCCGAACCTTGAGTCTCTTCTCTTCCCTTTCCTGCTCAGTTTGTCCTTCTTCAGCAATTCTACTGGCTTCCTCTTCTTCTTTCTCACCCTTTTCAAATTCTTCCTGACATTTATTGAGAAGCAATCTTTTAAAGGTAATCTTTTCGCCATCCTCATTGAAATCAGGTAATGCCCCAGATAGATGAAAACAGAAATCTGCATACATCTCACAGAAGGTAGGCTCCATTAAGGCTTTGTCAAATATCTGTGAAATGACACCAATAAGCGTAACAGCGTTGTCAATGTTGACACTTTTAACTTGCTCAAACAGTTTCTCAAAGTTTTGCGGGGTCAACTTGTTCAAGATGCCCTTTAACTGCCTTTGTTTCGCTTGTTCTTCATCTGTAACTGTACCCACTTGGTATTTTCTCTCGGCTTTGTGCATCACCTGCATAGGAGTATGCGGAGTGGAAAAAAGCCCTTTTTGTTGGAAGTTAGAACCACGTTGCCATCTTTCTAAGTCGGGACCATTTCTACCCACCATTCCTCCCATAGGACCCACATGTTGCATTGGTCTAGACATAATCGGTCCCTGCATACGAGGATTTCTTAGAACTCCTGAGTTTCCTCCTTGACCAGGTTGGAAACCTACGTTACCTCCATATCCTGCAGGAAGAGAACCCTGATTGCTGGGACGACGATCTGATCGACCACTACTCCTCTGACGATCCATAACCTTTCCAGAGGTAGCATACGAGTCATGTTCATGATGAGGCGCGCCCATATTATTAGAAAACAAGGCATTCGCAAAATCAGGAGAAACGTCAAAGCCCTGAGGGAGAGCAGTAAACAGGTCTGCAAACTTAAGGAGGAAATCGCGGGAGTATTTCTTTTCCGTATTGCTGCAGCTTTCTCTGACCTCATCTGAGGAACCTGGCTTAGCATGCACACTTTCCAGCTTCGGTGTAGAAACATCGGCTGCATCTTCCCAGTCTTCCGGTTCATTTTTCACTGGTTCAGCATCCACGGTAGCTTCAGCGACAGCCTGAGGCGTGGCAGGTGCCAGCTTCTGGTTTGAAGCATCATTAATAACATCTGAACTCTCCGGAGGCATTGCAGAATCTTTCTTTTCTTCAGGCCCTTTGTAAGCCATATAAAGATCAGAAGTTGTCCCCGCAGCATCTGCTTTCTGAAGAATTTCTTTTATCTTCTTCTTTCCTTTGGTAGAAGTATTTCTTCTTGAGTTTGATTCAAATGCAGGTTTATCCTTGGAAAGAGTGGTTTGGGTAGATGTCAAACTATCACAAGAATTTTCTTCACCATGATGTCTCGACAGTGTTTCAGAATGTCCAAGAGGAACAGTAGACGACTGAGTATGACTAGACTGTGGAAGCTCGGAGCTCGTACCATCTGCAACTTCAGCTAATTTTTCAGAGTCAGAACAAATGTATGTGGCACCATCCACCTCGTTCTGTGCCTTCCCAGTTTCGTGTTTCTCATCAGAAATTACAGACCTTTCCACCTGCTTGTCAGAAACAGTTCGCTCATCACATTTTAGGTCTTTCTCTTGTGGTGAAGAACCAGAAATCTTTGATGAGACATGGCTTGACCCTTCCGTATTTTTGTCAATGTTTGTATTCGTAGGAGAAACTTCCATCAGTTGCTCCCTAAATCCATTGGTAGCTGGAAGTGATGAATTTTCCTTAGCAGCAATGACTTCTGTTTCGGGAACACAAGAGCTGGAAGGAGAACCAAGATCCTGGGTGACGCAGCGCCAAAAAAAAAACAAATATTACCAGGTAATTTGAAAAAAAAAATGCCTAAAAACAAAACACAGTTCCATACCTCAGTCGCATTATGAGAGGGTTCCACCTTACACGTCCGTTTCTGATCCTCAACTGAGCTCGAGTCATTCACCATTTGCTCTCTTCCGATTTCAGTTGTCGCAACTGGAGCAGTCTCCACAGTTGACTTTGCTGACAGATTAGACGAATTTGATACGGAGACAGAGCCAGTTTCCGACTGCTGTGAAAAGCTTAATGAACCTGCCTCCACGTCCTTTTGTGACAAAGCAATGTTAACTTCAGAAGTAGCAGCTTGCTTCACTGTTACCTTCCCACTTGCAGGTAGAGCACATGACGTCGCATTTTGGGCATCGCGTGCTTTCACAGATGAAGAAGAATCGGATGAAACATGTGCCGGGCCTGCAGATTTGATAAGCTGCGGAGTCGTATGAGCAGATTGGTTCATAAATTGTACCCTCTGAGGGCTATCCATAACTGGGAAATTGTATCTTGGTGCCTGAGCGGATGACATTGGACCATTGTTTAAGGGTACAGAAATCGAAGGATATATCATGGGATTGGAGTTATATGAGGTCTGTACCACATTCATTGGTCGTGGAGCAAATGATGAAACTGGATGTGATCTGGGAGGTGGTGTGTTAGAATGCGGTTTAGAAGCCTCTGGTTCCCCATCTGGATGCGGGTCATTGCGTCGACCAAGTCTCAACTCTTCATGTGTGTCGGGATGTGTAATCTTGACGGGTGTGGTCTTACGTGCCCCGCCAAATTTCCCTCCTTGCTGCTGAGGATACTGCGGGCTCAAACCCACACCCACGTGACCCAACTGAGGATGAATCTGAGCACCCATCGGAGTTGCAAAACCATGTCCCTGTGGCTGATGCATCATACTCTGATGATGCATCGGATGTGATGGGAGGCCTTGAAAATACACCTGCTGCTGGATCTGAGGTGTATTTCCCATAGATAATCCCATTGGCATTGGCATCTGAAACGAAGTTGGAGCGACATTGGGAGGCTGCATGTGCATATTGGGGCCACCAAAATGCATAGAGTGAGGAACCTGAGCATGCTGATAAGGTGCCTGCAACGAAGGCATGCGGATATTTGTAACTGGAGACTTCTGCGTTTGACTTGGAGGGGGTGTATGCTGGACTTGGACATCTGCTTTTTCACTTGATGGATTGTGCCCCTCTTTCCTCACCAGTTGATTATCTGCAGCCTTATTTGGCAATTCCTTTTTAGGTACCGAAGCTGGCAAATTCGGCGCCGTTCTTAAAGCAGCTTGCTGCATCTGCAACCATTGTAATTTGTCATAATCAAAAGAAAGGGGTGGAATAAAAGCCACCGATTTAACTTGAAGAAAAAAAAAACAGGGAATCAGGCTATTCATCATCGTATAAACATGAATAATCAACAAGAAAACTGAGACAGAAACAAAGATGGAAACACAGACTATTCATCATCATATACAAAAACAAGAATCATGGGCAACAACCCCCAGTAATTTCTTTGGCAAAAAAAACAAAAAACAAAAAACAAACAGTAAGTAACAGCAGAGGTAAAATACAAAGTGCGGACCTGTGCACGTTTCTGCTCATCCATATTGGGAGGTGCTGAGCTAGTTCGCGCAGGAATCTAGAAAACCAACAGTACAGATGATTTAGGTGTTGATGGACCAACCAAAAAAAATACAAAAAGGAAGAAACAGAGCAACATACCTTCATCAAGTCAGGACCAAGTGATCCAAACTGGAAAGCAAATCCTTTAGAAGGGTCTACAGGGGCTGAAAACATTATATAAAAAAAAACATATTAATACGTACATGAAAAGATCTAGTCACGCTCTACATAGTGCACACACACAAAAATAGTCATCCTACCTTTAGCTGTGTTCATGGCGGGAGACTGCGAAGTTGTTGGAGCCTTTGGAATAGCTCCACTGGTTGGATTAGCCGGTCCACCAATAACCGGTGCTCCTGTAACCAACAGTACAAGTAAAAGGTGAGCTAACCAAAACGATCACACACTAACCAAAAGAAGCACACACACACGCTCCGTTACCAAAGATCACACCTTGAGAGCGAGACAGTACACTGGGACCATTGTGATTCTTAGCAACTGAATGATTCACCCTAGGCTGCTCCTGCTGCACTCCTTGAGCATTGCTAGGCTTCTTAAAACTGCCATAACCACCCGAACAAAAAAAAAGGGATTGAAACTTTTTTCATGTCAAAACAATAGAAATTGAAAATCCATCCGAATACCTGCGATTGGAAGGATCAACAGTAGTTGAAGGGGCGGGTGCAGGTCCTCCGCCGCCGCCGACTCCCCTACCGTAACCGGCGGTGGAAGATCGGTGAGGTTGTTGTTGTTGCTGCTGCTGGTAGCCGGTGGTGGATCGCCCAGTTTTCCGATATTGTTGTTGATTATCGCTTCTGTCGGGTCTTGATTGATTGTAGGACATCTAGAACAAACGAACCCTAATCTTCACAAATTTTTGGTGAAGCTAAGTCTGCAGCTATGTGATGGAGTGAAACGATGGTGATGAAGGTGGAATTAGGGTTTTATTGGACGGACATGATTAATAGGATGAAGAAAAATGCGGCGAGGGAGAAGAGATTAAGAAAGAAAGAAAAAAAAAGGATGGAATAGTGTAACAAAGTCTGGTATTAGTAGTAACTTAGATAGTAAATAATGAGTATTGTAGGGGTAAAATCGTCAATTTACGCGTAGCCTTGTTCGGGTCAATGCGAAGAAACTATCAAAACAGAGGTTTCAGGAGATCGCGAAGAAACTGAGATGTTCGTTACAAATTTCTCCGAAACCATAACAAACGATAATTTCAATTAAAAACAAATTGGGCTGATATTCGGAACCTATCAAATGGGTCATAATGGGCTACGTATTTCGGGAAAAGCCCAATTTTAAACTGAAAACGTTAATGTTTTTGTAATTATTTCGGGTATCTTATGTCTGTTATTTGTCTTCCTTACATTCTTCGATAGCACACTGTGATTATTCAAATTGAGAATTGATATTGTTTCGTAGTAACTATCTCCACTTTGTGAAGGAGTACCAAGACAAGAAGAATAAACGATATACAATTATATTCATGAGCAAACCATTAGTGAAATGTCGCTAATCTTAACTACTCTTGACGGCGGTGTACTTATTACAGATTTGAGAAAATACATCAGAATATTTAAGTGCACATAATCATGTGTCAACACACATGTGATGAGAAAAATGATGAACTTGTTATCTTGATTCTGTCAATCTTCACATCTATCTATATTGTTAAAATAGAAATTATGACATTTTCTATATGTGATTTTTTATTTGGACCATCTTCTGAATTTGTTTTGCTAAATATATTGGAATATAACATTATTAAAATGATAAATAAAATTTGTTACTGATTTTCTTCCTACATATATGCTCTTTTTTATTTGAACCATTACTTTTTGTTTCTTCTTATTGATTTAGTTCCTATTTATATGCCTCTTTAATATTTGTACGTAATCTAAATGATTTTGACCTTAATACGTAGTAACATATATTTAGTATCATTATAAATAATGCTCATACACTTTGTTTCATAGTTTATAATGATACTTTGTTTCATTTAATACATAGTAGCATATATTTCACACAACAATTATCGTTACTTTTAGATGATAATAAATCAAATTAATCATAGCTAATGAATATTTTTTTGACTATTTTTAGTAATTTTTGAATAAGTTTGGGTATAAAACATCCGAACCAAATCACATAGTTTGATTATTTTGGTTAAGAATATTTAAACTCGCACTAGATACAATGAATAACCGGTTATTTATCAATTCTTACTCATCATAACTGAATAATTCAAGATCATAAAAAAACCTGAATCGAACTCTATCTGGATTTTATAATATTTAAATAGTTTTAAAAGAATCTAAAAAAACTTGATATCCAAAAGAACTAATCAATATTGGAATGTCCATGCCCAATTAAACCCCACTTAACTATCTTAAAATACTTTATGATGTGTTGATTGATCCTACTTTTATACAGTGATTGTTAATTGTAAAAATTCAGACTATTCTCAATATCGTACAATGAAATCTGATTAGATTCTTTTGAGACTACCCTTTAATCATCTTGGTTCACGATTTGTTCGATCTGTCTATAAGCTTTAGGCTGCTTTTTTTGGGACCCTTTGACTTGAGCCAGGGAGCTAAGAAATAGACTAAGTTAATGGGGGGGAGAATCATTTTTCTTTTCAAGTTGTAGATTAGAAAAAGAAGAACATGCTTAGAGTGTAATACAAGTAAAGTAGACAAAATTGAGTAAACATATTGATTTGGAAAGTGAATAGATAGGTGACGTGGAAATATTCATGGTTTAGATGAATAAAAGTTAGGTTGTCTGTTTAATGACTTTGTTGTCCTTTCAAGGGGTCCAGTCACAAGAGACCACCACCATATTTTTCTCGTATCCTTGTTACATAGATTTATTAAGCAGCTACTAAACTCTACAGCATTAAAAGATATCCTCAAGAAAATGGTCCATGGATGACAGATGATTATTTCGCTTATATCTTAGACTTAGAAATAACATGAAAATATATGTATATAACTCAGGCTCTCAGCTACTGTTCCATAATGACATAACAAACCTTTTTATATATTTCTTCTCTAAAGTCATATTCAACTATTCATTGGTTGGAAGACTATTTCGTTCTTTTTAAAGTCTGATTTTTTTTTCAACTCTTTTGATGTTTTACGACTTTTAGTCCTATCTTAATTTGTATTTCGATGTAATTTTTTTTTTTGTTTGTTTGATTTGTTCGTTATGAGTTTTTTATAACACCATCAAAAAATAAAAATCGATGATAAATTTGAACGTTTATCCTAAAAAAAAAGTATTCATTAGTCGTAGAAAAACTCTCTTAGATAGCCCATTTTAGTTTGTTCTTCACAAAAATAGTTCTTAAGGAAGAAAATGACTAAAATATTTTTTTTAAAAGCTAAAAAAATTATTTATATGCATTTATACCCCTAGGGTTAACTAATTTAGACTTTAGGATTTAGAGTTAAAAAATGAGTTTTAGGGATATGATTTCAAATTTCAAAAAAAAAAAAAGAAATAGAAATTTTCAAAAAAAAAATGCTATTTTGATCATTTTATTTTTCTAGAGCTATTTTTGTGACAAAAACTTAAAAAGTGTTATTTAAGAGAATTACCCTTAGTCTTATAGTATTTTATTAAAAAAAATTTGATGAATTCAAATTTAATTATTAATGCATAATTGACTAGTGGCGAATGTTAGTTTTAGCAATGTAATGATTAGTAGAACATCGAGAGAGGGTTGTTTAATATGGATGTAAGTTATTTAAATCTCAGGTCAGATGCAAAGCTTCCATACAGGCTGTATCTACATGCAGTTTACGTATTTGGTGGCATAGTTTCTGGATAGATATAGCTTGCTATCTTCGTATTATATAATATATGCTCTTTAATATAAAATACAAACCGTGGAAACACCAAATATTCATTTTATTATACAGTACTTAACGGAGCAAGGAGGCATGCTACGAACGTGCAACTCCAACCTTATTTTACGCAAACAAAAAAAAAAAAACAGATAGAAGCCATAAAACAATAATATCCAACAATGAGTAGTCACGTGTCTTGCTACGTCTATGCATTACGTGATGGACTTAATATTACAAGTGTCATTCTGATTGTGCATATCCTAATAAGAGCTGTGTTCAGTTGTTCACATGTCCCCTGCGGAGTCGTATTAATTCTAAGCCAACTAACTTTGTGGAATTCATATAATATATAGTTTTTTTATTTTGGCCCGTACCGAGTTTTCTTTGTAATCAACTGACCATAATATGAATTAATTAAGGTTCTGCTTGTAATATAGAATGTTCATAAACATTCTATTCATCTAATTTGCAAACACATGCAAGATATGTTTCAAAACAGTGTTATCTTCCTTTTACCTTGTTTTCTTAACAAATCAATGGATTAAGTCTGATTAAACATATCCTTGCCAGTTGTACGTTATATACTTATATTCGTTTGAAGCTTAACCAATTAATGTGAATATTGCTTTACTGTTAGAGATTATTAATTAGTGAGATATATTTTCGCAAGAAAATCTTTTAGATAGCTTCTTTGTTTTTCACAAAAATAATTTTTAAGAAAAAAATGATCAAAATAAATTTTTTTAGAAGTTAAATTCTTTATTTATATGCATTTATACTTTTAGGGTTAACTAATTTAGACTTTAGGGTTTAGAGTTAAAATGTGGATTTGAAGATAAGGTTTTAAATTTTAAAAAAAATAAATAAAAAAATTGATTTTTTTTTTAAATATTATTTTGGTCATTTTATTTTTCTAAAACTATTTTTGTGACAAAAACTAAAAAATAGTTATTTAAGAGAATTGCCTTTTTCGCGTAATCGCATTTTCAGTGTTCATGGACTATAGTATGTGGAGCAATTTATATAAAATACTAACAATAAATATTTTTACTTATATGACTAGATGAAGATGATAATCACTGTAACAAGTCACGGTACTTCACCCCATTTAAACCGGTTTCACTTTTCTTGAAGCTTGGTTTCGTTCACGCAAAGAGACAAAACTTTTTCCGGGTTCTATTGCGTAAATAATAAAAACCTCGGATTTTGTAACACTTGGCCGCAAAAACTACTAATGGATATGGGAAAAGGACATTGTGAAAAATAATCGTAGGTGATATACTATATGTTTTTATATTAAAAACCACATAAAGTTAAAAACAATAATCATAAGAATCGGGTGAAAATGTCAAAAAGGGTATCGATCTGTTTTTAGGCTGAACAAGGTAAGCATAAAGGAAAGACTCAAGAAATGATACCAAAACCTCCAAATAAAAGAGAAAAGACA
Source organism: Sinapis alba (assembly GCA_012274485.2). Classification (NCBI taxonomy): domain Eukaryota; kingdom Viridiplantae; phylum Streptophyta; class Magnoliopsida; order Brassicales; family Brassicaceae; genus Sinapis; species Sinapis alba. The sequence goes on along the minus strand of MU105965.1, from coordinate 2,139 downwards.
AGATACTTGTATCCACTAAGAAAAACATATATCCTCAAACAATAAATTTAGTCACAACATATCAACATATAGTAGCCAGCTATTCACCACTATAACAGATTAAATAACTATTTTTGGTGTAAAATCAATAATTTATTAGTAATATTTTTAAATCCAAATAATATGTTACAAGAAATTTTATTCTAATTTACCTCTATTTCTTTTTAAAAATAAATATTGTTAATTTTATTTTTGACAACAAAAAAATATTGTATTACTCAGTTTTAACGAATCCAAACCGGAGTAGACCAACCAAAAATATATAAATGTCTATGAAATGATTGTAGAATTTTAATAATGAATTTACAGTCTTATTTTGTGTTCTTAAAATGTGTATTCTTAAAATCTTAAAATCTTTCTCCTAGGGCTATTATCTTTGCTCGGTTGAGATATCTGGCAATGTTATGAAATTTTGAATCATTAATATGATGTCTTTGTAATCTGTCTCAAAGTCTTGACATGTCAAATGTTGAAACATATTCTTCATAAACCAAATAAATGCATCTAGTTTTGTATGCAGTAGAAACAAGAGTCTTTCTTTGCTTAACATGCCTACAAATTATTTCTTTATTTATTTATCTTGCCATTTAAAATTATATCTATTGTTGTTTACCAAAAATACTATATCCATTATCATTTTTTAAATATATAAAATTACATTTTATGTTATAATAAACTATATATTGTTTCACAGATATACATTAAAGTAAGTTTTACATTTTTTATAGAATTCTTTTATCCTAAAGAAAAATATATATTAGAGAAAGTCTAATATTGTCTTGCTAGCAAGTACATAAAACACGTTTATATATAAATAAAAAATTTGAATTTCTCACGTCTAACATATCAACAAAACAAGTAATTCGTAAATTTATCAGTAAATAAGTAGGCCTAGCTACCTCAATGTTTACACAAATAACTGTCTCTTTCCTCAATTTTATTACCTTAACAATGTTAATATAACCTTAGAATAGATTGTAGAAAAAATACAAATACATCCCTTAGATATTATTTAAGGATCTTTTGAAAAGTTGTAGTTTCAGTTTTGTATTTAAGTACAATATGAACTTGTTAAGGTGTCAACACTTGACAATCGCATGGGAGACTTATCATTAGAATTGTTATAATATATATTTTAGTGTTCTAACTGATTCAGATTTACTCCACTATACTTTATAAACTTATACTATAAAAACTTATATAATGTATTCACCCCATTATTGCTTAACGTCTTACTGATTCAAATTTGGCACATGACTGATAAATATTTTTAGGGGCTGTGTAAGTATGGTTGTTTTTGTTTTATAATATGGTTTATGTATATAAACCCACGTAGAACATAGTAATTATGTTCATATATTCATATATAATTACCCCACATATAGAGAATATAAAGATAGTAGGCCGATCAAACATTTGTAATCAAGACTTGTAAACTATATATATAGCATAGTATAAAAATCGGCAATAAAACAAATTTGCATGAAAATGTTTTCTCTCTATGGAATTTTGATTACCCTGCAATGAAGTTTATATGAGTCAATAAATATGAATACACCCAAGTTTATCAACGTTAATTGGACTTTTTATGTATGGAAAAAATGTGAATATATCGTGAAGCCTTTGTTAGTAATATATTTACGACACAAAATAAACCCATGAGTTAATATATTTCCTTTCTAATACAAAACGAATACAATATGTTCAAGAAATGAAAGAGACCATTGATTTGATTTAACTTTATGGTATTAAATATCGACAGTTAGAGTTGGTTCGGTAACATTTATTTCTCTGTCTCTCTTTCCCAGCGTCTCCTTCTTTATAAATCTTTCATCGACCATGACTCTCTCACGTGCCCTCCCTTTCTCCTTCCATTAATACAAACACTCATCTTCTTCCCTCTCTCTCTCACATCAATGGAGTCTCTCATCGACCCTAGCCATGGTGATTCTCACTCTTCATCTCTCGATAGTCTTAAACCCAGTGTCCTTGTCATCATCCTCATCCTCCTCATGACTCTCCTCATCTCCGTCTCCATCTGCTTCCTTCTCCGCTGTCTCAACCGCTGTAGCCACCACTCTCCTCTCTCTCCCTCTTCCT
>MU105964.1:162958-216508 GCA_012274485.2 Sinapis alba | reverse complement strand
TCGATCTCTATATAAAGGTCAATCATAAGTTGTAAACAATATCACAGAATCTCAATAATATAAAAGTATTTCCAGACAAGTTAAGAAAATTCGTAACTTGGGAAATAAGCCTGAAACGTCTATCTTATTCTTTATTTCGAATTCGTGTGTAACACACTGTGATCGTTGTGTAACACAAGCGGTTGATAAAAGATTAACAATGTATCCCTTTCTTACCAACGTAAGGGCAGCAATAGCCTCTTTGACTAAGTTTGAGTACGAAGTTTTCCCTTTTATCAACTTGTTGAAAAATATATCACGAGCCTACAGGACAATCGACTCATGCCCATAAAATAACAATAGATTTGAAAAGATAAATAAATCATAAACAAGTGATTCAACTAACCTTAAAAAAACTGAATAATTTTAATTTAGAAAGATACCTTTGATTTCTTCTTTCTCGTTGACTGCGTTTGTGAAGGAGAAGAAGCTGATGAGAAAAAACTTTTGGAGTGCTCCAGTTTGAAAAATTAAGAGTATCTAGGTTTCAATGAGAGAATTTAGGGAAGTTTAACAGATTTTTCTAGATTTAGGCAGCTATGAATAGGAAAGTATTAATGTGTTTAGGATCACGATATATAAGTTTGGGTGTATTCGGGTTATGCTTCGGGTTATCGGATATAACCGATCGGGTACGGGTGTCCGGACTGATTGAATCCTAAACCCGTTCGGGTTTTTTTTAACTTCGGTTCGGTTTTCGGTTCGGGTGTTTCGGGTCGGTTCGGGCTCGGGTTCGGGTTTCGGTTAATTTGCCTACGCCTAGTTTAGAGATTACACTGCAAAATAAGGGTGGAAGTGATGAATTTATGATTACTGGCTTTAATGACCGTAACCAGATTGAGAGATTACAAGATCATGTTGGAGAAGTGAACAGTTTTCACAATAGTGCATTGGAAATGGCTGATTATTTGATGAGACCGGGGAAATCAATTGTTCATGCTTTTTTAAACAAGATGATGTGGTTAAAAATGAATACATGATCCGATTTAATGCTTCAATTGATGCTTATAGGTATTTATTAAGACAAGAACTACCATTTCGAGGTCATGATGAGTCAGTGGATTCAGCTAACAATGGAAACTTTTGACGCTTGTGAAATATATTGCAGAGCTAAATGAGCTTGTGAGTAAAGTTGTTTTACAGAATGCTCCAAACAATAATCAGACTGTGTCGCACAAAATTCAGACAGATATAGTTCATTGATTTGCAAAATAAGTTATTGAATCTGTCATTCAAGAAGTTGGTCATGATATATTTTGCTTGTTGGTGGATGAGTCTGCAAATGTTTCTGTTAAAGAAAGGTTTGTTGGTCTAGTTCACGTGAAAGAGACATCTTCTTTATCTCTAAAGTGTGATGTTGATTCATTGTTTGCTAAACATGGACTGGTATGAAAAAGTTAAGAGGACAAGGTTACGATGGAGCGAGTAATATGAAAAGTGAATTCAACATATTGAAATCTTTAATTATGAGAGAATGCAATTCTACATATTATGTCAATTGTTTTGATCATCAGCTCCAGTTAGTTGTTGTGGCAGTTACTCAAAAGAATTTTGGAGTTGGGGATTTCTTTCATAAGCTTTTTGTCTTGTTTACTGTGGTTGGGGCTTCTTGTAAGAGGAAAGATATGGTTCGAGAAGATTTTCGGAAAAATAGAGGAAAACTAAGAAAGGTGAAATTAAGACAGAAAAGAGATTAAACCAAGAGGTTTCATTTCAAAGACTCGGTAAAACTCCTTGAGGTTCTGAATATAAAACATTGATGCGGATGGTTGATTTGTTTTCTTTTATCATTAAAGTACTTGAGTATGTCGAAAGTGATGGGAGTGATGGTATCAAAAGATGACTAGCTAATGATCTTCTCAATTACTTCCACACCTTTGAATTTGTGTTCTACTTAAAGTTAATGTTGCTTATTCTTGGGATCACAAATAGTTTATCAAAGGCTCTTTAAAAGAAAGAATTGGATTTTCTGAATGTTATGTCGCTTGTGAAATCCACCAAGCAACAATTGTATAAGATTAGGAAAAATGGATGGGAATCTCCTATCAACAAAATTTTACCTTCTATGAGAATTACAAGAATGAGTTGTTGGTTATTGATGATGACTTTAATTTGAATAATTCAAGAACAAGAAGCAATATAACCAACTTGCATCATTACAAGGTTAAATGCTTTTATATTGTATTGGATATATAAATTCAAGAGTTTAATGACCATTTTTATGAGGTAGACACTGAATTACTTGGTTGCATTGCTTCTTTGAACCCCAATGATTCATTTCATGAGTTTGATCACTTGAAAGTTATGCACTACAAGAAAACACGTTATTAGCGACGACGTATTTTGTAGTTAATTCCTCATAAAAGAGCCTTTACAAGGAATTAACGACGAAGTACATTTTGTCGTTATACGTTCGTCGTAACGCATATTTCCTCACCAATTTGTCGTAAGGTTATGAGGAAATATTTCCTCGTAAAAATCAGGTTATTATTTTGTCGTAAAACACACGTAAGATTTCCACGTAAGGAAGACGTAAGCTTCTCCTTGTAAAGTCCACGTAAACATTTTCACGTAAAAAACACGTAAATATATCGTCGTAAGATAATCGTAAAAGATTCCTCGTAATATCCACTTAACGGTTTTCCTCGTAAAGAACTCGTAAACAATTCCTTGTAATGTACTCGTAAGGTTTCCTCGTACAATCCTCGTAATAAAATATCAGAATTCCTCGTTAAGTCGTCGTAATTTAGCTACGAATTTGCTTCGAATATTTATTTTTTGAACAAAAAAAAATATATTCAAATTAATTGTAAATTTATTTCCAAAATTATTAAAAATTAAAATAATAAATCAAAATGAAAATATTATATAAATATAAAATTTATGATACAATATTAAATTTATGATACAATAAAAAGAAAATTACAACTAGTTGGGGTTGTCCGTCTGCATGTCTCGGTAGTATTCACGGCTCCTTTGCTGGACCGCTTTGTCTTCCTGCTGTGTGTGGGGCGGCTATGGAACGGGATATTGTCTATGCATCGCTGCCAACATAGACTCTCACTGAGGATTACTAGCCGCTATAGCATCTATAACCCCCCAACTCCACTCATACGAGCTCGGGTCGAGTCCAACTCGGAATGCAGATGAGTGACCTCATCATCCAGTCTCTGACCATAAGACAATGTCGCTCGTGGGACATCGTTTACGGATCCAATCCCCATCATACATTCCTTTTTCTTAAGGACAACCTAATCAAAAAGATTAATGTTAGTTAAATTAAAAAATTAAGATAAAATGAATAATTATTTTAAAATATTAATATTTTACCTCCTCGTAAATCTGATCGACTTCAAGTGTCGATAAAGTGACCAGTATGCCATCCTGGGACGGCTGGGTCAGCTGGGTTTGGCGATCTTCAAACCGAGCAACCACATCGTTGTAGATTTGCTCAGACCTACAATCTACAAATTGCTCAGCCTTGTTCTTGTGGGTTTTCTCGTAAAGATCCTTAAGAGACGGGAGAGATCCCGTCTCTTTGGCCTAAAAATATTTTAAATTAAAAGTTAGAATTAAAAAAATAAGATAATATAATAGTTACTATTTTCAGACAAACACCGGCATGAGGTTTTTGATATGTAGTGTGAAGCATCGGCCCGTTGCCGTGCTCATCTCTCGTCAGACGGGAGGCGGAGCAACTGTTGGAAACTCGAATGGATGATGGGAGGTTTCAATAGTGGATGAGACCATCCCACACTTTCGTGGTGAGCTCAGAGGGTTTCCTTTGCTCATAGCCCTTCACGATCCAATCGTCCTTTCAGTTGGAGTTTGTTTCCAACAATCGGGCTTTCGCCTTCCCGATAAATATCTTCTTCACCCTCTCGTTCATCCCAGTGGACCAATGATATTTTTGCTAAATAGAAAAATTAAATTAATAATTAGTTTAAAAATGATTAAAAATAATAATTAGAATTTTAAAATAGAAATTAAATATGTAATTAATAGTAACTTACTGCAAACATTTTGTACCACGTCTTTTTGACGTGGTCCGGTGTCATTTTCCAATTCGGATGAGGCTTGGAGAAGTACCCTTTGATGACATCGGTTACACTCCGAGCGACACAACCATCAACCCCAAACCTGAAAAAAAGAAAGTAAAAGTATTTAAATTATTTAATATTTTTATAAAAAATCTGGACAATAGAAATTTAATTAACATACCACAAAGTTCCATCCGCTCGATCGGGGTCTAAGACCGGTAAACCTTCTCGGCGTGGCTGAGCGAGGAGTCCTCGATGGTGTACATCGCGTAAGGAGAACTTGGTGGAACCTACAAATCATGATAAACCATGTCTGGCATCGGAGGAGGTGCGTCCTCTGGAATATGATCAGAAGGTGCGGGTGGCGCATCAAACGGACGAACCGTAGACGACTGGGAAACGACTCTCTGAGATGCCTGAGAACCGGGGACAGTCTCCGGAGCTGAAGAAGATGATCCAAGAGCTGTACGGGTCCCAGGCGGACCAAAAAGCTCTCTGTAATGAGGTGTAAGCTTGTTTCCTCGAACCATCTGGAATTTTTTTATCATAAATAACATTTTATAAAATAAATTAATTAAGCAAAAAAAATAACAATCTAATCAATACTAATTAACAAATTTCATAAACCTATCTAAATTCCCTACACTAACCACCTATCTAAATTCCCTACCCTAAACTAACCACCTAAGAAACTAGAGAGGAAGTAGAGAGATTACCTTAGCTTGGATAAGGAGAGGAGTTAGAGAGGAAATGAGAGTGAACGGATTTCGTGTATATATAAGAAATTTGGATTCCTCGTAAATTTCTCGTGGGCTTACGAGAAATTAGCAAGGCCCATGTTTTTCTTTACGAGGAATTAGCAAGGCCCGTATTACATTTCGTCGTAAAGTCCTTATGGGCTTACGAGGAAATTACAAGGTCCGTGTTTTTACATTCCTCGTAAATTCCTCGTTAAGAAAATATTCTTTAGGAGAAAATGTTCTTACGTGCAAATAGCAAGGCCCGTGTTTTTTTTTTTTAGTTTCCTCGTAATCTCCTTGTTACTTAAACAGGAAATTACGAACAAATCCTGTAAATCCCTTAAACCCCAAACCTCAAACCCCAAACCTCAAACCTCAAGTTCTTCTTTACATTTCAAACCCCAACCCCCCCAAGGATATTATCAATAGCTAATGTAAAAGAGTTCACATGTATTCTGTTTTGTAATCAAACAAATGATCGTGCACAAGTAAATGAGTTCATCATGTTCTTTATCATCTTATATATAATATTATTTTATATGACATGAAATATTACTTTTTTTACTTGAAACACTATTATGTATTTTTCAAATGAAAATAAACAATTAGTTTTTAAATATTATTATGAAAATAAATAAGTTGTCCATTATGATATACTTTAACATACTGGACTCATAAATTCCTCGCTAATTAACGAGTACTTTACAAGGAAATTCTTTTACGAGGAAATAACAAAGCCCATATTTTCACTTTCCTCTTAACTTCCTCGTTACATTACGAGCACTTTATGAGGAAATATGCTTACGTGAAAATAGCAAGGCCTGTATTTTTGTTTTTAATTTCCTTTTCAATTTCCTCTTTACTTAACGAGGCAAATACGAGGAATATTTGTAAATCCCTTAAATCCGAAACACCAAACACCAAACCCCAAACGTCAAACTTCCTTAACTAATAACTCAATGTCTTCAACTTCAAACCCCAAACCCCCCAAGAATATTAAAACCCAAACCCCAAAGAATATTAAACCCCAAACCCCAAAGAATATTAAACCCCAAACCCCAAAGAATATTAAACCCCAAACCCCAAGAATATTATAAAAGACTAATTCAAATTATATAATTTAATTTCCATGATTAAACAAACTAAATAAATACATGCATATTAAGTCTGAAAGTCAATTATATTTAAAATAATTACATCATCATTTGGATACAACATTCTCGTCATCATTAGAAACATCATCATTTACAATAAACTCGTCTTCAACAGCTTCATACATGGTATCGTCGGAAAGATCTTCATTCTCACGATTATGCGGATTAATGAGAATGATGTCTTCCGCTTGTTCTTTAGGTTGCTCGACTTGATTGATGTGTTCTTCTTGCAAAGGTGGTTCTTCTCCACCGATTATTCGTCCACGAGGTGTAACTTTGATAACGACTAACCAAATTTATTTCAGATTCTCTCATCCAAGGGTATGGAAGGAAGTTAACTTTGTTTGCTTGCGAAGCTAATATGAAAGGTTCAAATTTGTTTTACCTTCGTCCACCATTGACATCAACTACACCGAATTTGTTGTACTGAACACCTTTGTTGACAATGGGGTCGAACCAATCACATTTGAAGAGGGTGCATTTCAGCTTCACCAACCCTGGGAATTCGACTTCAATAATCTCTTGCAAGATCCCATAGAAATTTGTTTCTCCTTTTACACTTATTCCATAATTACTGGAAAGTAAAGCCGCGTGTGAAATATATTGGTGATGTGGTGCCCTTTGCAAGTGGACCTTCAACTAATTCATGAAACCATGTGGGGTACTCTTGATCGTCATAATCAACCTACAAATTAAATTAAAGATAACGTTAAAATTAATCATGCTAACAGTGAATAAAGATCATGAATCATTAAAATAAAATTTGAGTAAATACCTGACTCTTCAACTACTTAACAAATTGTTGATATTTCCTTTTGTCTACCTCACTTGGGGATATACCGGGGATTTCTTCTTCGGCTTGAGTAACAAATAGGTTGTAAATTAAAATGACATGCATATTCTATTAATTAATCATTTGAGTAAATACATATATTTGTTTAGAAGTTTCCAAATATGTTACCTTTCAAAATAACGCATCAATGGATCCTCAGAATTGAGTAGAATGTAAGTGTGTGCACTATGAACGTCTTCTTCACTTGACTACCAAACCTCTTTCAATTTTCTACCCAATCGTCCAATCTGGCTAAAGATATCTGGAACACCATCAACTGGATATGTTGGTGCAAAGTAGTACGATGTGAAGTGAGATGCTTCTTCCATCAAACTTCCATCGATTATAGAACCTTCAACTTTTGTGAGGATTTTTACTTTTCCCTTCAAATATTTCATGGCACGTTCATACTGATACATCCATCCATAATGTACATGTCCACGAAGCAATGCCTCATGCGGGAGGTGGACAACTAGATGCTCCATAACATCAAAAAATTCATGAGGAAATATCATCTCCAAGTTGCACAATAAGATGGGAATGTTCTCATGAAATTGTTCTCCAACATCCGTTTTAAGAGTGTGTGTGCTCAGATCCTTGAAAAATGCTTCAATCCTTTGCATATTCCAAAACAATCAAACACATTAGTAGTAATATTATTTTTGTGTGCATATTATAGAGTAATAAAGAAATTAATGCGTAATAATATATTAAATGCAAGTGCTTCATGTATTTTTGTAGGAAATAGCTCTGCAAATGCAAAGGGAATTAGTCGTTGCATAAAAACATGACAATCATGAATCTTCATAACGGAGAACTTTTGAACCCTTTCAACACATCTAGAAAGATTTGAAACATACCCATCGGGAAACTTCACTTCTGATGCCACCCAGTTGAACAACACCGACTTTTGTTCTGAAGACAATCGAATATCAGAGCAGGAACTTGTCCAATGCTTTCTATATGTAACTCGCTACTTGAGCAAATATTAGGCAAGTCCAACCTTGATTTTTTTGTTGTCTTTTTTCTTCCCTGGAACATTCAATATTGTATTCACGATGTTCTCAAAAAAAAATTTCTCTATATGCATCACATCGAGGTTGTGGTGCAAAAGCAGATCCTTCCAATACGGCAACTCCCAAAATATACTTTTCTTGTGTCAGTTATGCTGAACTCCATAAAAATCAGGTATATTACCGAGAACATGCAAATTACCACCACGACAAACTTTTTCTTGAGCTTTGTAGTAATTGATTTGCGCTTCAATTTGTTCACCAGATAAATATGGAGGAGTATCTCTCACAACCCTTTTGTGCCTAAACAAATTTTTGTTTCTTCGATACGGATGGGTAATGGGAAGAAATCAATGGTGACAATTAAACCAACTTGTCTTCCTACCATTCTTCAGTTGAAACGTATCTGTCATTCCATTGCAATATGGAAAAGATAATCTACAATGTGTAATCCATCCAGACAACATCCCATAGGCAGGAAAGTCACTTATGGTCCACAAAAGCATCACTCTCATCGTAAAATTCATCTTCGTTGAGCAGTCATACGTCCTCACCCATGTTGATCACAAATCTTTCAACTCTTTTATCAGTGGTTGTACAAAGACATCCAAAGACCTTTTTGGATGACTCGGACCAGGTATTAATATGGTCAAGAATAGAAACTCCCTTTGCATGCACATCTCCAGTGGCAGGTTGTATGGCGTAAGAAAGACTGGACACAATGAATATTGTCTCTCTGACATTCTAAATGGACTAAATCCATCCGTGCATAATCCGAGATATACATTCCGGCTATTGCTAGCGAATTCTGGATGTACTTTATTAAAATGTTTTCAGGCTCTTGCATTTGATGGATGAGTCATCTCACCATCTGTATGAGTATGCTCGGCATGCCATCTCATCCCTCCAGCAGTCTGCTCAGATTGATATAATCTTTTCAATATGTCTGTAATTGGTAGGTACCACATCCTTTGGTATGATACCCTATTACGTCCTTGTCCTTGCTGTTTGAATCGTGGCTTCTTACAGAATCAAACATTCTTCTAACTTCTCATCATCTCCCCAATATATCATGCAGTTATGGATGCAAACGTCTATCATCTCCGAAGGTAATTCAAGACTATAAACCAGTTTCTTAATCTCATAATAAGAATCAGCAGACACATTGTCTTCTGGAAAATATTCTTTAAACAATTTTGTCCATGCATTCATGCAACTTTCAGGTAGATTGTGATCAATTTTAATATTCATCATTCTAGCAGCCAACGGCAATTTAGAGAGACTTTCTCTACAACCACTGTAAAGTGGCTGAATCGCAGTATCTAACATTTCATAAAACCTTTTTGTATCTATGTTAGGTTCTTCAACTTCATCATAAACTACAAATGCATCAGCTACCATATCATGAACCCTATCATAATCTACTATCTTCTCTTCCTGATGGTAATTATGTTCATTACGCAATTGATCAACCGGTTCATCCTGAAATTGCTATTATTACTACTAGTTTCATTCCCATAACTATAACATTCTCCATGTTGAAGCCAGATATAGTAATTTGGCGTGAAACCTCTATTTATTAAATGCTTCTATGCATTATCACGAGCTACCAGTTTTAAATTGTTGCATTTCCGACAAAGACAGAACATCTTACCGCTTTCCTGGGCGAGCGGTGTAGAATATGCTTGATACATAAATGTCTCCAGCCCTTCAAGGTATTCCTTCATCACTCTCCGTTAGCATCTCTTTGGGTATACATCCAGCTCCGCAACTCGAAAAAATACCCATCAGCCGACTTTTTTTTTCTTTTTCTTTTATGTTTTAAGTTTTCTTTTTTTTTTCTGGTGTGTTTCAAATAAAACACAAAGGACATATTTATAGGAAATTTTTGAAACTGTTGGGTGAAATTTTACTAGAAATTTACGAGGAAATATAGTTAAGTAGCCTAAACAAAAAACATATTACAACTAAAATGTTGGTGCGCTCGAAATATCGTCGTAATATACTCGTTATTATTTTTCTCGTAAAATACACAAAATATTTACGTAGAAATTACGAGGAAGCCTTGTTTCCTCGTCAAAACCTCTTTATATAGCATCTTTTTTAAGAGAAAATTATTTTCTCGTTAATTACGTATTTTCTTATAGTGATTAGATTGTCTGAATTTTATCATGGGGATTTTAGTCATATATAGTGGGTGACTCTTGAACATGCAAGGACTTTGGAGATCGTGCATGTATGATAGTTGAGACAAAGAAACATCTTTCACATCTTCAGATTTGTCGGTTTTTAAAACTAGTTTTGATTTTACATGTTGCTACTGCTATAGCTGAAAGATGTTTTTTTTGCGATGAAGATTGTGAAAACTAGCTTGCATAACTGGATAAGTGATTAGTTTTTTAAATAATTATGTTGTTTGTTTTATTGAAAAAAAATATTTGAGGAAGTAATAAATGATGTTGTGATAAAAAGATTTCAGAAAATAGAAATGCATAGAATTAATTTTGTAAGGTGTTTTCTTTTAAGAATTTTATTTTATAAATGAATTTATATAAGTGATATTGTGCCCCTGGTAGAAAATTGTTCTAGATCCGCCCTTGATCATCTTCGTCTTGTTCAAGCGAGGCGAACCTGTCAGCCAATTGCTAAGCCTTACTGATCCGGTTGTAGCGTTCCTTCAACTTTTATTGTTATCTTATATAATAAGAGAGTACATATGGTATATATATAGGATAGTAGGATACAGTAAAAAACAAGGCTATTTACAAATATGATAAAATATAAGTAGTATTGTCTACCGTACGTAATGAAGCAATGGTGAAGAAGGCTATTGTTTGACCAAAAAAAAAGAAGAAGGCTATTTTGGGACATGACAACAACAAGAAACAAAGTAGAAAACTAAATAAAGAAAAGAACAAGAACGACTGTTTTCACGAAAAGCACGCTATGGAAACCATCCCCATGGATTGTTTTGGTCAGGCATATCTCTCTATTTAGCGATTGGGAGATCGTTCATTGTCTTTTCGCATTCTAAGAAAGAAGGATAATCGGCACCAACACAGGAGGAGATACCATTTTCCTCCACGTCGGAGGTTTGGTACTACACGTCTCCTAAGTCTTGTCCTTTCAGGTATGTCGGAACAATCTTCACTCAAGAATGGGAGAAGGATTAAAATAATGGTTTTTTTACTTTTTCGTTAACGATTAAGATAGAAAAATTCCATAGTACTTTTTAATTTGTTTGTCACAAAAATAATTTTTAAAGAAGAAAATGATCAAAATGTTTTTTTTTTTGCTAAAACTTGCATTTATATGCATTTATACACATAGGATTAACTAATTTGGACTTTAGGGTTTAGAGATAAGGGGTGGGTTTGGGGTTAGGGTTTCAAATTTCAAAAATAAAATAAAATAAAATCAAAATTTCAAAAAAAGAAATTTATTTTGGTCATTTTATTTTTTTAGGACTATTTTTGTGACAAAAAATTAAAAAAAAAACTATTTAAAGAATTGTCCATTAATAAGATATTCTTTGTTTTTTCTAATACATGTAATTCTCCAACCTTCTAGGTTTTGAACAATGGAAGGATCAAGCAAAATACCCAATGCAGGAAATTTAGGATCTATTGGAAAACAATCACAAGCTTCCCAAAAGAACAGGGAGAATAGTCTTTCTCCTCCTAGTAGTATGCACCATCACAGTGCTTCTTTAAATAATCTTCTCATAGATGAGCAACCAGCTTGGCTCGATGATCTCCTAAGCGAGCCAGCGTCACCTAAGATCAACAAAGGTCACAGGCGTTCAGCTAGTGACACATCTGCCTACTTAAACTCATCTTTAATGCCTTTTCGAGAAGATGACCTTCTGAATAGTCATTTTTCTGGGCCATCTTGGCTAGTCCAGAACATTAACCGGCAGGATGATTTGTGGCAGCCTAACTCTTACGACAACCATGGTAAAGTGGGATGGGAGTTTTCTAACAAAAATGGAACTAATATCCAAACACATGTTTCATGGGGAGCTGTAAATAGAGTAGGTACCTCTGCCTCGAAATCAGCTGAAACACAAGTGAGTAAAATGAAAGAAGGCTGTTTCACAAAACCAGACGGTCCTGGATCAAAAACTGACTCTAAACGTATCAAACAGTAAGGAGTCTTATTCTAGTGCTAATATACCTATAAGTAGGCATATATTTCATTTACCACAAAGTTATCTGCTTGCTTTTTCCTGATGCGGGTTATCGTCATACACAAACAAAATTGGCTGGGTATAAACGTTTGATTGCTTGTACTCTCATCACCAAGTCTATAGGGCGTACCTTTTCCCATTATTGTATCCTCTAATTCTCACTTAAACTGCAGCCAAAATGCTCACCGGGCACGTCTAAGGAGGCTTGAGTACATATCAGATTTGGAAAGAACCATCCAAGTGCTACAAGTAAGATTTTAAAATAAGCTTATTCCTTACACTCTTCAATTTCATGGACATCAGTAAACGCTACGTACATTATACATGATGAAAAAATTTCCAACAGGCTCAGGGATGTGAAATGTCATCTGCCATTCACTACTTGGATCAACAGCTGGTCATGCTTAGCATGGAAAATAGAGCTTTAAAACAACGTCTGGATAGTTTAGCAGAAATCCAAAAGCTTAAACATGGTAACTAATCTTCAACCACCAATAAAGTTTTTCATTAAAAATCCCAAAATATATTTTATTTTTTTCTTGTGAAACTGTAATTTTGGGTGGTTAATACAGTCGAGCAACAATTCCTTGAACGAGAGATAGGAAACCTTAAATTTCGAAAGCACCAACAACAACCACAGCAGAATCAGAAACAAATGCAGCAGAACCGATACAACAACTACTGCCCACCCGCCACACAGGAACCCGAGTCCCAGTTTGCAGCCTTGGCGATATGATTTAGGAAAATCTGGATCCACTTCCAGTTATATTTCTCAGTATGCTCTATAAGATCTTATGAATCTTTTTCTCAGTGTTCATATACGATAGGTATGCCCAGTAATGTTTGCAGTCTTGAATGAATGCCTGAGCAAAGTATAGTAACATATATTATAATGTGGATGTTCAAATTCTTCTCTTTTTTATAATTATTTTCATTGAAGTTGTGTAAGAGATGTTCGTCTATGAAACAACTCTATCATGTTAATTATGTTCTAATATATATAAAATACACAATATTAATTTTCTACACTCTTTTAACCTATTTATATACTTGAGACATTTACCCCTTAGATCAGTTTGGCTTCTTATTTACATTATATAGTACAGTTTTAACTACTAATACATTTTTGTTTTTACAACACATTTTTTCTTTTCTCAACCTTGTAAAAACCTATGTGACCATAGAAAATTAAAATCTAACTAATGTTTAACTAAATTACAAAACTCACAGTAACAACAAATCTAGTGTGGAAATGTGGAGACAATGGGGCTGTTCGTTTTTCCATATGTCATTTCCATCCAGCTGCTCCACATATGTGATCCATCCAGATGATCTATCCAGATTTTAAGAGTTGTTGGTTTTTCATCCAGGTGACCCATCTGAATGAGTCATCTGAATGAATTTTATGTTCTTTTCATTATTTATATTTTCATCCAGATGAGTTTAATAAAAAATTTATAAATACACCCTTGTTCTGTTTTATTAATATTTTATTTCTGTTTCATTATATTAATTTTTATAATTATCTACTATAGTTTTGGGGGTAAATATTTTTTCAGTTTTAGCGGATAATTAAATATTCACAGCAATTTTGAAAAAATGATTTTGCGATTTTAATAAGAAAATGCACTTTTCTAGTTTTTGCGAACAACCTTTTGTTTTGATTTAATCATATTATATTTTTGTTTCACTATATTAATTTTTATTAATTAATGCATTTTTGCGGGGTTGACGAAAAAATATATTTTTGCGATTTTGGCATGAAAATGCGTTTTTGCGATTTTTGCAGGAAAATGTGTTTTTGGTTTTAACGGGAAAATGCATTTTTACGGTTTTGGTGGGAAAACGTGTTTTGGCAGTTTCAGCGGTTTTGGCGAGAAAATGTATTTTGGCGGGAAAACACATTTTTGCGATTTTGGCAGAAAACTGTGTTTTTGCAAGAAAATGCGTTTTTAAGGTTTTAGTGGGAAACACATTTTTACGGTTTTGACGAGAAATGTGTTTTGCGGTTTTAGCGAGAAACGTGTTTTTGCAGTTTTGGTAGAAAACGCGTTTTGACGGTTTTGGTAAGAAAACACATTTTTGCATTTTTTGCAAGAAAATACGTTTTTGGTGGGAAAACACGTTTTGTGGTTTTGGAGGAAAAATGCGTTTTTGTGGGGTATGACGAGAAACACATTATTGCGGTTTTGACGGGAAATGTCATTTTTGGTTTTGGCAGAAAAACATATTTTTGCAGTTTTAGCGAGAAAATGCATTTTGGGATTTTGGCAGGAAAACAAGATTTACAATTTTGGCGGAAAAATGCATTTTTACGGTTCTGGCGGAAAAACACGTTTTGCAGTTTTGGTAGAAAAACATGTTTTTGCGGTTATGGCGAAAAAACGTGTTTTTGCAGTTTTAGCGGAAAACATGTTTTTGCGGTTTTGGTGGGAAAATGCGTTTTCAGTTTTGGTGGGAAACACATTTTCAGTTTTGATGGAAAAATATGTTGTGCAATTTTGGTGGGAAAGTTTATTTTGCGGTCTTGATTGAAAAATGTGTTTTGATGTGAAAGTGTGTTTTGTGGTTTTGCCGGGAAAATATGTTTTGGCGGGAAAGTGCGTTTTGACGAGAAAATTGTGATTTTGGCAAAAAAAAATATGTTTTGTAATTTTGATGGGAAAATGTGTTTTTGTGATTTTGTCATTTTTTATGAGTGGTAAAATGTATTAGGTTTAAATTTGTAACTTGTGAATTATATAGGGGTATAATAAACATTTTACAATTTTGACATAACCATCTATATCCAGATGGTCCAATTTGGATCAGTCAGTTGATTTTCAAAATTAAGCCTAATTTTTTAAAAAACTCATACATATGAGCCATCCAGATGACTTGTACTTGTAATGCATAAACGAATAAAATTCTCATCTCCATCCAGATGTCTCATCTAGATGGAGAAACGAACAACCTAATGGAGAAACGAACAGCCTAATTAGACAAGAAGTTTGTGTGCTCTCTGCCACTGTTATCCGGTGGCTCCACATTCGCTCTTCCACGCCTGCTCATTCGTTATATAATGTCTACCCCACCGTTCTACGACGTCTCTGCCACAGCAATCTAGCGTCTCCATCTCTAGCGTATCCGCCACCATCTCATTTTCCTGATAGATTACCTGTAAACCTTTTATTTATATTCAAGTAAAAGATATTTCATGCTTGTAATAATTACTAGTCAATTTCTATTTTACTGTAATCTTATTTAAAAAAAAAAAATTGTGTTAGTTTGGTAAAGAAAAGTTTTGTCTTTTTGTATACATAAAGTTAAATGCTTTATTATCCACAATGAAACGAATATGACTTCTACGATTCTGCTAATCATGGATTATAGATTTGTATTCACTTGTATGACGATATGACAATAATATTCACTTGTAAAGTAAGCTGGAAGACATGTGATGTTTATGCATACATGTGATGTATACTTGTAAAGTAAACTTTTTCATAGCAGAAAAATCAGAATGCTAAGCAGAATCAAATGTTAAAGAATACGATCACAATGTATTGTTTTATTCAGTTAATGGATAGATGAATGGGACTACAAGAATTTGTTTGCCTAAGTTTTAATATAGGAAGAAGAAAAAAAGGATCACCTACATTTTGATATACCCGTTTTTTTTAACTTCTCGAAACTTTTAATATTGTCATTCAAGTCAATTTATGTAAATTAGTCATTTTCAATCAGCCATCAAACTTAATACTAAAATGGACCATTCGAGCTCTCTCAGCTATGCCATCTAAGCAATTTAAATCGACCAGGAACATAACAATCTGCCATGTCACTACTTTCTGCAAATGGGCTTGGTCACATTCAAACGAAACGGGCTTCATCACAACCAAATTAAACAGGCTTCGATACAGCCCAGCTAAAATGCAAAAACAGACTAAAATGTTTTCTCGGCCCAGGCGTGAAACGCAACCTTAACGAGCCTCGATACAGCCCAGCTAAATGTGAAAAACAGACAAAAATATGTTCTCGGCCCAGACATGAAACAAACCCTAATCTGTGACTTTGTTTCATTTTCTCTGAATCGAAAAGGGGATCGGCGATCGTAGGATTCACACGAGAGATTGTTCATCTTCCTATCTACCTCTGTTTTACCTTTCAAATCTCTTCTCTAATTCCTCTCTCAATACTCCTTCATTCAATCCGTGTTTATGCTTCGTTTTTGTTTTCCTCGGTTCCTCCTTATTTATACGATTGTTTGCTTTCATTTTCCTACACCCAAAACGTAACTCTACTCTGATCAACGCTAAGCCATGACGACAAAGACCACAGCAAATATATTGTCATCTCCGCCGATGATAACGGTGACTCTAACCACGGTTCAAAACAACGCCAATCAGCCATGGTGAAACCAAACGGCAAATCGCATGTTACCTCCGCCAACAGCCACAAAGTCATGTTCTTCAAGGACATATTCTTGGTCCCACACGAATCCGAGTTACGGTTCCGTTTGATCCATTTATGGGAGGCTTGAATCCCAGTGAAGAAGACACTTATCGGTCTCGAGATGCTTCTCATCGAGGAACAGGTTATGAATTCTTCTGCTTTGGTTTCTGAATTGTGTTTTTAAATGATGTTTTCTTTAAAATTATTTTTTTCTTTCTTAAGTCGATCTTCAAATGTCCCGCTTTGGTGTCTTAATTGTTTATTTCAGATGATGTTTTAATAATTGTTTTTTATTAAATAATTTTGTTTTGTCTTAGGTCGATCTTCAAATGTTCCGCTTTGGTTTCTGAGTTGTGTATGTTATATGATGTTTTTTATATAATTTTGTTTTATCTTACGTCTATCTTCAAATGGTCCGCTTTGGTTACTGAATTGTGTACGGTATATGATGTTTTTAAAATAATTTTGTTATGTCTTACATCGATCTTTCAATGTCTGCAGGGAAGTGTTATTCAAGGGTTTATTTCACCAGGAAGAATCAAGAAATTTATACCCCACATTAGATATGACTCTGTCTAACTACCATCTCTTGAACTTTTACGGATCCAAAAGCAAGGTGGTGTTTCGGGTTGCCGATCATAGCGTAACCGTTTCATTCTATCACAATTCCGAGCTGGCGGTTCTTGATAACAGTCTTGTGCCTTTTGATGAGGACCGTTTCCGGTTCCATTCCTATGAAGACTTTGAAGCCAGCTGTGATTTGCAAGGTGATCTCTACGGTAAGTTCTCTCCCATTTCGTAATATCATGTTGTGTGAAACATTTGTACTCGGTTTGTATACAAAATGGTTGCTGATTTTTGAAAACATTAATAGTGTGTTTAAAATGTTAATTTCAAAATTATTTGATTCTGTTTAGCCTGTCATTTTAAACTCTTAGCTTCCCACTTACCAGTCATCTAGTTTACCCTCTTACTGCTACATGTACCAGATTTGTTGGTCACATGAAACTGGTCAATGGACAGAGTCTCCATGAGCATCCATCCATTGATGAATCAGAGCTAGCAACTACCCGGCGTGTGTTGGTGCATGTTCAGTCACATGAGTAAGTGTTTCCTTTGTTCTTTTTGTTTTAAGTAACTTTCTTTATGCTATTTTCGTAACCTGTCAATGACAATTATTTGCAGTGGACCTGTTATGAATCTCTATCTTTTGGACCAAGCCGCAAACCGAGTTCTGCAAGAAGTTCAAGTCGTCTGAGAACACTCCCATGGTGCTTCTGGTCACGACTGTGTAACACCAAGTGTTTAGGAGGTAACCATTTTGGCTTTTTGTAAATGAGCCACACATAATGATCCTAAATTATTCATTATTTTATAATTGTATATGCTTTTACATTGTGTGATCTTATGCGTTTCCTTTGCTGGTTGTAGTTGTTTAAGTTAACGTACCACACATTTTAAGCAGTAACATGTATATACAATTATTCGTGTATGCTTTGTTTCATTTGCTTTTTAAAAAAAACACAACACACATGCACACTTGCTCTCAGCTCTATGTCCTCTTCACGGGTTTTCATAGACTATGATGTCCAACCAACAACGATTATATTACATGGTTCATTTTTTACAATTTGCGCTTTAGTAATTCTATGCCATTGCACTGATAACCACTATGACAAATGAATTCTCTTCTAAACGTTTGTGCAGGTTGGGTTCCAATCCAGATATTGCTAAGAAGGTCAATGCGGAGGTTGTTACAAAGACTGAGACCTTATCTACTGGAGAAATATTGGCCTACATCAAGCAGAAGTCTGCAAAGGTAAAATTAAATAAATATATTTCTAATTCAATGTGAAGTGTCTAGGTATTTAGCTTACTGGCTTACACATTGTTCCAGGTTGCTTTTTTTAGTGCATTGTGACGATCGGTGATGTTGTGCATGGCTCTGCATGGTATTACATTGCATGCAGTGGATGCAAAACTAAGACAACGAAAGGCTCAAACTCTCTGATGTGAGCAAAATGTGGCAAGAATGATGTCACCGGTGAAGCCCAGTATGAGCTCTCAGACTCTTGATTCAATTACGTTTTTTCCTGTTGATGGGTTCTAATATTTTTTTTGATAGGTACCTTGCCAATATTTCTGTTTATGAAAAAGAGTGATGAGGCTGTTTTTGTCCTCTTTGGTGATGCTGGTCGAGAGTTAACTGGGAAGCTCGCATCAGAGTTGGTTAGCAACTATTTTGAGGTACATAATTATTAGATAATTTATTACTATCGAGCTGTGTTTAGTTACACTGCTTTTTTTCTTTTTTAAATGTCAGGCAAATGAAGACAAAGAAGATGACTTTGAGGTTCCTGTTCCACAAGCTCTGCTTAATACCATTGGGAAAACATACAAATTCAGTGTATAGGTGTCAAAGCACAATCTAACAGGAAGGACCCGAGCAATCACTGTCACCAAGGTCATGTCTCCATCTGCTCCACCATCTAAGTCAGGGTCAGTTGGAAATCCAATTACTACCCCATCAAAGGAAACATTGGCCTCTGTGAATGATGATTGTGAACCATTGAGAAGATGTCAAGACTCTACAACTGATGGGATTAAAAGGACGGGCGATGGTATTGAGCTTGAGAACACTAAACATCATAAGCATGGGAAGTATAGCTTCCTCTCTTTTTTTCATTCCGCATTTAAAGAGTTTTAAACGTTACTTGCAAACAATTATTTATTTCTATAATTTTTCAAATGGTATGTTTTAATTAGCAAGTTCCTAACCGTTTATTATGAATGAAACTTTAGATTGAGTTTACTTTATAATATGTTACTATTGTAGCTTTATAACATTCATAATTGTGTTATGGCAATAGATGCATCAGTTTCACGTAGATAAACATGCTTAATAACAAATTATTTGTCTAAATTATCAAACCCAATTTGTGGCCCAAGTTGTCTTTAAGAATACATTTATGTGTGATTAATGCCCAATATCACAAGAGTCAAAAATAATTATCTTACTGATTTTTTTTTCATATATGTGATTTCCTTCCTATCAAAGCAAAGTGAATATATTCGAAAATCATAACCAAAATATTTAGTGCTTCCGAGGCATTGGTGCGTCTCTCATATACCTACATCTCCCCTACAGAGTAAGTTAATTAATTCATCCACCTCTCATCTTCAGAACTAAATCATTGTGTGACAGCATCTTTCATTTCCAGATCTAAATTATTGTGTGTCCGTATCTATTTTCGCTTGCTAACTAGGGGTCGCCATCTTCACCAGAATGGGGAAACCATCTCCTACTTACCATGTCGATTCTGGAGGTAACAAAACCCTTATTCTACAGATTCGTTGAATGTTTTACATATTATGTTCACTTCTTGAAACAGTTATATTAATCAAGTAGATACACATCATTTCGAAAAAGGTTAGTGATGGTAAACCTCAAAATCTGTATCTTTTTTTGAAAAAAATTACATTCCTTGCCAAAATTTTGTTTTAAGAAAAACTAAACACGGTGAATATTACCATAGTTATTAGAATCATAGTATTAGCTAATATATTATATAATAGTATTTGTAGTTAGAAGTTGTCTTTGCTATAATACATACTATGATATGATTCTTCATGGCATTTTCGTCTGGATAATGACTTATTTGGAGCATGGTTCATATGTTGTGTTGCCAGTAAATCTGTTTAGGTTATTGATGTTTCTCAAAACTGTATTATTATAATTTATTTAAGACAGAGAAACAATTATAATATTAAATCAAATAAATATAGTTTATCTTAACTTTCCCAAATTAAACAAAAGTTTCCTTCGTTTAATGTTATTCAAAATATTAAAACAAAAAATAACCAAACCACGTTGTAAAAAAGAGAGAATTCTCCATAAATATACAAGTTTCCTAACTAAGCATATGGAAGTTTCAAAGTCTACACTTCTACGTATAGAAACATATAGAACCAACAACATATACTACTTCAAAATTCTAAAACAACTATTATTCTTATATCATACTACTTCTAAACAGAATCAAATTTAATTTGATTAGTTTTATAAATCAATTAGATAAACAGCATTCCTAGAAGTTTAGTGATCATAAAATTCAAAATCTGTTGTTTTTTTAAAACATGGCTGATCAAATACAATGACCCACACAATCCAAAACACAAATAAAAAATCATTGGCTTATTGCTAAATAGGTATTTCCCGGTAAACAAAAAAAAAAAACATCACTAAACATCTACTCAAATACACTACTCTTTTCTAGGTCGGGAATGGTTAAGCTAATCATGTGGAACAAACAAGATTCAGATTTTAGGTCTTTACAAAACAAGGAAAATAGAAAATTCCAAGTTGTTATCATCACAAGCATTATTCCAACCCTATCCAAAGGCAAGTCATATACATATTACTTATTCTAGAAATAAAAATTGATCAACTCACTATTGCATGAATACTTCAACTCGCCTCATCACTAGGAACAAGATTTAATTTCGACCCATCCATCAATTTCAACAAACATTTCAAATGGCGGATAAAAAATGGATCAAGGGTACAAGAGAATTCCAACATCCCAACAAACCAGTAGGAAAAAAGCTTCCCAAAAACTTTTGTTCGTTTACTCATGTGCCAACAATTTATTGTATTACGCTTTGGGATATAGAAAGTGCAACAAATCTAAAATTTTAGCTTTCAAACAATATAATATAATAGACCATCCAAACTAGTATTATTTATTATTAGTAAACAAATTTAGATGTTAGCATGAATTTTATGCATTCAAATATAAAAATTTTCCAGCATCTTTCTTCACCAATTCATTCATATAATTCATTAAATTAATTTTCATTTTATTATTTAATAAAAAAAAGTTTCTCCTTCCAAATGCTTAAACTAATTGCTATTAGATCCATTTATATTTCAAATATTTTAAAATAAGAATCTAATTCTTAAATAAAAATATAGACATAGTATCAACTATTACCAACATTGATATAGCCCCTCTAAATATTTAATAGGCAAAGCTAAATATCCATACTTAATGCCAAATAACATTATAAAACAACAGAATAAAACTATATATATATATATATATATATATATATTTGTCAAACTGGTAATACAATATATATAGTTGGAAAATATTATACAAATGCACTACTTGACCATTAATTTCCACGGATTCAAAATTCTAATTACTTTATGTACAAGAATAACGTCTCCTACCTGAATTGTGATAGTGAGAGGTGTTCAAAATCACAACTCCCACACGAAAAAATAAACCACCCACCAAAAAAAAAAATGCTCTTGGTTTCCCCAAATTTATCATCATACAAATATTATATTACAAATAGGTGTTCGATATCAATACAATCAAATGCAACAAAAAATAATATTTATATTATTACTCTGCATATTCCCAACCAATAATTATATTATTACGCTCTTACCATACCAGTTACAAAAAATACAGTTTGTATATATAGCCTAATGTGTATAGGAAAAAAATTAAACTGATTAAAAAAATATTAAGTTAAATTAGCAGAAACCTCATCATTTTATCCAATAGATTTTAAAATTAAGCACCCTAAGAAAACTTTTAATAAATTGAAAAAAATCTTTGCTTCATTAAAACATAAGAATCTTGACCAAGCTTTAAACAATAGTTATATTACTAATAAAATAAAACATCAATATGAAGACCAATAATAAAAATATTCTCTTACCAATCCACATTAAAAATAAATTAAAATAGATAATCTTCATAAAAAAACTAATTCAAATTAACGTAAACAAAAAGTCATTTCTTCACAAACCATTTACTCAGAACCCAAACGCTTCTCAATAAATTATCATTTAACGAAAATGTTACAACAATTCAAGAAATTTCATAACTTAAAACTCTTCACCTATAAAACATAGTTATAAAACCTTACAATACTTTCAACATTATACTCACACACAAAAAACAAAGAATGAATAAAGAACCACCTCTCTCTCATGAGTTTTCACAACAAACATGACCCACAAGAACAAATCTCCGACGCACACTACAAGTCTACATCCACAGGCCCAACACACAACAATTTGTCATTGATTTCCGGCTCCCATATATCACCGATTATCAAGGTAATTTTAATGACTCAACAATTGAGCGCATGGAATTCATGTTAACATACCATGAAATAGAACACCCAAACTCGACCATGCTTATTCAAGAAACAAACCAATTCGTGATGTAATTACTAACAGCCAAAAACACTAATATAGCTGATGATCTCCAAGTTACTCTTACCACCACAGATTATAATCAATACGCTACTGCAAGACTCGACGTCGACCTTATCATCACCGATCTCGAAGGAACTAATAAGCCTCCAACTACAGAAGAAGAAAACGATACATGCACTATATGCTTCGGAAATTACTACAATGGAGCCTATATATGCTCTCTTTCTTACGGCCATACTTTCCATTTCCGCTGCATTAATTAATGGCTTCGTACAAACATAAGCTGTCCCGTATGTAAGGAAAGTCATCTATGATTCATCATTATAACAATTCATAAGGGGGTTTCTTATATTCTATTTTCAGTTTTATTTACTTAGTGTTTTCGATTTTCGTTCACGTTTTTGATCAAAAAATGTTTTTCCTCATAAGAATAATATATGAAAAAATTTCACACTCTTATTATGAGCTATACTTATTAAGTGCGTATTGAATTTTTTCATATATTATTCTTATGAGGAAAAACATTTTTTTATCAAAAACAATATATAAATAAAACTGAAAATAGGATTATAAGAAACCCACTTAATAATTGTTATAATGCTGAATCATTGATGAGTTTCCCTACATACGGGACAGCTTATGTTTGTACGAAGCCATTAAATAATGCAGCGGAAATGGAAAGTATGGCCGTAAGAAAGAGAGCATATATAGGTTCCATTGTTGTAATTTCCGAAGCATACAGTGCATGTATCGTTTTCTTCTTCTGTAGTTGGAGGCCTATTAGTTCCTTCGAGATCGGTGATGATAAGGTCGACATCGAGTCTTGCAGTAGCGTTTTGATTATAGTCTGTAATGATAAGAATAGCTTGGAGATCATCAGCTATGTTAGTGTTTTCGGCTGTTAGTAATTCCATCACGTATTGGTTTGTTTCTTGAATAAGCATGGTCGAGTCTGGGTGTTCTATTTCATGGTATGTTAACATGAATTCCATGCCCTCAATTTTTGAGTCATTAAAATTACCTTGATAATCGGTGATAGATAGAAGCTGGAAATCAATGATAAGTTGTTGTGTGTTGGGCCTGTGGATGTAGACTTGTAGTGTGCGTCGGTGATTTGTTCATGTGGATTGTGTTTAGTGTGAGAACTCATGAGAGAGATGTGGTTCGTTATTCATTCTTTGTTTTTTTGTGTGAGTATAATGTTGGAAGTAGTGTAAGGTTTTATAACTATATTTTATAGGTGAAGAGTTTTAAGTTATGAAATTTCTTGAATTGTTGTAACATTTTCTTCAAACGACAATTTATTGATAAGCGTTTGGATTCTGCGTAAAAGGTTTGTAAAGAAATGACTTTTGTTTACGTTAAATTGATTTAGTTTTTGTTTTGTGAAGATTATCCATTCTAATTTATTTTTAATTTGGACTGGTAAGAGAATATTATTATTATTGGTCTTCATATTGACGTTTCATTTTATTAATAGTATAACTATTGTTTAAAGCTTGGTCAAGATTCTTATGTTTTAATGAAGCACAGATTTTTTTCAAATTATTAAAATTTTCCTTAGGGTGCTTCGTTTTAAAATCTATCGGATTATATAACGAGGTTTCTGCTAATTTAACTTATATTTTTTTAATCAGTTTAATTTTTTTCCTATATACATTGGGCTATATATACATGCTGTATTTTTTGTAACATGTATGGTAAGAGCGTGATAATATAATTATTGGTTGGGGGATATGCATAGTAATAATATAAATATTAATTTATGTTGCAGTTGATTGTGTTGACATAGAACACCTATTTGTAATACAGTATTTTTGTGATGATAAATATGGGGAAACCAAGAGCATAATGTTTTTTTTTGGGTGGGTGGTTTATTGTTTCGTGTGGGAGTTGTGATGTTGAACACCTCTGACTATCACAATTCAGGTAGGAGACGTTATTCTTGTACATAAAAAAATTGGATTTTTGAATCCATTGGAGATTAATAGTGAAGGAGTGCATTTGTATAATATTTTTCAATATAGTTTTATTCTGAGTTTTATAATGTTATTTGGCGTTAAATATGAATCTTTAGCTTTGCCTATTAAATATTTAGATGGGCTATATCAATGTTGGTTATAGTTGATACTAAGTCTATATTTTTATTTAAGAATTAAATTCTTATTTTAAAATATTCGAAATATAAATGGATCTAATAGCAATTATTTTAAACATTTGGAAGGAGAAACTATTTTTTAATAAATAATAAAATTATATTTATTAATGAATTAAAATTGTATGAATGAATTGGTGAAGAAATATGTGGGCAAACTTATCATATTCGAAGGCATAAAATTCATGTTAACATCTAAATTTGTTTAGTATTAATTAGTAATATTTGTTTGGATGGTCTATTAGTTTATATTGTTTGAAAGATAAAATTTTAGATTTGTTTCACTTTCTATATCCCAAAGCTTAACACAATAAATTGTTGGCACATGAGTAAACGAACAAAATATGTTGGGAAGCTTTTCTACTACTGGTTTGTAGGGATGTTGGCATTCTCTTCTACGCTTGATCCACTTTTTATTCGCCATTTGAAATGTTTGATGTAATTGATGGATGGGTCGAAGTAAAATCTTGTTCCTAGAGATGGGGCGAGTTGAAGTGTTCCTGCAATAGTGAGTTGGTCAATTTTTATTTCTAGAATAATTAATATGCATATGACTTGCCTATGGATAGGGTCGGGATGATGTTTGTGATGATAACGACTTGGAATTTTCTATTTTCCTTGTTTTGTAAAGACCTAAAATCTGAAGCTTGTTTGTCCCACATGATTAGCTTAAACATTGTCGACCTAGAAAAGAGTAGTGTATTTGAGTAGATGTTGAGTGATGTTTTTTTTTTTTTGTTTATTGGGAAATACCTATTTAGCAATAAGCCAATATGATTTTTGATTTGCTTTCTGGATTGTGTGGGTCACTGTATTTGATCAGCCATGGTTTAAAACAAAAGAAAAACAGATTTTGACTTTTATGATTACTAAAATTCTAAGAATGCTGTTTGTCTAATTGATTTATAAAACTAATCAAAATACATTTGATTCTGTTTATAAGTAGTATGTTATAAGAATAATAATTTTTTGAGAATTTTGAAGTAGTATATTTTGTTGGTTCTATATGTTTCTTTATGTAGAAGTGTAGACTTTGAAACTTCCATATGCTCAGTTAGGAAATTTGTATGTTTATGGCGATTTTTTTCTTCTAATAATGTGGTTTGGTTCTTTTTGGTTTTAATATTTTGAATAACAAACGAAGGAAACTTTTGTTTGATTTGGGAAAGTTAAGTTAAAATATATTTATTTGATTAAATACTATAATTGTTTCTTTGTCTTAAATAAATTATAATAATATAATTTTGAGAAACATCAATAACCTAAACAAATTCACTGACAACACAACATATGAACCATGCTCCAAATAAGTCATTATCCAGACGAAAATGCCATGAAGAATCATATCGTAGTGTGTATTATAGCAAAGGCAACTTCTAACTACAAATACTAATATAATATATTAGCTAATGGTATGATTATAATAACTACGGTAATATTTATTGTGATTAGTTTTTCTTTTAGTTCTGTTTTTGGCAAGGAAGTGTACTTTTTTCAAAAAAAAAGGATACATATTTTGAGGTTTACTGTCACTAACCTTTTTTGAAATGATGTGTATCTACTTGATTAATATAACTATTTTAAGAAGTGAACATAATATGTAAAACATTCAACGAATCTGTAAAATAAGGGTTTTGTTACCTCCAAAATAGACATGGTAAGTAGGAGATGGTTTCCCCATTCTAGTGAAGATGGCAACTCCTAGTTAGCAAGCAAAAATAGATACAAACACACAATAATTTAGATCTGGAAATGAAAGGTGCGGTCACACAATGATTTAGTTCTGAAGATGAGAGGTGGATGAATTAAGTGACTTACTCTGTAGGGGAGATGTAGGTATATGAGAGACACACTAATGCCTCGAAAGCACTAAATATTTTGGTTATGATTTTTGAATATATTAACTTTGCTTTGATAGGAAGGGAATCACATATATGGAAAAAAACAGTAAGATAACTATGTTTGACTCTTGTGATATTGGGCATTAATTACGCATAAAATTATTCTTAAAGATAATTTGGGCCACAAATTAGGTTTGATAATTTAGACAAACAATTTGTTATTAAGCATGTTTTTCTACGTGAAACCCATGCAGCTATTGCCATAACACAATTGTGAATGTTATAAAGCTACAATATCAACATATTAGAAAGTAAACTCAATGTATAGTTTCATTCATAATAAACGGCTAGGAACATGCTAATTAGAACGTACCCTTTGGAAAATTATAGAAATAGATAATTGTTTGCAAGTAACGTTTAAAACTCTTTAAAATGCGGAATGAAGAAAAGACTCAGCAAGAAAAGAAAAAAAACTGGAAAACAAACACATAGAAATATATTAAACCCTCCAATCTTGTGAATAAGAGAGAAAGCTCTTCTTGCCATGCTTACGATGTTTAGTGTCCTCAAGCTCAATCCATTGCCCGTCCTTTTAATCCCATTGGTTACAGAGTTTTGACAGTTTCTCAATGGTTCACAATCATCATCCCCAGAGGCCAATGTTTCCTTTGATGGGGTAGAAATTGGATTTCCAAATGACTCTGACTTAGATGGTGGAGCAGATGGAGACATGACCTTGGTGACAGTGATTGCTCGGGTCCTTCCTGTTAGATTGTGCTCTGAAACCTTTACACTGAATTTGTGTGTTTGCCCAATGGTATTAAGCAGAGCTTCTCATACTAGAACCTCAAAGTCATCTTCTTGGTCTCCATTTGCCTGACATTTTAAAAATAACAAAATGAAGTGTAACTAAAACAGTTCGATAGTAATGTATTATCTAATAAGTATGTACCTCAAATAGTTGCTAACCAACTCTGATGCGGACTTCCCAGTTAACTCCCGACCAGGATCACCAAGGAGGACAAAACAGCCTCGTCACTCTTGTCATAAACAGAAATCTTGGCAAGGTACCTATCAAAATAAAATATTATAACCCATTAACGGAAAAAAACGTAATTAAATCAAAAGAGTCTGAAAGCTCATACTGGACTTCACCGGTTACATCATTTTTGCCACATTTTGCTCACATCAGAGAGATTGAGCCTTTCATTGCCTTAGTTTTGCAGAGCTATGCACTATGTCATCAATCGTCGCAATGCACTCAAAAAAAAAAAGTAATCTGGAACAATGTGTAAGCGAGTGAGGTAAATACCTAGACACTTTAAATTGGATTAGAAATATATTTATTTACTTGTACCTTTGCAGTCTTATGCTTATGCTTGATACAGAAAATAATTTTTAATAATCACTTTTTATTAATATGAACTATATTTATTAATTGTAGTAGCTAATATAATTACTCAGTTGAATCGTTTTCCTTCACCCTAATTTAGGAATCTTTAAACATTTCTTTCGGGCAACCAACCAATTTTATTATATGTAAGAAATCCCAAAGCTAGTATAATATATCTTTAAAATATGTATAAAAATCTAAAGGATCTCCAGACCCTTTCTTCATGTGCTTCGCAATTCTACCTTTTGCACATGGTGGCAACTAGTAAGAAGCTCACATCGAAGTATTTGGTATTTATATTAACATGCAAACTCAGGCAAAAAAAAATCAAATCAACAAAAATCATATTTAACTTTACTAATGAACTAAAGTAACTTTTAATCGACCAACTTACAAATAACATATCATAAAGTACATATACTAAATTAAAATTTAACTTTTTGGAACAAAACTAAAATATCACTTAAAACAACAATTTAAAATACATACTATTAATTTAGTAAAAGCACGAAGAAAAAAGTACGCTTAACTTCTAAAACATTTTCTAATACTTAGGCTCATTGTTCTTGACAGCATGTCCAACCCCGGGACTTTGCCCCTGGTGTCCTAGGCTTGAAGTTATCTTTAAACCCTTCAACAATTTAATTATTTATTTCATCTTGTGACCAATGCCCGGACTATTACCCGGAGAAATAAATCATCGGCATAACCGGCAGTGGTATGATGATCAGAGTTTGGCGCAACTGTCTTTCTTTTTAAATTAAACATGAGAGGTGTCCATATGAAGTCCGACTAATCATGCTCATGTGGACTGGCTCATTGACGACAAGTAAGTCCGGTTACTTTATATGAGAGTTAAAGATATAAACATGCCACTACAACAAAAATGCATATAACGAGAAAAATTTACCATGAATTTTTTTTTATATAAATTTACGAGTCAGTAACAACAATTTTACGACAAATCAATATTTCATCGTAAAGTTGTTGTGAAGTTACGAGAAAAAAAAAACTGTGGTAAGTTAATTATACAGTTACATCGATTATACGAGAAAAATCTCTTGTAACTTTACAAGGTTTTTACGATGAATCATGTTACAGTTACTGTTGGTAGAAATATGTATATCGTATGCTTTACCAAACTGATTTTGTTGTAAATTAGTTGTAAAGTTGATGTTATAGAGTTGTAAAATTATAGTAAATTATTTCTTCATAACTGAGTTGTTACATATGTACTTACCAAACTCGATAATTTTATATATATATATATATATATATCCATTCTCAGGAGAAAGAAACACACAAACGAAAAAAGAAAAAGAAAAATAGTTAAGAAAAAAGTGTTTGATGATAAAAATATTTGTGAGTTACGGAGCTGGATGTACATGCACCAAGATTATAACGGTAGAGTGACAAATGCATTTTTTAACACTCTAGAGACTTTCATGTACCAAGCGGACAATACACCTATCACGCAGAAAGGCGATAAGATGTTTTGTCCTTGTCAGAAGTGCAAGAATACAAAATTAACCCCCTAGTGAAACTGTATTGAAGCTGCATTTAGCAAACATGAGTTTTACACCATAATACTATATTTGGTTTCAATATGGAGAGGGTTATGGTGAAAATGAAGCTAGTATTAGTAATAGTAATTTTCAGGATGTTGATAATAATAAAGAACCAAATCATTTGCATAACAAATATAATTACCATCAAGAGAAGAAAATGGTAGATCATGATAGAGTTCACAACATGAATGATGATGCATTTTTAGAAACTACTGCAACAATAGCAGATAAAACTGAAAATGTTGAAAAACCTAACTTGGATACAAAAAGGTTTTATGAAATGTTAGGTTATTCAAATCAACCTACTACACTGGTTGTAGAGAATGTTTCTCCAAATTGTCTCTAGCAGTTAGGATGATCAATACTAAAACATATCATAATTTACGTGAGATGATAGATGTTTACATCGAGAACTGCATGATCTACTGGAGAGACGATGAAAATATGATGGATTTTCCATTACAACTAGCGTCTTACAACAAAACACCTTACCATGTTGATTCGTCGTAACTCTCCTATTACGATGAATTAACAAAGAATACCGCATTTGTAATAAATATGTTTTTTTTTTGTAGTGTGCATATAAAACTTTGCATGGGTCTCTCATTTTGTATGGCCCAAAAATACATTTTATCACATACATATATGTTTATAATTATATAAAATATAAATGTAAAATAATAGAACAAAAATATTAAATAAATTTAGATTTATGTTATTATGATGAATAAAATAAATAAAATAATGAAAATAAATAAAAATATTATTTTCATAATGCCATTGAAATTAATCATTTAAAAATTTATTTGAAAATAATAAATAACTTCAAACTATTTTTTGTTAAAATAAAATTAATAAAATTATATATTTATTTTTTTGAATAAAACCTTAATTTTTAGGATCGACTCTGGTTGAAAATCAATGTCGCTTGATCACACATAGAGCTACCATCGAAATGAAGAAAATGGTAAAGTTGTTATTAGTTGAGAGCTTCACGTTAACTGTTTTTTCTTCTGTGTAGTGAAAGAAAAAAGTTTAGTTCACACTCATTTGTAGAGATGGCAAATGGGTTACTGTACCGCGGGCCTGGCCCATTACAGCTTGGTGCGGGGCGGGTTTGGACATCATTCTTCAAGTCCCATTTGTTTGAGGGCCTCGCGGTACGGATCCGCACGGTATTGGGTCAGTTGCGGGTTGGACCGTGGCGGTATCGCGGGTCAATGAGATCCGCATCATTTCTCGTCTTCTCACCATCAAAAGTCAAAGAGAGAGGGAGAGAGAGAGAGAGAGAGAGAGTAGCAGAGCCATTTCTTCATCGATCATCACCGACATGCGATGGAGCTTCCGTTCTTACCTCTTCTCTGATTCGTTACAAACATAACAGAAGAATTTTGGTGACTCGGATGCGATCTTCACCGACATAACTGTTGGAACTCCGGTGATGGTGGTTCGAGATCTGTTGCTTCCAATCTTCCCTTCGTCTTCGATCAACACTCTAGGAGATGAACCAATAACACACCAGAGTACAGAGGTATGCATTTCGACTTCATTTGATGTTTTCATTGTTAATCAGTGCATGCAAACCTTGGCTAACTAGTGGATTTTGTGTGTGAAAACTCAAGGTTTTGTTATTGAGATGGAGAGCTCAACGGAATAGAAATTGGTAGTTGTGATCTTGTCAGGTTTGATTATCTCTCTCCTCTTTTTTGCATCTCAAGTATAAGTTTTGCTCATTTATATAATGAAATCTTTTCAAGATCGTATTGTCGGCTTAGATTACAAATACTTAATTATGAACAACAAACGTATATGTGCATACATTTAGAAATGAAAGTACAGTTTCCACTTGATTATAAACTTATACTTTGCATTAGACATCGAAGTTTTGATTTGGGATTGACTAAGGCGTTAGAGTTCCTAGAGAGTCCATACACATCATGTATCTGCTATTCTCTTACCAAACGTTTTAGCTGATGCTTTCATGTTATAATCTGATGTTATGTTTTTTCATGTGTTTTGGTGCTTTCATGTTACAAGCTAGTCTTTTGATTTGTCTTGAATATGCTCTTACCAAACGTTTAAGTTGATCCGCCGCTAGTTCTTGTTTTGATTTATCATGTAACTTCTCTTCTCTTATCAAACGTCTTATTCGAGGGAAAATCAAAGTTAGCAAGTTTTTGGTTGCACTGCAGAAGCTATGGAGATAAATTCAAAGTTTTTTACACAATCTTGAAGAGTACACATATATATTATTAGTGTCTGATCATGTTGATTGATGTGTGTTCTACATGTATGATGAACCTCCATGGGATGAACTCTTTCTTGTTCTTCTAGGCTAAGACCCGTTACCTTGCTTTCAAAGAACAACCAAGAAGCTACACATGTACGCAACAATAGTGGACGAGCTCTTCATGTGCACTGGCCCGCGGGTCGACCCGCTAAGACCTATACAATAGGCGGGGTGGGTTTGGTCAGCCCTCTTCGAGACCGCGTCCCTCGCGGGTCTGACCCGCAGAGCACCGCATGAAACTGATCCCGCAGCAGGGCGGGTCAAACGGGCGCGAGTCAACCCATTTGCCATCCGTACTCATTTGGGTTATATCTAAACCAATCTTCGGCAAAATTAAATAAAATATTTTTATGGTTCTCAAACTTTTTGAAAAAAATAAATAAATATTAACCATCAAATTTATATAATAAATTGTTATTTTTTATAAAAATCGCCTATAATCCTAAAATTCTAAGGCCGACCCTGGTTATACGTTAAGTTACTTCGAAATATAGATCACTTTTGTAAGTGTAATGTGAGTGGAAGTTGACAATTGACCACAATGATTTAATTTGAACCGTTCGTGTATCATTTTTCAAAACCATAAGAAAATTCAGTGTAAATTATAAAACAACAAATGGGGTAATAGAATTAAAACAATGCTAAGCCAATCGATGGACGGCATATAGCCAAGCTCAAAAAGGAGATGGTCCATTGATATCTTTAAGGTAAATATAATAATCGAAACCTCGAATTCAATCATCATACAATATAATTTCATAGCTTTAGTTTTTCTATATTTTATAGTAATATATAAATCAAATATATATATGGGCAATTCTCACAAAATAGTTTTTTTTTTTAATTTTTATCACAAAATAGCCCTTAAAAAATAAAATGACTAAAATAGCCTTTTTATTTTGAAATTTAGAATTTTTATTTTTTATTTTTTGAAATTTAAAACCCCATCCCCAAACCCATCATTTATAAGCTATAAGTCTAGATTAATTAATCTTAGGGGTATAAATATATATAAATGCATATTTTACCCTTTAATAAAACTTATTTTGATCATTTTCTTCCTTGGAGGCTATTTTTGTGAAAAATAAACTAAAAAGAACTATCTAAAGAAATTTCTCTATATATACATCTATTATTATAAATAAGTGTTTTTTTCTTTCATGTGCTGCCACGTCAGCGCTAGGTCAGAAAGTCAAAGTTCCTGGTGTCGACACTTGTCCGATAGATTCGTTGCAGTAAACCCATTCTTAACTCCATCAGCCACGATCTTGCCTTCAATGCGAATTTCTCTTCTGCAAATCGTGTATCTGTGAGTATAAAATATGTCAGTCTTCCTCTTCTGCAAATCGTGTATTTGTGAGTATAAAATATGTCAGTTTGGGTGAAAAACATTTTTACGGTTTTGGCAGAAAACCGCGTTTTGCGGTTTTGACGGAAAATGTGTTTTGCGGTTTGACGTGAAAACGTGTTTTGCAGTTTTGGCGAAAAAACGTGTTTTGCGATTTTGGCGGGAAAACAAGATTATCCGTTTTGTGGAAAAACAAGATTTTTTTGGTTTTGGCGGGAAACATAATTTTTTGGTTTCGGTGAGAAAATAATTTTTTTTGTTTTTGGCCAGAAAACAAGATTTTCGGTTTTGACAAAAAAATAAGATTTTTTGGTTTTGCGGTTCAGGCAAAAATTTATTTTGCAGGCAAAAATTTATTTTGCAGGAAAATGTATTTTGCTGTTTTAGTTATTTTTTCACGAGTGACAAAATGATATTAGGTTTAAGTTTGTATTTTGTTGATTATATCTAGGGTATAATAGACATTATACTATTTTGACAGGAAATTTCAATTTGTATCAGTCAGATGATTCTTCAAATTAAGCATAAAATTTAAAACTCATCTAGATGAATCATTCAGATGGCTTGTATTTTTTATGTCTAAATAAACAAAACTCTCATCTCCATCGAGATGGTCATCTGAATGGTGAAACGAACAACTCCTATGTGTAAAATTTTGATTTGATGGTCGCTGGATGGGAGGTAATCAGAGATTTCAGCTTTTTCAGAGAAAGACAACATACTCTGCTGGAAGGAACAATTAGAGGAAGATTATATAAGGGGTTTGAAAATTTTCACTCGCTTTCTCCAATATTTACCTTTTCAAACCCCCCCACCCCCCCCCAAAGTCATGTTTGAAAATTTCTGCTTCCATCCCAATATGGATGTCTATGGCAATATTTGCTTTGACATTCTTTAGATAGAAAACGATCATTTTTGCTTCTACAACTATTTGTTTGTAACTGGTTAATCTCAAGCTACCATATATCAAAGAAGTTGTATTACTGAAACAAAAAAAATATATGTTTCACAATTTTTTATAGATAAATGGTCATTAGCTTCTGATGTAAGGACGATATTGTAAGAATCTTAGTTTGCTACAATGGGACAACTGATATTTATAAAAAATAATAAGAATAGAAATTAAAAATTATAATATTGAAACAAACGAATAAAGAAGAATTGCATAGTCGAAATGATTAATCTCTTTCCTTAAATCTTTAAACACCACGTAGTGCGATGATTTAATAGCGCTCAGATTCCCAAGATACAACTGCAAACAATTTTCTGATATGCGTCACTCTATGAGAAGCCTAACGAAACTAGTTTTGTGTTGTACTTTCAGACACAAAGAAAAAAAAAATACTAACATAACTTATTCAATGTAGGAGAATGTCACTTTTATTTTTTGGTATTGCTGTATGAACATATTTCACTCTGAGACACTTTCTCCATTTTAAATTACATTCTAAGACACATTTGGCTATTAGCACACTTATGTCAACTCTCCCCTATAATTTCGTTACTGTCTAACTAAAAAAGAATCAGCTGGTTAGCTTTTTGGTGGGATGCATTCACAGCCCTTGATCTTCTATCAAATCCGACGGCCCTTATTTTATCCCTTAGATCTGGATGTGACATTAAAGCCTCTTTAATATGAGCCATTAGATCTTGTATCATAGGGACGGCTCAGATTTTACCCTCAAATTTCATCTCTCTCTTCCTCCATTGTCGATAACATCATTCTTCATCAGAGAAAAAAAATCAAGGATTGAGTTACAACTCGAATCGAAGGTAGACTTTGTTATTGGTTCTTAATTGTGGTTTGATTTCTAACTCTCTTTTGTCAATCGTGAAGTAATATGAATTAGTAAGTAACTTCTTTGCTTTCAAAACCCACAAAGCAATTTACAAACATGCAAAAAAAACACAAATAACATTTTGGGTCAGTTACATGTTAATGTCGTCAAAAAGTTCTTCAATGACATTGATCCCCTCCCTCATTCTTATATGATCAGTTTGCGGTCTTTTGTGTTTTATTTTAAAATTTTGAGCATGTTAATTCTCTATTAAACATGTTTATAGCTGTAATGAAAATGTTTTAGTCCATTATCTATACTGTTTTTCAACTATATTACTTATGGTTCTGATATGGCATGTAACTTGCACGTATGTACAAGTCACACCTCTAAGAATTGTGTGTATACAACGTAGTATATTTGTACATGTGTATACATGAATATGTGTACACGAGATACATCATATTCAATTGTACACATGATACATTATAAATTAGGAATCATTACTTTTGGACAACACACTCATAAGACGTACTTATAAATCATGTCTCTCAAGATTACTTCTAAAAATATGGTCAGTATGGGTATTCTATTACACATGTCTTTGGCTTGTATGAATCATTTACTTTATGCTAGACGATTTGAGTAGATCTTATATGATATTAACCTTTCAAACTTAGAAAAATTGCAATTGTATGTTAAAATTGAATAGATATAACAATGATCTGGTGTACAAATGGACAACAAAATACATGTGTACACGTTGATGCTATAGACGTTACAAATACTTAAACTTGCAAATGAATGAAAATAATTCGGTGTATATAGAAATCATTGTACAATTAAAGTTGTGTACATGTGAATCATTGACTTGTATAATGATTTTTAGTTTTTGATTAAAGAAAGATCTTACAATTTGACTATATAAGCCATTATTGTGTACAATTTTAGTTTATATGTACACTACAAAAATATATTTTAATGTGAAGAGTTTTAGTTTAATTTCATCCTGCTACTTTACTTTACACACCCAAAAAATCTGAAAATATTATAGTGCCAAAAACATTAATCCTTCAAATCCAACAAACATGTCAAAAATACATCACTTATGTACACGTCACAAACTGTGCATGTATTTTTTTGTACATATGTACGCACTTTATGTTCTATCATGTACATCACATGCAACATTACGATCAAAAATCTCTCTGTCAAATTTCCCCCAAACATCTTTCTTGTCTTCCCTATATACTTCATCACATGTTGCACAGTCAGCTTTGCACAGTCAGCTGAAAACATAGAAACACCACAAACCAAAGAAAAATCAATACCTACCTACCTCTACTGCAAACCATACAAGCATAGTATGTAAAGTACATATGTACAAATACGTTCTTGTTGTACACATGTACATCATATATAACATGTACAACCTTAGAACCGATACCAACAAAAACATCTTTTTTTGTAACCTCTCATTAACCGCATCCTCCTATGCATGAGCCATCTCTGTAAAATCGATACCAACAAAAAAATAGAACTTAAAAAACTTTGAAATCGAAACCCTAATTCCAAATTTAAAATCCTGAATCCCAAATTTCAACACTTTGTGTTCTACCATGTACATCACATGCAACATTACGATCAAAAATCTCTCTGTCAAATTCCCCCCAAACATCTTTCTTGTCTTCCCTATATACTTCATCACATGTTGCACAGTCAGCTGAAAACATAGAAACACCGCAAACCAAACACAAATCAATACCCACCTCTACTGCAAACCATACAAGCATAGTATGTAAAGTACATATGTACACATACGTTTTTGTTGTACACATGTACATCATATATAACGTGTACAACCTTAGAACCGATACCAACAAAAACATCTTTTTGTAACCTCTCATTCACCGCATCCTCCTATGCATGAGCCATCTATGTAAAATCGATACCAACAAAAAATGGAACTTAAAAAACTTTGAAATCGAAACCCTAATTCCAAATTTAAAATCATGAATCCCAAATTTCAAAATCAAAATCCCAAACCCCTAACCCCAAAATTTAAATTCCCGAATTGAAACACCAACCCTACAACTTTGCAAACCATGCAAGCATAGTATGCAAAGTACATATGTACACATACGTTCTTATTGTACACATATACATCACATGTAACTTGTACAATACTAAAGCTGATACAAACAAAAAACATCTTTTTCTTTGTTACCTCTCATTCGCCGCATCCTCCTCTGCATGCGCCACCTCTGTAAAATTGATACCAACAAAAAAATGAGAACCCAACTTATAACTCAAAATCACTAAAATTAACAACCCCGGAATCCCTCAATACAACAAGTCCGTCAGACAAACGTGGAGTAGGAACCGGCCGTCTGGGTTTCGCGGCGGAGAAACCCTAAATCCACCGTCTCAAACAAAAAATACAGAAAGAACAAACGGTGAGGGAAGGATACCTTTGTCTTTGCCTTTAGCCTTATCCAATCTCTTCTTTCTCATCGACATTGTCTCCTCTTGCGGTCTTCTTCTTCGTCGTTGATTTCTCCTCTATTTCTCTTCTTCTTTGTCGTCGTTTTTTTAACCCACAATTTTTTTTTACCGTCAAAACCAAAAAAAAAGTAAAGTTAGTGGGTCAAAAAATTAAGCTGAATTGGAAAACACGTTCAAGTCCATAGCTTGAACCAATTAGGTTTCAAAATTTAAATAACCTAACTACCCTAACCAGCAATCAAAACGCAATTACCCAAATACCCCACTCATTTACCTTTTATAGAGGGTACCCATGTATTTTTGCATAAAAAAGTGTCTTAATGACAATAAGTGGCCTAACATGTTATTAAAACACAGAAAGTGTCTTTCTTTGTTAATAACTCATTGCTGTATATGTAGAATGAGAAGAGCAGTGACTATTATATAGTCCACTGACCAGACCCTATGTTTGCCATAAACTAAAACGTATGGTTTTCAATGTGGAGACTGAGAATTATTTTCTCATTATAACATGGATGTGCATTTAGGGAGATGTTACAAATACAAAATTAACTTTGCATTTATTCCATAACTCACATTGACCATTTCAGTATAGGAGATATATGGTCCAAATATTTTTTTTTATTCAATCAAAGTTTTAAACTTTAATGTATTTTCTCCACTTTAAATAATAGAGGAATATAACCTTATACTTTTAATGTGATATATTTTACAATTAGACATTCATTTTTCATTCAAACGAATTTTGTTTTTTTGACATATAATTACACTACTTCATAGTGTCAACCATTCGGTTGTTCCGACGAACGTCTTCGTCCGGAAACTTACCAAAAAAATGATCTAGTATCATTTTGTCAAAAAATGAGTTTAAACAATCCCCAACATGAATAGAAATGACTTTAGACACTAGACGACTCGACATACTTGACTTCTTAGACAAGACTCGACAAGACTCAACTAAGGACTTTTGAGAGTACAAACGAAAAATCAACTACATAATGCGTTGGTAGCAATTTTTCAGCCTTGAACCAGTCATTGTTAATAGCTATTGGATTTACTCGGCTAGGAGGTGGCCATGATATCTTGAAACCCCGGACTTTGGTGTAAACCTAGACAATAGTTATAACACAACTTCATCCTCTCACTGAACGAGGTTCTCTGTTGTGTTCATTTTGTCCGTGAACAGACCTGGTTTCATGAGTGAACTTAGAGATATAGTATTTCCTTCATTCTCCTAAAAACGGCCGCATTTCACACTCACTAGGTGATTTGACATTAGCTTTGTTTAGAAGAGTATCATGTACTACTCCATTTATATCTCAAAGCTATATACACAAATCATTAAAAGCAAATGCTTATCCTCTAATCCTTACATGTAGCTTGTTTAATCATCATAGGAACTGGGTATAGAACGAAGTCTTACAATGCTTTGGACATATTTAGATTGATGTAGTTGTCTCTTTGGACCTATTTCTTGGGATCTCCAGTCATTTAGGTAGAGTTACCGTCAAACCTCATCTTAATTCACAAGCTTACCCATTCCTCTTGATGATATAACAATTCATCTCAAGACACACCTTTAATAAAAGGATCCTAGGTTATCATCACAGTGAACATAATCTCTTGAGATTAGTAGAGATCAATTGTCTAATTATTTTTGTCATCTTTTTCAAAATACAATTAACCATTATACACAAAACTCAGTGTATGAAACTAGTTTTTTTTTGTAATAATATTTCGAATTTAATGTGATAAGCGATGCTTCTCTCACATTTTTAAGATAACTCAAAATATGCGTATTTTTATTCAACATCTCTTAACAGTTTAGAAAATTAATCTAAAACTAATTTAGATTTAAATAAAAAAAAACCATTTCGAAAATTTTACAATTTTCTTTACAAAATATATTTTTTCTCAAACAATCTCATTTTATATAAAATTGTTTTCATCTCTCAAGTTGATTTTTAATCCAACTTGTATATGTTTTGAACTTTTCCAAAACATGTTTTTTTGTTTTAGCAAATATACATATTGTAATTATATTATTTATACTATCATAATCACCATTCTATATTGTTGTTCTCAACCATATTGACTTTAGAAATTACAATACACAAGTAAGTTTCAATTACATTGGTTTAAGATTTTCCATTTTTTTTTTTTTTGTGTCAATCTTTTTACAACTCGCGTTAAAGTATTGATAAAAAAATAAATATTTTGTGTCAATATCAACAAACATTTTATTTCTTATGGCAAAAGATTTATATGTGGCAGAGCTCTCCCAAATTTAATTTGAGTCGTCGATTCACGAAATCAATTTCTATCCATACTATATGATTTCTTAAAAAATCAAAATATTGTTTATCAATGGTGGATTTCACAACATTTGAAACTTTAATGTTTGCTCCAGAAAAAAAAATCTGAAACAGTAAATTAAAACACGTTACACATCTTGATAACTAAGCCAGATCATTACTTTTAACCAAGTCAAAGAATTAACATTTGACAAATAAATTAAAATATAAATTCAAGTCTTTAACAGTGAAACGGTGCCACTAAGTAAATGTGACAGAAACAAAACAAATCAGATTGAATGCTAAATCAAAAACGTTAGGACAAAGATTATTAACTAGTCAAATGATAATATAATCCTATTGATCTTTCCAAACGTAACGATTTGAAAAATCGAACGACAGACAATAATAATACAAACAAGTGATGCTTGAAGCTGGAACCAAATAAGCCAAAAGTTTTTCTAGTCCTATTAATCAAGATGACCACAAGAAAAAACAAACCATTGACAAAAAGACAAAACACCGAACAATAATGATTACTACGGGACGCAAGAACAAAACAAAGATGCAGTAATCTATTGACTAAAGCGAATAAGTTATCAACACGATAAAATTATGCTATCGAAAGATGAGCGGATAAAATCATTTACTAATATTGACTGAACTCAAGTCGGAGGAAGATTAGTTTGAAATAATCCAGCAGATCCGATTCCATAACTTTTCAACATGTTCTTAAAATAAACAACTTTTAACAAATATCAATATTGTTAGTGCAAGTAAAAACAATTTTAAAGATTTAAGTGTGTATAAATCTTATTTTATTACAATGGGAAAACTGATATTTATAAAAATAATAAGAACATAAATTAAAAATTACAATACTGAAACAAACGAATAAAGAAGAATTGCAGAGTCGAGATGATAAATCTATTTCCTTAAATATTTAAACACTTTGTAGTGCGACGGTTTAATAGCGTTTAGATTCTCAAGATACAAGTGCAAACAATCTTCTGATCTGTGTCACTTTATCAGAAGCCTAACGAAACTAATTTTGTGTTGTACTCTTAGACACACACAAAAAAAAACTAACATAACTTATTCAATGTAGGAGAATGTCACTTTTATATTTTGGTATTGCTATTTATGCAGAATGAGAAGAGCAGTGACTATTATGGGCCTGTTCGTTTCTTAGCAGCAGCATCAGTGGGGAACGATAGACTAATATCAAAGGACACGTCAGCGGCACTTTAAAAATTGGTAGTTTGAAGATATTGTTATTCAGTTCACATCCAGAAAAATGGCCGCCAGCGTCAGTCATGAAAGCCGTTGTTTTCTATGGTGACCACTAAAGTGGATTAATTAACAGTAGCCACAGTTTCCGGCGACCAATATATTGCATAATCATCTCATTTTTTTCTCAGTTGTTCACTGTTTTTCGATCGCTCCCGCTGACGCTGCGGCTAAGAAACGAACAAGGCTTATATAGTCCACTGACCAAACCCTACGTTTGCCATAAACCAAAACTTATGGTATTCAATGCGGAGACTGAGAATTATTTTCTCATTATAACATGGATGTGCATTTATGGAGATGTTACAAATACAAAATTAACTTTGCATTCATTCCATAACTCACATTGACCATTTCAATATAAAAGATATATGGTCGAAATATCTTTTTTAATACAATCAAAATATTTTCAAAAAAAAAAGTTTTAAACTTTAAGTATTTTCTCCACTTTAAATAATAGAAGAATATAACCTCCTATTTCTAATGTGATATATTTTACAATTAGACTTTTATTTCTTATTCAAACTAATTTTGTTTTTGTACATATAATTACATTACTTCATAGTGTCAACCATTCGGTTGTTGCGACAAACGTCTTCATCCGGAAACTTACCAAAAAATGATCTAATATCATTCGTTAAAAACGAGTTTCAGTTTAAAGCCTTCTTGGAGGTAACACCTATGGCTGATGTAACCAAGTTTTCTTTATTGGTTTGATCAAATATCTGATTTGTTTATTCTTTGGCTCATCAGAACCGAACATTTTCTCAACTTCGAATAATCGAGCAACTTGATTTTGGAGCAATCAAGAAGGTACTTTGCAACAATAATAAATAGATTTACACATCTGATCAGGTTTCTCCATTTTTATCATCACTATTGAATGTTCTTCTTTTCTCTGCTTTTGAGTTTGCTTCTGTACATAATACATGAAGATGGTTTAGAAGCTTTACAAAGATGGTTGATAAGCTTTTTATCATCAATAATGAATGTTCTTCTTCGGTACTTGGATGCAAGAGTGTCAATCAGATTCAAAAGATCATTTTTCTTTGTAGACATCTCAAGTCGTGCCGATCTTAGATAGCAGTCACTAAAAAAAGTTTTTGTTGAGAAAATAAAATTTAAGGTTATTGTAATCAAATAAATGTGAAAAATTTAAATATTATATACTAAAAAATTTCAACCGTAATTTTAATATTGATATAATTATCGCCATAGTTGCTTACATGATTATCACCAATTAGCTCTGAGTCAAGAATAAATTAATTAGTCTAAATAGTTACTATAAATAAATTAATTTGATATCTATACCAACTATTTGAAAATTTTATCTCCAATATATATAAGGTTATATTTTGAAGCTGGAGTTTATTGGTTATTTTGAATTATATGTCCAATGTAAAAAGGTGCATGTATCACTAATATATGATTGAATCTTACACAGGTTTTACTGTTTTAGCAATATGAATTTCAGTTGGAGTTGTAATCCATGTCATATCTCACTTAGCATGCAGTTTCCCGGATTTTTAGCAAATAAAAAGGCCTCTAAGCTGATGGAGAAATATAA
The DNA here is from genome assembly GCA_012274485.2 of Sinapis alba. Taxonomy (NCBI): domain Eukaryota; kingdom Viridiplantae; phylum Streptophyta; class Magnoliopsida; order Brassicales; family Brassicaceae; genus Sinapis; species Sinapis alba. Next base: position 173,797 of record MU105964.1, on the reverse strand, counting down.
ACAAAGAAACCTATGGACTTTGTGCAGACGATGGAAAAGTTACAGGGATTGCAATGGTTAGACTAATAACTATAACTTTCGCATTGACTACATCATTGTTCAAACGCAATAAGTTTAAGCTTCTTGGAGCGGAGCAAATTTCTTGATCTTTTAGATATGTTATCATACATACAAAATAATCAACTAAATATAACAAGATAGAGAAAAAGAAAACAAAATAGAAGACATTGAGTCTAAACCAAACTTATCTTCATCATCCTATATTCCTATTCATATGATTTCTGTATATTCTAAATTTTATAATTAATCTATACATAGAGTAGAAAATATTAAAGAAAAAATATATATAAATGTGAGGAAGATTGATCAGTTTGGACAATAGATACAATCATTTTCTTCCATAAGTGACCATTATTAGTTTTATTTTATTTTCTCAGATTAATGATATGTTCCCTATTTAAAGGTACGTTTAAAAGGTAGATAAGTAGATTTCATTCATCTATATTTTTAATCTCTATCTAAAATCTCAATATCATAACTTTATAACCAAATAAAATCTAATTTTTAATAGTTACAAAGGTTTAATATCTTCTAAAAACTACCGAGTAAACAATAGTTTTTTTCAAAAAAATATCTTAAATTTTAATAATAATTAAAAATAAAAGGTACTTTAAGTTAAATACAATTCTATAAGACTGAATATCATGATTTCTTACCGATCATCAAAGAGGTATGGGAAACCACATAGGCTCTTTATCACTCGCTATCAGCTTTCTCTAGATTTCACAGGAAGCTGAAACTCCTTAAGCAGCCTCTTCGGGGACTGAATCACACGCACTATGGGGATCTACTGGCTCGAACCAAGCAGGCTTACAAAGAGATGTGCGTTTGTCAAATTAGCTCTCTAACTACGGAAAAATGTTGCATGGGCTGCTGAGACAGAAGACAAATGGAACAAACTTGCTCGCATTGAGGATAAGTTTTATAAGCAGAAATCTTGCGTCCGTTGGCTGCAAGTAAGAGATCAGAACACCAAGTTTTATCATTGTATTGTTCAAACCCGGGCTGCCAGGAACACTATCAAAAGTTTGATCAACGATCGAGGAGAAGTGCTTACTGCCCAGATGGACATAAAGAGAGAAGCGGTCTCTTACTTTCAGACATTTTTAGAAAGTCAAGATGCCTCAACAGAAGATATATAAGTCGATGTGTTGAAGGATATACTTACTTATCGATAATCCACGGTAGAAGCTGCAGTACTTATTGCTCCGGTAACAGCTTGCAAAATTCAGCAGGCCCTCCACACTCTTGCAAATGACAAGGTTTCGGGACCTGATGGATTTACTAAGGAATTCCTTGTTGCAGCATGGCCTATTATAGTCAGGGATTTCATCGTAGCAGTGCAGTCTTTTTTCTATTTGGTTTCATGCCCACTGAAGTGAATGCAACCATCCTTTCATTGATCCCTAAGACGACGAGTGCCCAAACAATGAAGGATTACAGGCCTATAGCTTGCTGCAATTTTTTATATAAGGTGATTTCCAAGGTTCTTGCCAACAGGCTCATGGTCATCTTCCCTGATGCTATAGAGGCTAATCAGTGTGCTTTCATTACGAAGCGGTTGTTGTTGGAGGATGTTTTCCTTGCTTCAGAACTCGTTAATGGATATCACAAGACAGCAAGCAAAGGAAAATGTGCTATCAAATTTGACATCTCGAAGGCTTTTGACACTGTTAAATGACCTTTCATCGTAGCTGTCTTGCAAGCAATGGGTCTCACAGTCCAGTTCATCCATTGGATACGGTTGTGTATATCAACAACAGCGTTTTCGGTATCAATGAATGGTAACTTGGAGGGGTTTTTCACAAGTGACAGAGGTAATAGACAAGGATGCTCTCTCTCCCCATATTTATATGTTATCCTCAATAATGTTTTATCAAAGCTCTTAAACGAAGCAGCGGAGGCAGATGACTTTGCTTATAATCCTCATTGTAAGGAGGTTAAGCTTACACACTTGAGTTTTGCTGATGATATACTGGTCTTCACCAATGGTACTTTTGAATCACTTTTGGGAGTTGTGAATACTATGAAGAGGTTTGTAACGATGTATGGGCTTCATATTAGTGCATCCAAGTCATCCATCTATGCTTCAGGTAGTAATGTCAGCAACCTCCTAGCCACAACAGATACCTTGCAAATAAAGGTGGGAACTCCACCCATTCACTATTTGGGCATGCCTCTGGCCACAAAGTCTCTTACAAGCCACGATTATGACTCACTGATCGACAAGATACGTAGCAGAATGCTATGCTGGTCCAACGAAACCCTTTCTTTTGCAGGACGTTTGCAGCTAATCCAGTCTGTCTAAAATCTCAGTCGCACTACTCAGAAAGCAGAAGAAAGAAGAGGTGAAACTTGAAGAAACAAAGACCGTGGTATGTATTGTAAGTGTTTCATCGATTAAATTGTTGATTATGTGCAGTTCCAGTGAGCAATGACCAAATTAAGATTAATGTTGGAAATATAATTCTCGATTGTGTGCAGAATCGGTGATTACAAGAGACAAAAGGTAGGGATGCAAACATTTTAACTCCATTGTAACCGGCGATGAAGAAGAACATAGGTGAATAGATTGATTAAGTATTTAGTGAAAAGTTTAACCAAGTATTCCTGGAAAATTACAGTTACAGTGGTAGTATTTAAATGTCAGCAACACAATAGAGAAAGAAAAAACATAGATAGATATGAAGATCAATAGCATTTAAAGTCTGCAAAAAATCCAGTGACTCATTGGGGAAGAAGTAGAGATGGCAAATGGGTTACTGTACCGCGGGCCTGGACCATTACAGCTTGGTGCGGGGCGGGTTTGGACAGCATTCTTCAAGGCCCATTTGTTTGAGGGCCTCGCGGTACGGATCCGCACAGTATTGGGTCAATTGCGGGTTGGACCGTGGCGGTATCGCGGGTCAATGAGATCCACATCATTTCTCGTCTTCTCACCAGCAAAAGTCAAAGAGAGAGAGAGAGAGAGAGAGAGAGAGAGAGAGAGAGAGAGAGAGAGAGAGAGAGAGAGAGAGAGAGAGAGAGAGAGAGAGAGTAGCCGAGCCATTTCTTCATCGATCATCACCGACATGCGATGGAGCTTCTGTTCTTACCTTCTTCTCTGATTCGTTACAAACATAACAGAAGAATTTCGGTGACTCGGATGCGATCTTCACCGACATAACTGTTGGAACTCCGGTGATGGTGGTTCGAGATCTGTCTTCCAATCTTCCCTTCGTCTTTGATCAACACTCTATGAGATGAACCAATAACACACCAGAGTACAGAGGTATGCATTTCGACTTCATTTGATGTTTTCATTGTTAATCAGTGCATGCAAACCTTGGCTAACTAGTGGATTTTGTGTGTGAAAACTCAAGGTTCTGTTATTGAGATGGGGAGCTCAACGGAATAGAAATTGGTAGTTGTGATCTTGTCAGGTTTGATTATCTCTGTCCTCTTTTTGCATCTCAAGTATATTTTTTTGCTCATTTATATAATGAAATCTTTTCAAGATCGTATTGTCGGCTTAGATTACAACTACTTAATTATGAACAACAAACGTATATGTGCAGACATTTAGAAATGAAAGTACAGTTTCCACTTGATTATGAACTTATACTTTGCATTAGACATCGGAGTTTTGATTTGGGATTGACTAAGGCGTTAGAGTTCCTAGAGAGTCCATACACATCATGTATCTGCTATTCTCTTACCAAACGTTTTAGCTGATGCTTTCATGTTATAATCTGATGTTCTGTTTTTTCCTGTGTTTTGGTGCTTTCATGTTACAAGCTAGTCTTTTGATTTGTCTTGAATCTGCTCTTACCAAACGTTTAAGTTGATCACCGCTAGTTCTTTTTTTGATTTATCTTGTAACTGCTCTTCTCATATCAAACGTCTTATTCGAGGGAAAATCAAAGTTAGCAAGTTTTTGGTTGCACTGCAGAAGCTATGGAGACAAATTCAAAGTTTTTTTACACAATCTTGAAGAGTACACATATATATTATTAGTGTCTGATCATGTTGATTGACGTGTGTTCTGCAGGTATGATGAACCTCCATGGGATGAACTCTTTCTTGTTCTTCTAGGCTAAGACCCGGTACCTTGCTTTCAAAGAACAACCAAGAAGCTACACACGTACGCAGCAATAGTGGACGAGCTCTTCATGTGCACTGGCCCGCGGGTCGACCCGCTAAGACCTATACAATAGGCGGGGTGGGTTTGGTCAGCCCTCTTCGAGACCGCGTCCCTCGCGGATCTGACCCGCAGAGCACCGCATGAAACTGGTCCCGCAGCGGGGCGGGTCAAACGGGCACGGGTCAACCCATTTTCCATCTGTAGGAAGAAGATTAGAATTTGAACATTTTATACTATTCTATAATCTCTATATACTATAGTTTAGTTGTGTTTGCCTTCCAATGTTATATGACATCTTAGGCTTTGCTATTTATGCATCTAAATGTTATATATGTGTATCTATGCTTAGAATTTATTGTAGTTAAATGGAGATTCCAATTTTAAAATTTGAGTAGTTGAGATTATGGAATTATAAAAAGGAAACCTTTATAAACCATTTTATACAATATATGTAGTGTAGTCGTATTGTCTAAGTTGTATATATTTATGCCATTTGTATATATGTGCCACATATTGGAGGTTTCAAAACCATAATTTTAAGTGTTTTATAGATTGTGTTATGTATCGTAATCGGCGATAAATAAGAGAAGTGTGTGAATCCACCAGTTATAAGCGTTACAACAATATAACAGAGGTTGCCTTGAGATTGCAGCTCAACGATATGTAGTTAAGCAATCTCTGTTTTCAAAGTTGATCGACTGCTATAGTCGGTTTAGTCAATCCAATTTCCTCATCCATGAATATTCTTATTTTCACTATGTTGTATTATACTTATCAATTGTTTCTTTATAACGTATGTCTAACTTTTTTATCACCCATATACCAACTACCTTAACTAAACTCTCTACTTATTACCAAAATTATTTATGTTAATCTTAAGCATTCAACGCAAACATTAAAGACTACATGTTTTTCTGTAACCCTTCATGTTTGACTAAAATGGTGACACTATGTATTAATATGTTCTGTTTGTTTAGGCATTTGCAAGATAACACATAATTCTCTCATATTGCTTTGCTATTTTCCTCAAACAACCAATATATAAACGTTAATAAGATATTGTAACTCTTATAATGTACTATTTTATTTTATATATACAATATAATATATTACAACTTTTGGTGTTCTTGTATGTTTAATATAATGTATTACATCTTATTATATTTAATATAAGTTGTTTATGTATATCGCATGTTCACCACATTTGGTGTTCTTTTTATATGTCATTTTTTTTATCCTATTCTATTCAACAATGTATTTTATTGTATTATGCTCTATTGTAATATGTTCAGTATTCAACAAGTGCATCTTCAACAATTTTTTTAATCTCCCGAACTATTATGCCAAAAATGTTTATAAATCTGTGCGACCACATTATATACTATACAAACAAATGTAGAATGGGAACAATGTGTAAAAAGATGTTGCATACCCATGTTAATTACTTTCACGCACATGTAAGGAGTATATTGTCCAATTTTGGATGAATTTGTCATATTCTTTCTCTGCTTTTATACATGGTTATTTTACTAATTTCTCTTCTCAATATGGTCATCTGGCAAATTCACCCATAATTGAAACGTGTATGCAACATGACAAAACTTACATCTAAGGCAAATATACAGCTTTGAACTTACTCAACAATCAACAATGCAATTCATCAACAACTAATAACAAGTACAATTATTTTATTTCCGATGTATTTTTTTTTTTGTTGTCCTAAAATAAATAAAAAAATTATAATAGAAATGTTGTTTTCTCCATCACATTCTTTTATTTTTATCTCGAAAGTCAATTATTTTCAAAGTATGCTATTTTTATTGTATTAAAAGTATTTTTATCTATGAAATTTAAATATTTTATCCTTTTTACTTTTACTCTTGTTAGATTTTCACTTACGAATCTAGTGGGAGACGCTGGTGGATGATGCTCTTCCGTCAAGGGAGAACAACATAGGTCACAACATCAATTTTTGTTGTCCCTAACTATGAAGATGATCTGATAAGATAATCCATGAGAGGCGATGACCAAGGGTGCCGGACCTGGCATGATACCTCTGACAAACATTGTCTACTGATTTTGCCTCTTCGTGCTGACATCTAACAATTCAAATTAAAGCAAATCAATATCAATATACATTTTACAAAATATCGGTCTGGCACATCAAAACAAAACCACAACTTAAATATTGAAATCTATTCATCTCAGATGTAGAAATGAAATAAACAAATTATACAGAATCTACGCCTGCAACTTATAAGATAATAATCACATTTTATACATTATTAAACACTTATCTTATCAATTATAGCGAGTTAAAAATAGTATGGAAAAGGAAGGGAATATTACTTGAGAGAGAAAGCGTCGAGATACTCAAAATAAAATTTGTTCAGTTTCTGCAACTCTGCAGCCACACATCTAACAAACATCTCCAACGAAATGGATAAAACGGAACCGTAGTTCCCATTCGGCTGGAGACTTGCCGTTGGATTTCATTGCCACAGCTTCAACTTCTTCAATGAAGGTTTTTGATTTTGGTTGGATTAATAAAGAAAAACAAAATAAAGGAGGTGAAATAAATTCATAAAGAGGGACATAAAGAAGACGTGGAAGAACACAATTGATTGATCAAGGATGAATGGGAAAACGTTAATTTTCAGAAAATGGTAACAAAGAAGACGAAGTGGAAGAGTCGATAAATTCAACTTTTATTTAGACGTACCCTAGGTCTAGGAGAAATATGTCACCAATGGTCCATTACAAAATTGTTGACAGCTCAATATTGTTAGCTCGGTTTGATATGCAAAGATAAAATGACATGGCAAAAAATAACTTTATGATTGGCTAATTTTTTTTGAGGACGTGGACACCCTCTCCATTAAGCATATTGCCCTTTTAGAATTAGTAAATTATGATGATTAAAATAACTAAAAGTCATTAATCTTGATATTCTAAACAAATAAGATAAAAATTACCCATTAATTTCTAATATTTTAATACTTTTATCTTAAAAATCAAAACATCATATAAATTGAAATAAAAAATATCTTCTAAAACATCATACAATTTTTTTTGAAGTATATAAGTTCCAAGTTAACATAGACTTATTTTCAAAAAAAAAAAAAGTTAACATAGACTTTACTTCTACACCCTGGCTTCACCTGGCTTCACCGCATCACTAGACACAATTACTCTTTATTTGATTTATGTTTGCTACTTGATAAATACTTAACCTGTAAAATTGAGTATTTTGTTTAACAAAATTAAATATTAAATAATTTATTTCAATTATTTACAAACAAAATACAAATATTAAAATTAAATTAATTATATTTATCGTTGTTTGGTTTATTACTCATTTTTTCGTAAAAGAGTGATTTCACATCCCTATTTAAAATGTAAGCATTGTAAATAGTTTCTCTTAACAAAAATTATATCTAAATGGCGGAATGCCTACTAAACACTCCTTTCTACTAGATCAACAACTCATTGGCTTTGTCACTCATTTTTATTAAAGAACAAATATCCAATTTCTAAAGGGCAATTTTCTCAAATAGTCTTTTTATTTTTTTATCACAAAATAGCTCTTAAAAAATAAAATGATCAAAATAGCCTTTTTATTTTAAAACTATGATTTTTTTTTTAAATTTGAAACCCCATCTCCAAACTCACCCTTTAACTCTAAACCCTAAGTTTAGATTAGTTAATCATATGGGTATAAATACATATAAATACATATTTTACCTTTTAATAAAGTTTTTTTGGTCATTTTCTTCCTTGAGTGTTTATTTGTGAAAAAACTAAACTAAAAGAAAATATCTAAAGAAATTTCTCTTTTCTAAATCATCGTAAAATAGTTCGTTTATATTTTCATTTCTATAAGTAAATTAAACATAAGTATATAAGTATTTTTTTAATTTTCTATTTCTTATATATTATGTTCCCGGATCAAATAAAACATATAAAAATTTTACCAACAATTATCAAATAACTTGTAATAACTTACAAGTAACAAATAATAAGACAAGACAAATAACTTCTAAATCCGTCATATTTTAGCAAATACTTAAAACTGTAAGTAATCATTTTAACAAACTAAATATAAATTCAAATTCTACTACTCATTCGTTATATACTAAAGCGCAAGTTGTCTAGCGAATAAAAAACTAACACGTAACTTTTTTTTACAAAATAATTAAAAACAAAAATAATTTAGCTTCTTGCATATCCTATTTTCTTGCAGTCTAATATTAACTATCCACTTCCTATTTTTTCTCAAAAAATTCAACTTATGTTTATTTATATATGTTACCTTTATATACTAAAACACAAGTCACTTGACAAATCAAAATTTAAAAAAAAAAACAAAAAAAAACATGGATATAGCAGTTAAAAATCTGAATTAATTACAAAATTTTATCAATTGTTAAAAAAACAGATGTCCCTAAACATAAGAGAATCTCATGTGTTCCTACTTTTATGGCACCATGTCAAACTAACCGTTTATTCCAAATGTTTTATCAAATGTTTTTTTCTTCTATTTGCTTTATCTTTCTATTTTCAATGTCTAATCTTTTTCATAATTCTTTTAAGTTTTAAGTGTAGAAATAAAAATCAATGTAACTTTACAATTATTTTAATTCAAATTTATTTTTTTTCTGCTCAAAGTAATATTTTCTTATTCTTTTTATATGAAGTACAATTAATATTTAATCCTAATTTTTCTTAAATAATTACTATGGAATGCCACTAAATCTTAACTAAATAATTAAATCTCGGATAAAACCCATTTACAATCTTAATTAAATGTGTTTTCCAAATTAAATGTACAACAATTATTTGATTTCATTGTCATCGATTTAGTTGAGAAAGTATTTCGGTTAGTTAATATTTTGTTTAGAGAAGAATGTTTCAAAAAATCTAGATTATAATATTCTTTCAGTTACAAAAAAATGCAAAACAAAGTAAGCTAAATGCTAAAATGATATAAAATATAAACATTACATATTAATCAATGTCAAAATCATATGTTATTAATAAATGGTATATCCAGGTAATCTACTAAGTTTGAATAAAAACAATTCAAAACCATTTTTGTCAACCTAAAAGCACGCAATCACCTAATATCAATTTTTTACAAACATTAATCCAACTGTTTTTAACGCTATATCAGTTAAGATGTGTTACGGGCCATTAGTTTAGATTAAAGTCAAAGCATCTATAACTGTATGAAGTTAAAGACTATTTTTATATTAAATATTTTAGATTGATTTACAAAAATTTAAAACATTAACTATAAATGTTATATATATAATATGTATTTCACTTTATATTTTTTGAAAACATAATAGACAAATTTCTTCCAAAACCATGTTATAATATAAATAAAAACACTGTTAAAAATATGTTAAATAATTCTCATAAAAATATAATTCACAAAATTTTCTTTATAGTACAAAAATACAAAAAAACTGTAAGTAATTTCTGAAATTTATAAGATATTTCATACTACATGAATTTTAAAATGTGCAGAAAATTATTATTCTCCACATTAATATCACCTTAATCTAAAAATATTTATTTATGTTTTTAAGTGTTGTATATTTCTCATTTGTTTGGCATATAAATATAAATTTGAAAAAGATAATAAATTATTTCCCATACAATATTTGTTTTAGAAAAATAAATATATTAATATAAACAAATATATTAAATGGCTAAATTTATAAGCAAATAATATAATAAAAAGTCCATATAGTAAAAATGATCAAATTTTTGTACATATCATTTTGGTTAGTTTAACATCTAACTACAATTTATCCATAAATCACAATAATCATAAATGTTATCTATTATAAATAAAAAATACATGTGCGGGTACACGGGTCAAAATCTAGTTTTTATTTTATAATTTAAATACATACATGTAATGATCTACGGTGATTCAAATATATGTTTACAATTAACAAAATACTAGACTTGGACCCGCGCGCCAGCGCGGGTGTGATTTTTTGTATTTCTTTGTTTTAAATTTTTATTACATGGTGTATTTGCAATACATAATTCTTTCGTATTGACTAAGTAATGTTTTTTTGCGTCTTTAACAACTTTTTCCTATGACGAATATTCGATATCATAAAAACAAATCTACACATAATCATATAATCAATGTTATATAATATAAAGAAATATTAATTTTAAAAATATTTATAAATTTAAAACAATGTTTATTAATTTAAATAATCCAGAAATATTATATTATGACTTAATATGGCATAGAAAAGATTATAAATTAGTTGTAAATGTTATAAGAAATAACCATAAATCTGAAACTTGTATTAAAAATTTAACATAATAAAAATAGAAAATATATTCACTATAAAGATGTAAATAATTTCAAAATTTATTAATAATCAATTCTTAATGGACATATATTTGAGTCAAGAATATTATTAAGTGTCCATATAATGTTTATGTTTACAGCTCAAAGCCCATATACTAACTGTTTTTTTTTCCGGGAAGTGTAACAAAAAAAAAACTTTGCTTATCTCTTTCTTTGTTTCAGTTGTGTCGGTGAAAGCATCTCTCTCTCTCTCTCTCTCTCTCTCTCTCTCTCTCTCTCTCTCTCTCTCTCTCTCTCTCTCTCTCTCTCCCTG
>MU105964.1:0-162106 GCA_012274485.2 Sinapis alba | reverse complement strand
AGTTCTCTCTCTCTCTCTCTCTCTCTCTCTCTCTCTCTCTCTCTCTCTCTCTCTCTCTCTCTCTCTCTCTCTCTCTCTCTCTCTCTCTGTTTTCTTCGATGGTCGATCTTGAGTGATCGTAAAAGAGAATCGATTAAATTTTCTAAAGTAAATTACATGAGTTCTTGTATCTACGTTCGGTCATGTTCTCCCTCTCAATAGAAATTGCTATTAAAGGGTTAAGATCAGAAACCCTAACTCAAATTTTATAGTTCACTTTTTCTGTTTTTCCCAAATCGAATTCTTCATCCTCAAGTTTTATAGTCTATATATATATTGTAAGTGCAGATCGGAGTTTGATTTCGCCGATCTACCCATGCAAGAATCAGACAAATCAGGATCGGATTCAGATTATCCGATAGACTGTTATAACCGTGGGCTTTTTAAGAACATTGAAGCTTTGGTTTCTCACTACTTATACTTGTTTCTTCTGAAACAGGGTTGAAATTAGTTACATGAATGTTCACTTGAGGTTTCGATTACATCCACTTTGGTGATGGATTTCTTGTATAGTGGATTGAAGGCTCTTGAATGCCAATCTAAGAGCAAGAAATCTAGGCCAAGATCGCTAGATCCCAAGGAATTGCCAGCTCCGCTTGTTAATGTGGACAAAGATATGTTCGTATTAGCTGATGATGTGTTGTTACTCCTAGAGAGAGCTGCCCTAGAACCATTGCCTCCAAATTCGGATAAAGGTCCCCGTAACCGTATAAAGGTTTGGTTTCATGGGCTGTGATTGTATTTGCATTCATTTTATTATTATTTCGTTTTTCTGTTCCAGAGGACTTGTTGGATTGGCCTCTCGAAAATTACTTCTATTGAGAAAGTTGTTTTTGTTCTTCTATGAAAATCTAGGATGTCAATGATGGAGAAGATGACCACAATGAATCCGTTGACCGTGATGAGAGACGTTTAACTGAGTTGGGACGACGAACTGTGGAGCTATTTGTTCTTTCCCATATCTTCAAGTAACAATGCATCAATATGTCTCCATACGGTATTCAATTGTGGTTCTCGTGCTTATGTGTTGTACTTCAATATATCTAACATCTGCAGCAGCTAAATCGAGGTTGCATATCGTGAAGCTGTTGCGCTAAAAAGGCAGGAAGAGCTAATCCGTGAGGAAGAGGAAGAGTGGTTGACAGAAACTGAACAGAGGGCCAAAAGGGGGGCAGCAGAGAGAGAGTAGAAATCGAAGAAGAAACAGGTGTGGTGCTTTCTGCATTTCCAAAAACTAATTCTGCTTCTTCTGTATCTAATTTAATATATGTATATCAAATTTATGACTAAAACTCGAGCAGCTGTTCAGTATCTACATTAGAATGAGGCAATATATTAATGTATACAATTGTTGTGTAGTTTGTGCAGTGGGATCTTTAGAGGCAAAGCTTAATTCACATGAAGGACATTGGAGAGAGACATAAATTAATGCAATCCAGAAGCAAGTAAGTGCATTTTTAAAGATATGTCTTGTTAAGACAGATGTTGTATCAGCTAAAGAGGAAGTAGGTGTTGAATATATCAAACTAATATTTATTGTTAATTATACAGAACACGATACACATGAACAATATAATGATGGACATGAGGCAAAGTCCAACCAAAGCCTTGGAGTACACAAATAAGTATCTCACTATAGCTTTATTAAATTGACCAAAACTCGAGTAACTGTTTCGTTTATAGATTATAATGAGGCAAGATATAAATGTATATACTTGTTGTCTAGTTTGTGCAGTACGATCTTTGGAGGCAGAGATTAATTCACATGAAAGACAAATGAGGCAGACATAGCATTATGCAATACAGAAGCAAGTAAGTATATTTTTACAAATGCTTCATTAAGTTAGATACTAATTAGGCTACAAACTGAAACTGGTAGTTAGGAGAAGAACCCGGAGTTTATTTGATGAATGTTGATTGAAATGTGTTATTTTACAATTATCTTGTTGATTGAGTGTGTTATCTGCTTATAAAAATTTTGCAATAAAATCTTAGCATCAAAGTAAACCCCTTGCTAGATGATTATTATTAGGAAGCAATACACAATTCCAAAGACAACTAAAAGAAAATTAAACTAATAGATTAAAGAATATTAAATTCAATTCCATGTTCAAAGTTTGACTATGAGAATTGACTTCACCAAACATTAAAATATCTTCAATCCTTTAAGATGTCATCCTAGGAAGCTTACGGAGAAGACATCAAGAAATATAGCTTGAAGACCTACAAAAAAATAATATTTTAATTTCCGAAACAAAAAGCCTTAATGGATAAAATCAAAATAACTAACCACGCTCCTCTCATTTCTAAGTTGTTGAAAACTTCTTTAAAGACAACATTCATTGTTTTCCGCTGAGGCTTACCATCTTTATCTACAATCAGAATTTTCAATCCTTTCTTTGATGTGACTCTGGAAATTGCCATGTATAGTTGACCATGTGAAAATACAGGTCTTGGTAAAAATATACCAACTTCAGATAGTGATTGCCCTTGACTTTTATTTATTGTCATTGCAAAGGCCACAGCCAATGGAAATTGTCTTCTCCGCATCTTAAAAGGTAACCTAGTGTCTGATGGTTGAATCAACAATCTTGGAATGTAAACAATTTTCCCAACCTTTTCTCCAGTTATTATCCTAGCGCCAATCATGAAATCCATGAGCTCGGTGATCTGAAGTCTAGTTCCATTCACTAACCCTTCAGTGGGATTAATGTTTCGTAAAACCATAACAGGACAACCAATCTTGAGTCGTAGACTATGGTTTGGCAAACCAGAAACCTTAATAGTATTCAGAAAATCAGCCCCCAATGCTTCGTTATTGACCGAACTTGTATCAGAAGGATCAATACTATATGTACTTAGATAGATCTTTTCTTCACCTGCAAAATTCGAATCCATCAATTAGTTTATTTTGTCACATGTTCACATACCGAAAATAGTAAGAAAAAAATGGAATTAACCTTCAAGCTTATCCAACATATACTCGTTAATCATATTGACGTCTTCATTAGTTGGACACAGGATTGCTTTTTGTTGAAAAAACTTTGGATCTGTATTAACTTGTAATGAATGAATATCGCCATAGACAGCTTTGCTGATTGCTTCAATAGGTTCAGCTGAGTCTAGAATCAAGAATTCAGAAGGAATTTCAATCTCTGCTTCCCCATCATTCGGTTCATTAAGTTTACCATCACCAATATTCAATATCCACTCTGAGAACTCTTTAAGATCAGCTACATCTTCTGCTGGTAAAGAACCAGATAAAAAACCGCATGTTTTTGGTCAGTTGTAGAACTCTGCAGTGTTCCCAAAGGTATGATGAATTCAGTGCAGCCAAGACAATTTCAGCTCTACATGCTCCATTTATAACAGGGAGAACCTGCCTAAAATCACCTCCAAATACCACGACCTTGCCACCAAATGGGTTATTGCTATCCTTTCCAATATATCAGACAAACTACGATCCAAAGCTTCAAAACAATGCTTGCTCATCATTGGTGCTTCATCCCATATGATGAGTGAAGATTCTTTAACTAAATTTGCCTGATCTGATCCATGAGACATTGTACATGATGAAAATTCATCAGGATTTAGTGGAATTCCAAATCTTGAATGGGCAGTCCTACCTCCTTGCAACAACAATGATGCAATTCCACTTGATACAACATTCAAAACTATATCTCCTCGACATCTAATAGCTGCAGAAAGTAATTTCCAAAGAAACGTTTTTCCAGTTCCACCAAATCCATAAACAAAAAATATTCCACCTTTCTCTTCATTCACATCATTAAGAATCTCATCATATATTTTCTTTTGCTCAGCAGTCATCTTCTATGTCTCTTTCTAGAGTTTCTAATAATTCTTCGCGTGAATAGTTGCGCTCATCTAGTATCAACACATTTGAATCAAGTCCACTTGTCTTTGGCAGCTTCGGCATAGAAGTGAATCTAGCTAGATAAGTGCCATTACGCCTCAAAAGGATGTCAATCTCCTGTAGAGCAAATTTCTTTTTGTGCTACAAGGTAGAAACATATATTAAAAACGATTTCAATTCAATACATGCTTACCTGGTCTATTGAAATATTTTCTACGGTTATACTCAATATCTTCAGAAAGGTGGTACCATGTACTCTCCCATACAACTTCTGGACTGGATAAACTGTTATTGATCAGCATTATTACAAAAATCTGTCGCAATTCACTTCCTGAGCTGTAGTGACTTCTCCGTAAAATATCTTCAATGTACTCTTGATCATCGTCTAATAAGCCTCGAGCAGAACATGCTTCTTTGTATCCAGGATAAAGAACTCCTTGAAAAGTTTTTAGATCATCATAACCTGTAGGACCTTTAACAATGTTCAGCAACACACGCAAAAAATAAGCATCTTCCTGTATCCGAGGAGCATAGTTAATCCTTCCTATACTGAAACCTCTTTTTCTCCTGTTCCACTTCTTCTGCTTCTTGTCATAGGTAAAACAATTGGGTATCTGAGCATATGTAAGAGTTCTTGCAAGAGGATCAACTTTATTAAGCTCAAACCATGCTAAGAACATGGTATTTTCAATGAGCTTTCGACTGACAACAACTTTCATTTTATCTTTTCCCTTGAAGATAATTTTTTGTTTTCTGGGTAGATGGAAACTAAGCTTCTCCACTGAGACAGAACGATAGTGAATGGGAAATTTGAAGATTCTCCATGATCCTTCACATGCAGAAACATATCTAGAACAAAAAAAAATTATCAATATTATTAAGCAATTGAGCCTTAACAGGGATTTAAAAGAAGAAAATGATTTTGTACCTGCAATCAAAAAAATCCTTTATCTCATTTTTCTTCACCTTCTCGACATTTACATATTTCAAATTTCCTTCTACGTCTGGTTGAACATTTCCTTCTCTGTTTAAATCACCATTTGCCAACATACTGTCAACAATATGAGCAGGAGGCTCAACAGCTATTGTAACACGATCTTGCCCTTTGTTGATGTACTTAAATAAGTACTTAATAGAACCATCTTGATTGCACCATTCCACATTAATGTGAGCTCGATAACGAAGAGATAGTCTCTTGTTGTAAGGAATAACAAATCGATTATCACATTTGACCCCATTCTTCTCGACAAAACAATCAGATTGTTCCCTTCTCATATATACTGGAAATCCTTCTTTATTAATGGTTGTCTTCTCAGAAAATGCTTTAGGGTATGACTTTGAGCACAATCCATTTTCCATGCAAGGGGAATTTTTATTAGCAGCTCCACATAGTCCATGAATCATTGTATCTTTAATCACTTCGTAGAGTTATGGTTCTTGCTCCTTATTAGGAATTTCTGCACATATGATCGTGTCTATATCGTCTGTGTTGGGAAGCTTACTTGTGGGGTGCAAGAACAGGAGCATATGGGCATGTGGTAGGCCACGTTTCTGGAATTCAATCGTATACATAGCTGAAAAATACATTTTAAAAAAAAAGAGATTAATATGCAAGGAGGTTTATGTACAAAAATAATAAGGAGTAAATAGCAAGTACTTACATGCAGCTGTCTTGCCAAGAAGGTTTTTTCTGGTTAGATCTTCCATTAATGAATCAAGTTTAAGTTTGAAGATCCTACAAACTATGTATGGGCTGTCCTCAACCTTTAGGTTCCTCTGCTTAACAAACCTAGTAATTTCTGGCCATTTTGGATTACAAGTAAAAGTGATGAAGAGATCTGGAAATCCAAAATGCTTGCATATGGTCATAGCATCCAAGTAATTATTTTTCATATATCTAGGACTCCCAGTGAAAGATGCTGGCAAGATGAATTCCTGTCCTTGGTCATGCAAATCGCTCTTTCCAGAATTCTCAGATTCTTTTATCGAATCATAACTATCTGATCTTAAAGTAGACTGATTGAACTTAAGATAACGTAAACGGTTTGACTCGATAGTAGTGTATGCATCGACCAGGAATTGCTGAAAAAGTTGCCTAGAGTGTAAAAGACTATGTGATTCATGCTCACGTTCATGCAGCTGGTAGGCGAAGAACTGTCTCATGCTGATATTAGGCTTCTTAAGCTTTTTCCTAGCTACTGTAACACTTTTCTTAATACTCAACCTGAATCCATCTTCTCCATAAGTAAACAATAGAGAATACTGAAGTGCAAGATAGGATGCATGAATTTCACTTATCCTCTTTAGCTTTCCTGTTTTCTGCTCAAGGACAATATCTCTGTTTTCCATATCGAGATTAAAATCTCCAGGAATTAGTGCAGCAACCTCAGATGCAGAGGGGGTATTGTATGTCCTTCCGTCTTTTAAACGATCGCTAACAATCCTCATATGATATGCGTCCTCTGGATCTGTCTTAAAACGATCTTTGGCTGATCAGAATTGTTTTACATAAGGATTTACCTCATCTAACATTTTGATCAACAGTTCAATAATTTCTGGTTTGAGATTGTCTTTCTTCTGAGTTGAGAAATTCCCTTTTCCTGAGCTGTAATTTATAGATACAAAGTTAGAACACAAGGGAAAGGAATAAGAAGACACAAACTTATGAAATAAAGCCAAAAAATGACACTGAATATACCTCAAGCAGTTTGCTCTGTTATTAACTTCATTTTCAGTGTCAACTATATAAAGTTGGCCGAACTTGGCATCTTTTCCCTCATTAGGTTGTAAGCTCCCCATAAGGTGATAATTTTCCCCTTGCAGTTGAAACATAGAAGGTCCTAAACCCTTTTGGACTGATCTTTCAACTTTCCCTCCAAGTGAAGTAAAGGAGAACACCATGTTGTAAGGTCTCATATTGTTCTGGAAATGCTTACTTAATTTATCATCTCCTTCCATCAGCCTCTTCAGAACAATCGGTGGATCCCTTAGTAATGGTAGTTGCACTTGACCTTGCAAGCAACATAGTGAAAATGTCGGATTCTTAGATTTCTTACGCTTGTTTAGGCGTTCTCCATACCACATAATAGCACCACAATGACAACATTTGTATTTAGGATCACCTTCATCAATATATCATATATGTTGTAAACATACACATTAATCAAAATAGTTATATATTCATGTATTATCATGACAATTATAATTGAAGTTTATATTTTTATAAAAATATGTCCATCATACCTACTTCCTTCTTTTTAGCAACTGAGTTGGTTGAACTCAATTTCTGTTTTTGGCATCTTTCCAATACTTTGGACATACAAAAGGTTATGGTCGGTAAGGATCTGTTGCTGGTGTTGCATGAGCATATAAATCAAATTCAGCAGTATCATTATTGTAATATTCCGAGTCTGTACTTTCTTGAGAACTACAGTCAAAATCAAGTTCACTTTCTACATTCCAGATCCCTACACAATATTACCAAAAATTCGTTCAACTAATAAGTAAATCTGCAGAATGCTTTCAAAATTATGTAAAAGAGTAGCCTTAGTACCAAATAGTTGCCAATACCTTCAAATGGTTCATCTTCAACTGTTGGCTCATTTTCAGTATGATTATGAGACCTTTCTGATGATGAACGATGTTCTGTATTACCTAGGTCATTAGAAATATTGGGAATGTCATTCAAAATAGATAGTGGTGTGTCCCTGTGTCTCTTTGAATGTGTGGTCTGAGCTGATGTAAGCCTTGAGTTTGACAAAACTGAAGCTAGTTAAAAAAAAAGTATTATTAATCGTGGGAAACCATAGGTAAGGTGATTGTTGTTCTAGTATGAGCATGTTTTTAACTTACAATGTAAAGACGTAAGACAACTCCTGCTGATTGGTGTGTTAGAGTTTTGATTGGACATCAAATCAACACATTGAAGTGATAGGAATATAACTATTTAGTACAATAATTTTGAGTAATACTATTTAGTTTAGAAAACATCTATCTTACCAAATAGGCGAACTGGTATATGGTTTGGTGTTTTTGGTGACTTGGTGCTCTGTGGATGTTTCTGATTGAATGAGGAAGACGATATTGAACATGGTGAGGGACTGATTTCATGAAGAACCCTCTGCAAAATCGATCTCACAGGAACAAAAGCACTTGATAAGTTAGATCTGAGATTATTATTCCTTATTTCACTAATAGGATTAGGAGTAACACTGGTGTTGTATGCATTAGGAGTCACGTTCTCCTTTGCATTTCCATTACAATCCGATCGTTTTCTTTTCATGGTTGTCTGGAGCAAGCAAAAAGTAACAATTTTGAAGATAAGTAAATGTAGGTTGAAAGTGTGTGTTTTAATTGTGATTCTTTACTAAACATTTATTATTTGTGAAATAAAAAATAACGTAAATTTCAGGTTAAGATGTAATATGCTTTGCGGATTACAAATCATTAAGATATGGTATGATCTAAAAATTAGTTGAGGATTAGAATATATGGTTAAAACAGTTACGATATCATTACAAAATTATATACAAGAATATTAAACATGTGTGATTTATAAATCCCCAAATCGTAAGTGAATATAATACGTATTTATTGAGTTGATAATGTATATTGTTTGTATTGCATAATTACAAAAGGATTTTTGTTGAGTAATATACTAAATAGAAACATTTTTATTGAATAATATACTAAAGGATCTTTTGTTTTGTTTGGTATGCAGGCTAAACAATTAGAATTCATCTTACACAGACTTTTGCTAATTTAAGGCGCTTGCAAAAGCATAAAAAATCATCTTTCAGGTAAACTGTGTGTCCGAACATAGTGGATTTTGTATGCTAGGTTGAGTGGTTAGAAAGATAGAGAAGTTTATAATATATCTTATGTAGGTTGTGGTCTTTGATTTATAAAGTAAACAATTTCCATCTTAAAGAGAATAATTCAATACCCAAAGTAAAAAAAAAAAAAAGAGAACACAAATAGTTTAAAAACCAAAGACATCTTAAAGCCAAAAATTAAAACAAATTCAAGTAAAATCGATGCAAGAAACTGATGAAGAAATGGCAACACGATCTCTCTAATCAGTCTTAGTCTTCTCCAGCTTGATTAGGTTTGGAAAAATCTTCTTTGAAGCAGATGTCAGGTCTGGTAGATATGAATCAGTATCTTTTCTTTTAGAGAGAGGAGTTGAACAATCAGATAATCAGTATTTTTCTTGATCAACATAACCTTTTAAAATTGATAAATGCACAAATTGATTAGTTAAAAAACAGTATATAGAAGTTTATTAACACAAACCTGGCGAAATTGTTTTAATCATATATTACCTCTCCGGATGACAAACATGAGGAACCACCTTCAATATAGCTTAGTGGTTCAGATTGAGATTCAATTTTCTGAATGATATCTCCAGACCAAACCTCTGAAACTTTGAAGATTTCTGATCCATCTGAGGAAGTAGTTATTCCAAAACAGAATGATTTTCCAACTAAATCAATAATAGGGGCTGGTAAAATCTCTAGATCTTCAATCTGCCAAAAATATATTTCTATGATAAGTCTTTAATATAAAGTCAAGTTCGATGGATAATACTTAGCAAAAACAAAATGCTAAATACTCACCAAAAACGTGTTATAAAATGTCAAATAAAATATTAGAAAATAGTTTAACTTGCCTCCTCATATGAACCATCCCACAGATCTACAACTGAGGAACCAAGGACTGATACAGCAACAGAATTGAGCAACATAATTTTACATGTTCCAGTGTTATCCTCAACAATCAAATGGAGTTTGAATCTGAAATATTGTAGGGAAATTATGTTAAAGACTAAAACCTTACTTTGGAGAGACATAATTTAAAGAGTGACAAACGAAACTGATGCAAACTTACTTGGGTTCAACATTGGAAACATTGCCACGGCACTTGTTGCAACGTGGTTTGTCACTTTGATTATCCTTCTTGCAGATCATTTCAACACTATGTTTGCATCTGTTACATCCAAAACAGAACCAAGCCCAATCGGTATCAATCGCCTTAACTGAACATACGATCTTGGTCTGGTCGAGCTACATAAACCAAAAACAACCAATAATAATTAAAAAAAAGTATAAAATATAAATGACATATATTAAAGTTTAGTACACTCATATGATATTCCAACCTCAGACATTTCAGAGATCTCAGAGATCATTGAAATCCCAATATCATCCCAATCATCAGCAACCTTTATGATTTCTCTTTTCTCATGTTTGTTGTCAGTGAGAGCAAGAGGAAGAGAATCATTTTCTATACTGAAAATCATATAAAAATTTAAAAGAATATTTGTTAGTAGTAAAACACAATTCAAATTTATAAAATAGTAAAAGAAAAAATGTTACCTTCTTTTGAAACTGACCGCCTCAGCCATTGTTGGGTTCAAATCCAACAGTGATGCATCAAATGCATTGGTAATTTGAATTTCACCTAGTGTAAGTTAGATAAGGTCATATTTATACATTTATAAAAAATAGAATATAAATAATATATTACCTCAAAACTCGCTGATTTTGGCAAACCTTAACAACCAAACAGTTTTTGCTAAATCTGAATCTTGTACAACATTTTCGATTTGCTCAGCATAGGATCCCCAAAGACAACATGCTAAATTGTTACCACTATCGAAAAAAGAAAATGTAAAAATAGTGAAAAGGTAAAACGAAATTTCAACACACTCGATACACATTTAAAGTATGTTACATGATGTCTCTCATGCGAAACTGAATTCTCTTTCGATCCTCATCTTTCACTCTTACGATTTGGACTCCAGAAACGTCATAAGGATGGACAAGTATGTCTAAGATTCATTAAAAAGTAAGGCATGAGTTAGTGAATTAATTATATACAAAGATCGTATAATATAAAAACAGAATAAATAAATATACCAATGAGAATGTTAGGATCTTCACTTTCGTTTGATATCTTCTCGTAATTGGCCAAAGTCAAGAAAAGGCTATCATCTTGGTGGTCTGATTCGGTAAAACCGCTTCATTGGTGATAGTAATCTTATATTGACGATTTGTTGGTCGGTATTTCCCTTTACCCACTGAAGATACCTTAAAGTTTTCAACTACACACCACTCTCCAACGGAAGGTTACGTTGGGTCCGAAACATGTGTGTTCTCGGGCATGATGCATGGATTTTAACACCCTGTAAAGAAATTAAAATCATTAGAAACTTACAGTATTAAGACCATCTAAATATTCATTTGAGTAGATCTTACCGTCTGATCACCTAAGACCAGTTCTAGTGTTTCATCAGCATAGGGAGGGGTTTGTTTCCATGAGTGAATCAGTTTCACTTGCACACGCCATTTTTTTTTGTACGGCTTCAAGGAGTTTATCAATGTAAAACTCTGGTTTGTTGACATATTGACCTGCAAGAAGCGCTGAAAATATTAGTTTAGGAGTAGTTTACGTGATATTGAATATGTATGTTCAGTAACCTATATATAATGCAATTGTAAAACCCTATTGAAGGGAATATACTTAAAATATTGTGAAATATAAGATCTTACGATACGAGCAAATATAGGAAATTGTTAGAATCAACTAAAGAAATCAGTTTCGAAATTATATTGACTTGATAGAGTCAATATTGAAGTAAATCAATAATGGAAGTGATAAGAGTAATTGGTTGGAATAAAATCTACATTAAACATTAAACAGAAAAGATATTATGTAATTTAAGCCTAGTAAATTTCGAAATTTATTTTGTTTCTAAGTTTAATAGGTACATCAAGGATAAGATATTGAAGATTTTATAATTTGATTAAGAAAAGATATTCTGATTTGATTTCATATTTATTTATTTAGTTTGTTTAGAAAATCAACATGTATAAATTTCTGGGTTTTTTAGCGTACAAAAAATATAGCTATATAAGTAGAACATGCATTTTTTACATTGATATATATGCTTGTATATATATATTTTTATGTTCATTAAAACGTTCATATGATTTTTCTTTTTATAAAGGTACATGGTTGTTTATGTCTTAGATAGAAAGGTAGTGGTAAATGAACATGATACGTTCGATCCTTCTGGTGTAGCACAGTGAAGAGATTGCTTTTATTTAATATCACTCATTGAATTAAAAACTATAAGATAAAATAGAGTGATGCAGAGTACATACGTTAAAAGAGAATGAGATTTATTTGTTGTTTATTATAATTAGATTTAGGTCAAATAAATTTAAAGAAAACACATATGAAAAAGACAAGCATTTAAATAAGTAGTTTATTTAATTATATCAGTGGCATGAAAGTGTAAATAAGTATGAAAACTCAGGGATATTTTTATTGGGTACTTCCCTTTTAAAATAAGATATATATCTTTTAAAAGTTTTCTGAAGCATATAAATACATACAGTAGCTATTATTTAATTTATTAGTTTAATAATACTTCAAATTACAACTCTACATTTTTTCTCTAGATCTCTATTTTGGAATTAAATAGAACGGATCATTACTCTTATCAAATTTTATAGATTTTTAAGTAGATAGTTTTATCATTGTTTAAAGCTATAAACGATGTATCTGCGTTTTAAAAGATAAACTATTTATATAAAACCTTAAATTATTAACCAGTTCTTATGATTATTATGGCTAACATTTAACAATGTGTGTAAGTTGTAGTTTCCGAATGATTGCTTATACATGACGAGGTATCATTTATACTCAACCTCTACTGGAAAAGAAAACCTAAACCATTTTGTTCCAAAAAGAAAATTGAAGAATTTTCAACGAACAACGTTTGTACTTATTATAAGTGGAAGTTGATAAGTTTTTTGGGCTTCCAACTTAAAATTAATTAGCAATTAGTAGAGTGACTCAAGTCCCTTATATATTACTCATGTCCCATTCATATTTTTGATGTGGGATTTTCTCTCCAACACCCTCCCTCGAGATAATGGTGCGTATAACCATTAATCTTGCAGAATCCATCATACCCTCTCCGAGACAATGCTTTTTATTTTCCAGCAATCTCGGCGGAACTGAGCCTTCTATGGGCCATCAGCTAATGGGATGATCGGGCCACTGTCCGGGCCGGATTAATGAGCCAGGGTGCTGGGCTTGCTCTGATACCATGATAAGTTTCTTGGGCTTCCAACTTAAAACCAATTGGTGGTAAGTGTAGTGGCCCAAGTCCCTTATATATTACTCATGTCCCAGTCATATTTTCGATGTGAGATCTTCTCTCCAACAGATTTGCATGAACATGATTAAAACACAATGGTAAATCACACGTTCACAAATCACATGTACACATATACATGACATGCATCTGTGGGACAATTGCATGAAAATGTTTAGTTGTGCGATAAACTATGGCCAATCCCAGGGCTATGACCGGGTGTTGTAGGCCTGAAATCTTCTGCAATTTTACCTTCCGGTGGTGGTGGAGGAGGTGGCTGCAAGAGCTGGACCGCCTTTTCATCAACTATCAGATCGTTGTTCATAGCCATCATTGTTTAAACCGAGTTAGTCTAAATAAGTAAATGGAGACGGAACTCGTAGGTAGGTTTTGACGGAAAGCATTTATTCGATCGATTATTTACAGGAGGAGGAAAATATTGAACACAGAAAGGCGATGTTCGGCGAATAGACCAGAAAAGTACAAAATAACGATTAGATTATATATGAAAGCCCTAGCTCTAGTTGTTCTCTCTTCCCCTCGTTATCTTCTCTTTTTCTTTTTAGAGTTGATGCTTTCCTGCTGGTGCTCCGAATCGGTCGCCCTAATGGGCTTTCGTTCGGTGGACCGAGTAAGTAACTTGTTTGATCGACCTACTTTAGCCAAGCCGCTTTTAGTAGCTTCAACGACTAAAAGTAGCCTGTAGCCGAGCTGAGTATCCTTTAGCGACTAAAGGTAGTCTGGAGCTGAGCCGAGTAATCGAGATTGTCGTCACTTAACGGGCCCTAGATAGTGGGTTGGGCCGGCTTTTCGATGGGACTTGCAGGGATGCAATCATCTCCTACAATAAGTCCCCCCAGTTCACTTATGGGGAGCGTAGCGAAGCCCTGGTGAATTGATAGTCTGGGCTCGAAGAAAAGATGGTGCAGCATCAACTAGTGGGTAAATTTCGCAGAGTTCATCATGTGTGCATTTTATCGATTCTTCGTTTACTGAATGGTTTTCACAGTCGTCTACTCGTGCAGGCGGATAGCAAGTAAACGATGTGACACACATCGCTCATGCGTTTTTTTGTCGATCTTTTGTCTGCGAAATAACTCTCTCAATCGTTTGCTCAAGTGGGCGGATAGCAAGTTAATGATGTGGCTCGCATCGCTTGTGTGTTTTTCTCGCATTGCTTGCACATTTTTCTCGATGCTCCGTTCCCGTATTTTGGGGTTCCCGTATTGTCCCTTCACCGTGTCCTGGGTTTTTGCCCTGGTCTGCGCTCTTTGTGAGATTGGGCCGATTGGATCGGTTAGACGTTGACCGGCTTCTGGTTTATGGTGGGAAGTTGAAGCGTCGCGAGGAGGTTGTTGGTTTGAGACGGGAGAGGAACCATCGCGACGTGATTCGTGGGTTTTGTGGGTTACCGAGCCCCATCTTAGGCCTGGTTAGACCTAATCATTACTGTTGGGAAAATGCACCCCTCTTCCTCTATAAATGTTGAGCGCTGCGATGACTTCGTCATTCTTCCTCTGCATTCACATGTACTCTCTCTCTACCTCTTCTTTCTTGACTTCTCTCTCTAGGTATGCTTCTTTAGATTTAGCATTTGTATTTGCCGCATCATGCCTCCGATAGAACGGTTAACTCGTGAGCAAAAAGGGAAAGCAGTCAGTATCGGGTCCGATCCTCCTGTTCGCAGTGTCGCGCCTCCAAGCGATTTTGAGAGGCTGCATCACGAGGCGCTAACGGACATGACAGGGTTAACTCTGTCTCAGCGTCTTTTAGTCGACGACGCTGAAAGACTATTCTGGGGGGAGCATGACAGTGGTTCGAGAGAAAGCGAGTCGCAGGATTTGGAGGGAAACTCCACAGATGCAAGAACGGATGGGTCGGACTTCTACCCGACGTGTTACTCGCCCGATGGGTTCTTCGAGAAGCTCCCTGCCATACCCTCTGAGATACTGTGTTCTCCTGACGTGGAAGGGCAGGAGTGGGGCAAGGTCGAGGGGACGGGGTCGACTCCAGTCAGCGTTCGAAAAATCTTGAGGGACTGCAGGGCCAGAGGAGTAACGTTCCTCTTCTCTTTTGTTGTTGTAAGGATGTTGCAGTTTTTCTTTTGCTCGGTTGCTCGCTTCATGTATTTGATTCCTTCTTAATGACTTTGTATCATTTTCACTTTTAAAGATTTTTTCAGAATCATCCAAGTGATTGAGAAAATTTGAAGTTGTGGGACCTGATTTCTTGACCAAAATGTATTGTTGATCCGAAATATTCCATAAAAAGAAAACAAACCGAACAATTTACATGTGTTTATAAAGACAAAAGGTTTTCTATCGACTCGAGGGTAATTCTGTGAATCCCAGTTGGCCAGACTGATCGAGCCTTTCTCGAGGATGGAAAATTGTCTTTTAGTCGGTCTGTGTTTCGGTGCAACACAAGTGACTCGCGGCTTGTTGAACCCCTCCCCGGATATGTGTCTAATCAGGACATAGGCGCCCGATTAGGATCGAGTGCTAGTGTGCCGTCTGTGCGGGAGACGCTAACACTTGATGGATTGCGGGTTTTTGTTATTGCGGCTGAACCAGTTAAGGCTGCCTACGTACCTCCGGAGAGGATCAAGCCACTTTGTAGTTCTTTTTATCGAGTGAAAGTGACGTTAGTGCATTAACTCGATAAGTTTTTTTGTCGAGTAAAAGTGGCGTCAGCGCATTTACTCGATATTTATTTTTTTGTCATTGCGGCTGAACCGGTTAAGGCTGCCTACATACCTCCAAAGATAATCAAGCCACTCCGTAATTCTTTTTATCGAGTGAAAGTGGTGTTAGCGCATTTACTCAATATGTTTTTTTGTCGAGTAAAAGTGGCTTAGCGCCTTTACTCGATATTTTTTTTGTCAAGTAAAAGTGGCGTTAGCGCATTTACTCGATATTTTTTGTCGAGTAAAAGTGGTGTCAGCGCATTTACTCGATATATATATTTTTGTCGAGTAAAAGTGGTGTCAGTGCATTTACTCGATATTTTTTTGTCGAGTAAAAGTGGCGCCAGGGGATTTACTCGATATATTCTTTTGATCGAGTAAAAGTGGCGTCAGAGCATTTACTCGATAAGTTTTTTTGCGATGTCTTGAGATCCATGCCTGTGGCACTGCATCCCCTTGTGATGTCTCTAGTTGATAGACGGCCGGTTGAACAACTCGCATGATCTTATAAGGACCTTCCCAATTGGTCCCGAGCTTTCCTGCCTTCCATTCTTTTGGGTTCTCGAACACCTTTTGGAGAACTAAGTCTCCCAAGGCGAGAGGACGAAATTTGACGTTCTTGTTGTAATATCCCTCGATCTGGTGTTGATAGTTTTGAATCCTGAGTAGAGCTTGATCGCGTCTTTCCTCAAGTTGGTCAAGGACGTCGAGCAACATATCTCGATTGAGGCTGTCGAGTTGTGGCATCTTTGACCGTCGCAGGCTGGTTACATTTACTATTCTGGAGCCATCGACTCGATTTCATATGCTAGCAAGAAGGGTGTGGTTTTTGTCGATACTCGGGGCGTTGTTCGGTGCAACCAAAGAACCCCGTCAAGTTCGTCAGCCCATACACCCTTTTTCAAGTCGAGAGGTTTCTTAATGCCGTCGATTATTAGTTTGTTCAATGACTCGGCTTGACCATTGCCTTGCGGATACCCCACCATTCACAAAATCCTTTAAAGTTTCCCGACATGAACTGAGCCCCGTTATCGGTGACAATCTCATAGGCAATCTGTGTCGGCAGATGATGTTCTTCCATATAAACCCTTGGAATTCCTTGTCGGTTACTCGTATGAAGGACTCCGCTTCAATCCACTTGGTGAAATAATCAGTAAGAACCAAGATGAGCCGTTGTTGGCGAGAAGGCGGCATCGGGCCAATGATATCCATCCCCCATCGCATGAATGGGTAAGGAGCGGTTGTTGTTCGAAGAAACTCTATCGGACGATGGATATTGGATGCATGTCGCAGTGCTTCGCGTATACTTTGCAGTCGGTGTTCATCGCCAGCCAGTATAAAACGAGGTGCTTAATTGTGAGAGCCAGAGTCCGTCCTCCCGAATGGTTACCTACTGCGCCTTCGTGTGTTTCGGCCATAACGAGCCTTGTCTTGTCGCTAGCGATACATTTGAGCAGTACTTATTCGTGGTCCATCGATGCAATTCACCGTCGATGACGACTTAATGCGAGCTTCGTGCTTTTAGTCACCGTGCTGCTCAATTCTCGGTGGGAAACTTGCCGTCTGCGAGATAGTCGATGAATTTTATCCTCCAGTCTGGGTCTTGCTATTCGGCTGTTTGCTCGGCGTCCTGTGCGTCGTTGTCCGTAGTCGCGATGGATGCTACTAACAGTTTTCTCTCATAATGGATGTTGATGCTCGGTTTATCGATTCGATGAATGGGGATCGTTCGTTTGACTTGATCCCGAAGCCTGCTTCCCAGTGCTGCAAAAGCGTCTGCACATACATTCTCCCCGCGGGGGACTTTTCTGAGCTTGAAGAACTCAAAATCCTTGGCAAGGTCTTGGACTAGGTTTAGGTAAGCGTCCATGCGTTCGTTTCGCGCGTCATACTCACCGCTGAATTGGCTCGTGACGAGCTGCGAATCGCAATAGGCGCTTAGTTGGTTGGCTTTGATGGCTTTGGCCAGCCGGAGTCTGGTGATGAGGGACTCATATTCAGCTTCATTGTTGGATGCAGTGAAACCGAAGCTGAACGATTGCCTGATGAATTCTCCATTAGGAGATTGGATCTGAACTCCATCTCCCGATCCTTTAGTCATTGAGGATCCGTCCACGTGCAAAATCCAGTTAGTCGGGAGGATAAGGTCTTGTTCTAGTTCAGGCGACAACTCTATTAGGAAATCCGCCAACACTTGAGACTTTACTGTAGTTTGGTTTTTGTAGGTGATATCTTGCTCGCTGAGCTCAATCGCCCATTTGGACAGGCGCCCCGACTGGTTAGTGTTCTGCATCACCGTGCGCAAAGGCTGGTTGGTGAGCACTACTATGGAGTGTGATTGGAAGTATGGCCTTAATTTTCTCGCTGACGTGACGACGGCGAGAGACAATTTCACGAGGGTTGGGTACCTTGTCTCGGGACTCGTCATTCGCTTGCTCGTATAAAAGATTGATTGTTGCTCCCCTCTATCGTCTCGGATCAGGATAATGCTGATTGCGGTGGAAGATACGCCAATATAGTGGGACAATATATCACCTTCTTCCTGTTTAGAGAGCACAGGCGACGAGGTGAGGTACTGCTTAAGCTGAGTGAATGCTTCTTCGCATTTCTCGTCCAACAAAACTTTTTATTTCCTCGTAACAATTCGTAGAAGGGGAGGCATTTATCTGTCGAACGGGATATGAATCGATTAAGTGCCGTGATCCTCCCGGTCAGACGTTGAACCTCTTTGCTGTCTTTCGAACTGGGCAAGTCGAGTATGGCGGAGATTTGTTTCGGATTGGCCTCTATTCCTCTATGGGTGATGATATACCCAATAAATTCTCCTGACATAACCCCAAAGGTGCATTTTGCCCGGTTGAGTTTCATTCTGTACTCGTTGAGCGATTTGAAGCAATCATACATGTGGCTGAAATGATCGTTTGCTCGCAACGACTTTACCAACATATCGTCAATGTAAACCTCAATAGAATTTCCCAATTTGTTGGTGAACATTCGGTTCACTAGTCCATGATATGTGGCGCCCGCGTTTTTCAGACTTAACGGCATCACCTTATAGTAGTAGGTCCCGCGGTCCGTGATGAAAGATATTTTCTCTCGATCGTCCAGGTGCATCATGATCTGGTTGTAACCTGAAAAGGCATCCATGAAGTTCAGGAACTCGTTGCCCACTGTCGACTTGACTAGACGATCGATATGAGGGAGAGGGTAACTATCTTTTGGACAGACCTTGTTTAGATCGGTGAAGTCGACGCAGACACACTACTTTCCGTTCTTCTTTTTCACTATAACCAGATTTGCTAGCCACTCTGGGTAGTGTACTTCAGTTATCGCTTCAGCAGCGAGCAGTCGCTCGACTTCTTTGTTGACTGCTTTCGATCTTTCCAGCCCGAGTTTTCGTCGCTTTTTTTAAGATGGAATCTACGTTCAGCTCATGTGCGATGGTAGAAGGATCAATGCCTTTCATGCCCGCTGTCGTCCAGGCAAAAGTTAATGTATTCTGTTTTAAAAAGGCGATGATTTCTTCTCACAGACTGTCGGGCAGGTTAGCATCGACTATGGCGATTTAGTTCGGGTCACTCTCGTCGATCAATACTTCGAGGATTTCCTCTGCTCGCAGGGATTTTTTTTGGATTGGCTCAGCAATCGAGTTGATGTGGGATGTGGATTGCTGTAGCTT
Organism: Sinapis alba; assembly: GCA_012274485.2. Taxonomy (NCBI): domain Eukaryota; kingdom Viridiplantae; phylum Streptophyta; class Magnoliopsida; order Brassicales; family Brassicaceae; genus Sinapis; species Sinapis alba. Next base: position 142,659 of record MU105964.1, on the reverse strand, counting down.
GACAGTGGCGATCAGAAGATCTCGGGCGGCCTGCTGGTCGTCTCGTAACGTCCTTATTTGGCTGTCGGGGCCGAGAAACTTGAGGCACTAATGGTAAGTCGAAGTAATGGCTTTCATCGAGTGTATCCATGGGGTACCGAGGATGACGCTGTATGGGGCCTTCGTGCTTATGACAAAGAACTTGACAGTACGAGTAACTCCACACGCATAGACGGAGAGGCGTATCGTACCGAGCATTGTCTCAGAAGATCCATTGAAACTGGTAAGGGATCGAGAGGAAGGCTTCATATCGTGCAGGTTGATTCCCATTTTGTCGAGGGTATCACGGAAGATAAGATTGATCAAACTGCCGGTATTGACCAGTACTTTTGTTACTTTGGAATTCCCAATGCCTCGCTCGACTAGAAGCGGATTGTTGTGTGGTATATGGATGCCCATGGCATCATCGGCTGAGAACGTGATATGGGGATCATTCTCAGGCCTAACAGGCCATTTTTGTGAAGTTGCATCCTTTCGACGATAATCCTTGACAGACCGCACGGAGTCGCCGCATGGAGGGACCCGCCCATGATCATGTTGAGTTGCAGGCGCCTTTCGACCCTCTTGGATTGTATTCGCGTTCGTAAATCGTTCGACGAATCCTCTGGGACTGTGTTCTTTGTCTCAGAGGACTTTGATCTCTCGAGTTGCCTACGTATGTCAGAGTCTTTACGTCAATTGAGACTGATTCCTATGTCATCACTGTTAGCGTTTAACTTATCACGAAGGTCGTATTGGCCAGGATTTACTCGCTGCTTCGCTCGAGAGGCATTGAGGGTTTCTTGGAGGTTGACTTTGTCGCCTGAAATGTGCTCTAGGGCGGTTGACTTTCGCTTTAATTGGCATCGCAGGTTTGCGAACGGCCAAGTCGGCTTTTTGGGAAGGCTTCTGCGCCAACTTAGTCTGTAAGTCGCTCTAGAGAGGGGTGTTTCGTCATCTGAAGAGGTCGCCGGTTGAGTGAGGATTACTTCGACGCGCCGGCGATTCCAGGGTTGTTCCTCGTCAACATTCATGTTTGCTTCTCGCATTCCAGGGCTGTTGTCGCCCCTCCTTTTTCTTGCGGCCCGCTCGGCGGAGTCGTCCCTCGTGCTTTTTGTGCCTTCTTGTTCCTACTCCAGCTTTGGTTGTTCTTCGGTTGTTGCCTTGGCGGCTCGACTTTCACGTCGCCTCTGCTAACGGATGCTAGCAAGGCCTCGTGCAGCTGCTTACACTCTTTTGTGTCGTGGCCTTTAACTTTATGGTATTCGCAATACTTGCTGAGGTCCACCGAGCTGGAAGAGCCGAAAGGGTTTTGGCTTTTCTGATCGGTGTCCCGCTCCCAAAGATTACATCCTTTTTCCCTAACGACGACTGTGGAAGCGGGGAGGTCATTTTCATCGACGACGTATACGAAGCCCTTCTTCTGATCCCCTCTCTTGCTGGTCTTATATTGGTGCGGCTCCTGGCTAGCATCGGTCGATTTGAGCGGAGCCTGCTTCAACGCGTTTTGTGTGTTCAGGATTGCCCACGTGTCTTCCTCCATTCGGATGAAGTTGTTGGACCAGACAATCGCGTCTTGAAGAGATGTGGTCGGATGTCAGTACAGGTCGTCTCTTAACTTTGAATGAACCCATAAGGTGTTCATCAGGGCATCAACGGCGATATTATCTGGAATATCAACAGTAGAAACGACTGCTTTGAATCTCTTCATAAAACCGTGAAGGCTTTCGATCCCTTGGGATATCTGCCATAAGTCGGAAGCTGTCGATCCCTATCTAGTGAACATGATGTAGTGCTTTACAAAAGCCGCGACAGATCGCGAAAGCTGGCAACTGAATTCTCTGGGAGACGCGAGAACCAGGTGAGGGCTGGTCCGGTGAGACTTTCGACGAATAACTGACAGAAACCGGCCTCTTTCTCGTCATCAGTGAACTTGGCTCTTCCCATTGCTATATTGAAGGCCGTCATGTGGTCCGTAGGATCTGATCCACCAGAGTAGGCTGGGAGACAAACTTTTTTGTCGAACGAAGTCGTATGTCGCTAATATGGCGCGTGAAAGGGGTCCTAGATGTCGCAGCGAGGACTCAATCTATTTGCGGAGCGGATGTCGCGACGTGATGGATTTGTGAGCTGATCTCCTGGAGAGAGAGTTTGAGCGCGGCGATTTCTCGCACCGTCGTCGGATTTATGGTGTTGGCGGTGTGTTCTTCAGTTCCGACCGTTTGGTACGTGTGGAACAGCTTACAACGGAACGGCTGAGGGTTACTGGCAGTGCCGGTGGGTACGGCAAGAGCGGTGATCAAGGCGGCGAGTTGAGTGTTGGTCGCTTTTTGGATTTCTTCTTGTTGCGCAAGGCGCGCCATGATGCTGTCCATGAAGCAGAAAGCGGTCTGAGGTGCAACTTATGGGGTAGGTTCTGGGTCATCTCCGAAAGTCGAGCCGGTGAGAGTCATCCTAGGTCTTTGTGACGCTTATTTCGATAGGACCCACGGTGGGTGTCAACTGTTTGAACCGAGTTAGTTTAAACAAGTAAATGGAGACGGAACTTGTCAGTGGGTTTTGACGGAAAGCGTTTATTCGATCGGTGATTTACAAGAAGAGGAAAATATTGAACACAGAAAGTCAATGATCGGCGAATAGACCGAAAAAGTACAAAATAGCGATGATATTAGATATGAAAGCCTTAGCTTCAGCCGTTCTCTCTTCTCCTCGTTATCTTCTCTTCCTTTTTATAGCTGATGCCTTCATGCTGGTGCACCGAGTCAGTCTCCCTAATGGGCTTTCGTTCGGTGGGCCGAGTAAGTAACTTGTCTGATCTCTTCAACGACAAAAAGTAGCTTGGAGCCGAGCCGAGTAACCTTCAGCGACTAAAGGTAGTCTGGAGCTGAGCCGAGTAATAGAGCTTGTCATCACTTAACGGATCCTAGATAATGGGTTGGATCGGCTTTTTGATGGGCCTTGCAGGGATGCAATCCATCTCCTACAATCATCGTCTTGCTATCATCATGATCACCAGCATTCATCTTATCATCAACTTTCATGTTTCTTAGGGTTCGTCCATGGACGAAATTAAATCTTTTAAAGAGAACCATCACTAAAAAAACGCAAGCGAACAATATTTTCTTTTAACCCATAGACGACTCCACTGGAGAAAAAAGGAGATGAAAGAAAAGAGAAAAAGAGAGATAGATTAAAGGGAAATTGCACCGTATGACCATCAAACAATTAATAATTCATTCAATGACCAGTTACCCTAATACATCGAAACACTTCACGTATTTTATATAATAATACCAATTTGTCATCTTCCACAACTGGTACAACCTGCAAACAAAAAATAAATGAAAATAATAATAATTACCTAACACAAGTCTATCGTGGTTTTTGGAGATTCACATAGCTTGTAAAAAAGCAGTAGTTTCTCTCTCATTATTGATCTACCGTGTGACCACCAAAACTATTTTCGGAGTAGCTTTTCCTAGGAGATCCGTCTGCAACGGCTCGCTTGACTACTGACGAAAGCTTCACTGCATCTAAAATCTATGGAGTCGCCTACAACGTTAATGGCGCCAAGGCGAGGTTCGTCAACTCTTCCTCATTCGCTCTAACCTCTTTGTTTTACTAAGTGGTTACATGTACTATCACTACTGATATTGTCAGATACACTTCTCTTTTATCGCCATGAATGACCTAAAGTTGATCGGAGAAGATGAACAGTTTCTGTAAAATTATGTTTTATTCTATTATATGCATATGGAATAGAAATATAAAACAATATGTATTATGTTTATTCTATTCATGTTATGTAATGTTATATATTATGTTACTATATTATTTTATTATGTTACATTACATTTGATGATCAATAAAGAGTGTTCTATTTTGTTTAGAAATATAGTTTGTAATTTTCTTAAGTTCTACCTATTGTTACATGTTTTTGAACATATTCGCTCAGTGAACGAGAAACCACTCCAGACACCTAACATCAACTCCTCGTCCAATGCCAAAGTCCAAATCGAGAACGAAGGCCAACTCCTACGCGAAACCATCACCACTCAACAAGAATCGTTCCAAGATCTATACGCCGAGCTAGACGAAGAGTGGAATGCTGCTTCCACCGCCGCAAACGAGGCGATGTCTATCATACTGAGGCTACATAGGGAGAATGCCGAGATCAAGATGGAGCTGAGGCAGTTCAAGCGTTTCTCCGAGGAGAAGATTGAGTCGCCAACTATACTATGTATAGATAGTCTATACTATTTTACAAAGAGTCCATACTGTGTTATGTATTGTACATGAAAAACAATTTATAGATTGTATTTGGGTTTATAGTTTCCTAATTAGGGTTTAGATTTACTAAGTAAAGATTTGTGTATATATATTTACTCGTGGTTGGCTTTATATGTATAGTTCCCAGCAAAGGTTTGTGTGAACTATGTCACCTAAATAAAATAGTATATGCGCAACCGAGATAAAATAATATAGTTCCAATTCAGCGATTTTGTATAATATATGTTTATCAACACTAACATAAATTTTCATACTATTTTATACTATATAAGTTGCATATTATATGAATAAGTATGTGGTAAATAAATGTTTGACGTGGATTCCAATAAGTGATAAAATTGTACATAAATTTTCATATTTGTTTGAACACATACTAATGATTAAAGAACAATTTTTGAATTTCATAGAATTTTTTCAACTATTATTCGGAGTTGGAGTAGTGTTTAGTATTTAAGGATTGTGAGTGTAGTTTGAGTCCTATACTATTTTGGTGATATGGAATAGAATACTCAGTGCACATATATATGCGGTCAATAAACGTGGTGTTTTTCTTCTTCTTTCATTCCTGATACGTCATGTTTATCGGGTAACTGCAAATGGGAAGGATATAACCGACTCATTTTGGATATAAATGTTAGATGATTCATTATATCAAAACCAATGCTATCTACTTAATTTCACTTTCAAATTTGGTTTGACAACAAAAAAGCCCTAGATTAAATTATATGTGTTAAGGACTCTTAAGAATATTTGAGTCTTGAGAGGTGGTGTGAAGTAATACTTGCTTATATGGGGTTATTTATATAGAGATTGAACGTGCTTAATTATTGCAAATAAACTAATTAATTAAAGTCGATATATTTTGTTTATTAGAATTATTTCAAAGTAGGTCACATGCTAGTGATATTCTTTAAAATTGACTGGTGCAAGAAAAACATGCAGTTCACTGAATCAAAAATTTAAGCTACATTTGAACTTTTTTAAAAAAATATTTTTGTATATATAAAGAATTCAATAAAATTAAATATATATATATATATATATATATAAAAGGCTGGCAAAATAGAACCAAGTTGTCGAATGAATTGAAAATAAATATCTATGTGTCGTTTTTAATAAAAATTAAAAATTAAAGAATATTTTATACGTGTCGGAAACAAAATGAAAGATCAAAAGATCATACATTCACAATGTTCAATTATGGAAAAACACATAGTCTAAGCTTTATAGCTTTACAAAGACTCTAGTTTCTATAACATTCTTGACCCGAACCAAAGGAAAGCTTATTTGCAAGAAACCTAAAAAAAAAGTTCTAGGTTTCCTTTGCTTTTCCTTATAAATAAAAAGTTTTCTTCTCTTTTTCCCATCAGATAATCTTATCGAAACCCTAGAAAGATTCTGAACCATACCCAAATCTTAGTTGTCGCCCACCACCTCTGATGACCATCACCGGCGCCGCTCATCCTTCACCACAATCTCTGATTTGCTCCCTCCTCCATGGTCATTTGTTGTTGTTCATCATATTTAGAAAATAAGTCTTCAGACTATTTTTCGCTTTTTTCTTCTCTATGGTTTTGTGATTGAGTGTGATAGATCCGATCTCTAATTCTTTTTATCATCCTTGTTGAGCGTGGGACCATAGACCTGTGATGGTGAAATAGCAATGTTTTTCTTCTTTAAATTTGGATATATATATATATATATATATATATATATATATATATATATATATATGTGTGTGTGTGTGTGTGTGACTTCGAGTAAGGCTAAGGTGAGGACCCAATTATGAACTTTCTCCATGTCGTGTAAGCCATCAGGGCATTAATCCTTTGTTATTATCTCTTAGGTATAGATCTGAATGATGTAATGTGTGCTAGATCTAGGTTGATTGTTATGTTCTGATGAAAAGGCACATATATTTGATAGGTTGTTTAAAGGAAACTGGTTGTGTTTTATGATGAATCTATGATGAGTTAATGATGAAAATGATGAGTTAATGAGTAATGATGTATGATGTGATGTTCAGACACTGAGAACGGGTGGCTACTAGAAATAGGTGATGATTTGATAGTAAGTTAATGATAGGGCACCATAAGATTAGGTCATGCAAAATCGAGGCATAAGTGACTATCATGACCGCAGGACGGACAATACCGAAAGAAGCCAACGGACTGCGAGCAGATAGTAACATAAGAAGCTGCGGGCAGTATCCTAACATGAGGTACCCACGGGATTGGCTGACATGAAGTGGGACATTCGTGAGGTTTAGGTTATTTGATGAATGTTAAATTCTATTAACTTTTAACTGAGTTGGTTGTCTTATTTATCTTGACCTGAGTTTGTGGGTTCCCAAAACCCACTCTTACTGGTAAACCTATACTCACCCCCTCCTTTTACAAGTATGTTCTAGAGGGAGCAGGAGTAGGAGTCCTTATGCTGCTATCTATTTAGGTTTTTGTTATTTTAAGAGTTTTCACTATGACTTCTAAAACAATTGTTATGTGATTCGGTTTCCATTGAGTTTAGTTACTTGTAAGACCTTGGTTTTTGAAATAAAAGATTCTTGGGAACAGGCCCTTATAGTTTGGTAGAAAAGAGTGTTTTACATATGTGTTTTAAGGTGTTTTCAAATATTTTACTAAATGAGGGTTTTCAAAAGATTCATATAAGGCACAATTCAGATCAAAGCATGTGCTACTTTCTTGTTCATCTAGTTAATACATTATTTTTTAATCTTTTCATTAGTCATCATTCCAAAAAACACCATAGTTGTGTGCAAGAAGCGACTATCTTCTAAAAAGCACTCCAACTGCCAGCCAGAGCAGAACCCATACTAAGATGACATCAGGTGTAAACAAGAATCAGATAAAGGAAGAGCTAGAGGTGGGAAACCCAGCAGATATGATTCCAGGGAATGCGCAAGTTGTGGTGGACATCATGGGTTTAGAAAAATATTAGAGAGACAATGAACATGTGGATGTGACAGCCCGTCCCGCTCACTCGGAACCCAAGACTCACAGCGCTGCAGCGCATCGACCCTAACCCCTCACCGTGGGAGGAACTGCCTCCACATCCACCGGTAGGTTATTGATGCGCTTGGCGTTACTCGAACCCAAGACCTCACCCTTTAACAGCCTTCTCACAGGACAAGCTGTCACCAATTGAGCTGCAGATCAATTGGTGACAGCTTGTCCTGTGAGAAGGCTGTTAAAGGGTGAGGTCTTGGGTTCGAGTAACGCCAAGCGCATCAATAACCTACCGGTGGATGTGGAGGCAGTTCCTCCCACGGTGAGGGGTTAGGGTCGATGCGCTGCAGCGCTGTGAGTCTTGGGTTCCGAGTGAGCGGGACGGGCTGTCACAAAAAAAGTTGACTTTTTTGTGACAACCTGTCCCGCTCACTCGGACCCCAGATTCACAGCGCTGCAGCGCATCGACCCCAACCCCTCCCTCATGAGTTCTTACTAACTCCATAATTAGGTTGTTGGTGGGCCTCGAACCCAGTACCTCACCCTTTAACAGCATTCTCACAGGACAAGCTGTCACCAATTGATCTGCAGTTCAATTGGTGACAGCTTGTCCTGTGAGAAGACTGTTAAAGGGTGAGGTCCTGGGTTCGAGGCGCACCAACAACCTAATTATGGAGTTAGTGAGAACTCATGAGGGAGGGGTTGGGGTCGATGCGCTGCAGCGCTGTGAATCTGGGGTCCGAGTGAGCGGGACAGGTTGTCACAGTGGAGTCCAAATGCCACTTTAAATCTCGTCACTTATTTATATGTATTCTTCATTTCTTCTTGTTCACCGTTACGTTCAAAATATTAGAGAGACAATGAACATGTGGAGTCCAAATGCCACTTTAAATCTCGTCACTTATTTATATGTTATTTTTAGTAACATAAAAATACATAACTAACTATGAGATATACAACAAAACACATTTTAATTAACACTCAGTTTAAGTATTCAAACGAATCAGTCAACCATCAAATACTAAGACATTAGAGTATTACCAATTGTCTTCTTCCTCAGAAGAAGAAAAATCTGACGAGTAAGAGCTCTCCACCAAACTAAATCAAAAGCAGCAATAAAAAGGAAGAATTAATCAGAGAATAAACAATGATTCAAACACTTAAAACATAATTAATTTTCAACAAATCTTTAACAAAGAATTGTTCGTAAGACAAGAGATGTCTCTCACTTTCTTTAGCTCAACTGTCATAGACACCACGTTCCACTGAAAAAGATATAATAAAAACGTGCCATATGATATTAGGATGTAAAGGAAATATGCAAACCTAAATTAGGAACTCATTCAACATGCCAGATCTAACATAAAATATGCCACGATCGGAAGAAACAACACAATTATTATCCATGTCCCACGAGTTTCAGATTTAATAGATCATAGTCATGGATCAAAGACCCAAAAACAAAAGGATAGAATTTGATGGACCTTAACTCCATATGCTCTTTTTTCTCTTTAAAATTTCTCATATCTCTCCTTATTAAAATATTATTATATTTTAAATAGAAAATGTGAGTCTACACTAGGCAAAGACTCCAATAACCTTTACATGAAAGGTTAATTACATGACTCAACCGAAGTTTGCGCATCCAACCAAGCCCAATCGGGTCAAACCTGAGTCCTCTTTGACATAATCCCAAAATTGTGCATTTTGGTCTTCTTCTCATTTTTTTCTCCAACTCCTTTTCTCTTCTCTCTCGTGCGACAGAAACGGCGACTGAATCTTAACCAAGCATCTTCAGTGATTCACCTCGTTTCTTCTTCGTTCGCCGACGAAATCAACGCTCCAACCAAGCATCTTCATCTTCCTTCTAACTTAGAACACCGTGGTAAGTAATTTCGGAGTCAAATTGATTTGGTCGGATTTTGAAATTAGGTTTAAAAAAATTGGGGAAAATGCCTCTTCGAAAAAGGGAAGAGAAAATTGTGTTTTGCCTATTCAATTAGGGAAAAAGGAGGGTGAAATTTTTAATTAGTTCAATGTTATTTTTGAATTATGTTTTGTGAAAGATGTTTTGGATTACGAAATTGTATGCAATTGACCAAAAGGTGTTACGAATTTGTGGGCTTTTGACTGGTTAAATTAAATCAAAATTGTTGAATGATGTTGTTTTGTGAATCAGATGTATTATACTTGGAGAGACATACTTTATGTATAGTATGCGTTTTGTATTTGAAGTTATTTTGATAATGAATGGGTTTAATTCTGAAATGTGTTTTGCATTTGGGTGAATTCTACAGGAAATGAAGGATGGAAAAGAAAGCGCCCATGTACTAGAGGTGGAGTCTCTACTAGAAGCAGAAAAGCGAATTCAAATGGAAATGAGCCGGTAGGAGAAGAAGTAGTCCATGAAGAGAGTAGTCCAGTGAGAGACACGTTTGTTGTTTCGCTCTCAGTTGAATCTGAAAGTGAAGACATGTCTGGTGTATCATTCCAGGTATATTTTGCATTCATTTTAATCATTGTTAGTTAGAAATTCATTACTTGTTGTAGTAGGATTAGTAGTTTTACTTGTTTTACTAGTTGAGAGGTTTTACTAGTTTACTAATCTTACTAGTTTTTCTAGTATTACTAGTGTTACTAATCTTACTAGTTCTTTTAGTATTACTAGTTTTACTAGTAACGAATGACTAATACATATATTTTGATTCCAAGAAAGGCAACCACCGCAGCCTCTTGAATTTTACTTCAAGAGCACGGAGTACACGAAGACTTAGAAGATCCAAACCAAGTGCTATGTGAGCAAGACAGTGGACGTGATTAAGAAGCTTAAGGTGGAGGATAAATGGTTCACAAGCCATTCTCAGTTTCATCATTTCTTCCACATGCCTGATGAACAATCCTAAAGCTCCAAGGAATGTGGGTGTTACTCATGCGCACCATTTGTATCGAAGAGGAAGATGTTGCATGGTTTGCGGTGAATGGTGTGCCCATCCGCTATTCTATGAGGGAGCATGCACTCGTCTCTGGCTTAGACTGCCATGAATATACGAGAAGTTATTTGAAGCTAGAGAGTACTAAGTTTGTGGATTTTTATTTCGGTGGAGAAGAGAAGATCACCATAAAAGATGTGGAGCAAAAATTGTTGTCTATGAAGCCGTGTAATGATAGATTGAAGATGGCTGTCTTGTTCTTCCTTGATCGGGTTATCAGAGGAAAGATAAAGGATACTGGACCATTAGACCCAATTATCTTAAGGATTGTGGACGATTTGGAAGTTTGCCAAACATTTCCTTGGGGTCGTCTAACATTTGAGGATGCAATAAAGGAGATTAAGCATGTGATGGAGCTTCTGAAGGGTAAAGTGCATGACGCTTGCGGGTTTCCTGGATTCGTAACTCCTTTAGAGGTAAAGCTTATAATTTAGTAATAATTTAATGATATCAAAAAATATGGCACTGATATTTTATTTGTGTAGGTTTTGGCTTTTGAGTGTATTCCTAAACTTGGGAAAACTTTTCGACTCTCTTCAGACAGTCCTTGTGAAGATTGTCCTAGGATGTGCAAGAGCCGGTTTACAAAGAGTAGCATGAGGGGTTATCCTTTGGAAGATATATATGCTGCGCTTGGAAAAACAAAGGTATAAGTATTTTTTTTAAGTAAAAAGCTATATATTTAAACTAATGTTTATGATTGTTTAATTTTCAGGATATTAACAGTGTGTTGATTCCAACTGTTGGTGAAGAAACTTTGCTGCGTCGTATCATTGATGAGAAGTCAGAGTACTACATGGAGGGTAACATAAGTGACACTTGGAATCACTGGCTAAATGTGAAGCAAAAGAAAAATTGGTGGAATGAATTGTATGAGTCGGATATTGCTGCACGAATGTTTACAAAGAAGAAAGAAAAAAAACGATAACGCTTTTAGAAGGATCATCTTCTACAAGTGGGTTGGAGTGTAGTTTAAAAGGTTTGGAAGAGAGGCTTTTGAAGTCCATGGAACAAGGACTTTCTAGTCTTAACGGCACGGTGGAGACAAAGCTAGAGGCTATGAACTCGAGGATGATTGCTATTGAGAAGAACCAGCGAATTTTGAGAAAAACAGACAAAAAAATAGAAAGAATGCTAAGTTTTATTGAGAGCAAGGGTCAAGAGGCGAATATTGATGATTTTGATATTGGACAGTGGGCCTATTATAATAGAGGAGACTATGGTGGAGGCAATGGAAGCAAAGAAAATAGTGAGAATGGCAAGGACAAAGAAAAAGAGGAGAAAGAAGAAGAGGAGAAAGCTGAAGAGGAGAAAGAAGAAGAGGAGAAAGAGGAAAAAATGAAGAAGCTGAAAATTTGGAGGAGAAAAATAGAGAACTGATAACGGTGAGTCCGCCAATGGAGAAAAAAAATTGTGAGCAGTGAAGAAGAGAATGAGCCGAGAGAAAGAGAGTAGAGGCGGATGCAGCATGGAGGAGAAATTCTTAGTGAATCCGAAAATAATGAAGGAAAAGATGATGAAGAAAAGTCTGGAGAACCCAAGACAACTCTTTGACCACTATCTGGTAGGTCTAAGGCATTTTCCGCAAGAAAATCAGTAATTATTCCATGTGATGTGTGGAAGATGCGAACAGCGGTTCAGATTGTGGAAGAAGAAGCTGTGGCAAAAATCACCGTAGAAGAAAAAGAAGTTGTGGCAAAAATCATTGTGGAAGAAGAAGAAGAAATTGTGGTAGAAGCTGAGGCGGCGGTAGAATACACCGTGAAAGAAGAAGAAGAGACTGAGGCGGTGGTAGAAACCACCGAAGTAAAGACTGAGTCGGTGGTAGAAATTACCAAGGTAGAGGCTGAGGCGGTGGTAAAAACCACGGAGGTAGAGACTGAGGTGATGGTAGAAACCACCAAAGTAGAGGCTGAGGCGGTGGTAGAAACCACCGAAATAGAGGCTGAGGTGGTGGTAAAGGCTGAGACTCTGGAAAAAACTACCAAAAAAACTGTTGAGGATGATGGAAAATACACCGAAGCAGAGAAGCAAATGTGGCATATGGTTGTCTACAAAAGCAGTGAAAAGATGCCATGTGAAAGCAAGGTACCAACTCGTTCAAAGATACACGCTAGACCCAAGGTCATGGCAGTTAAGAGTGGCATTCCAAGAGCTGAGAGATTAGCAAAAATGAAAAAAGCTCAAGCTAAGAAGAAAGCTGAGAGTGATGGTACACCTAAGAAGAGAGGCAGACCGAAGAAGGATGAAACTGAAGGTACACCTAAGAAGAGAGGCAGACCAAAGAAGGAAGTAGCTACTCTGGTTGCATGTACGTCAAGGGAGAAGAAAAAACCACAGTGGCTGCAGAGTCCCTTCACAGATGTGAACAATACTCAGATAGATGGAGTTCTCTTCCCGCTTTATCAGTTATGAATGTGGCAGCAGCTACTGCATGCACGCATGGATATTTGCCTTTATCAAATTATCCATACGTACAAGTCATCATAGCCATATCAACGGTATAAACCTTCCTGTCAGTACCTGTGACTTTGTACTCAAGATGAAAGTTGTTTAACTCCTCAACCGAAAGAAACTCTGCGTCAACACATCTTTTAGACATTTCCGTTTCCAGAATAAGCACAAGCTTTAGGTTGGGTGGTATTTCAGCTGCCTCCTTCCTATGTTTGTTAAACCATTCACCCATTTTTCCAATAATGACATCAGTCATTGGTAGTAAAGTATACTTTCTCGCCTCCTTCATAACACCATTAAATGACTCTACTGAATTGGTGGTGTCAACATTGTATCTATCTCCTTCAAAATAACATCTAGCCCATTTTTTTTCTTCAACACTTTTGTCAAGATACTCCGCTGCACTCGGATAGTTCATGCGAAAAGCATGATAAAGGTCTAAGAACTTAGCCACAGTGTAAGCATGTGTGCACTCTCTAAACTTAAATGCACAAGTATCTATGTTGTTACGAACGTGTCCTTTAACATTCTGAGACAAATGCCATATACAATACCCATGAGCGGCCTGAGGGAACACTAGACTTGCTGCCTTTATCAAGCTTTTGTTTCTATCTGAAAGAAACACCAATCCATGGACATCTGATATCATTGCTTTCAAATGTTCCATAAACCATATCCAGCTATCATCTTTCTCACCATCTGCAATACCAAACGCAATTGGGTAGTGTTGATGATCGGGATCCTGAGCAGTCGCAACTAGTAGAACTCCACCATAGACATTCTTTAGGTGTGTTTCATCCACAATGAGGACTTTTCTCATCGCGCTGAACCCTTCTATACTCGTTCCCAAAGCAAAAAAAAAAATACTTAAATATTTTAGCTTCATCCACGACCACACTAGTTATTGTGTCAGTATTTGTCTGCTTCAGCATGTGCATGTAACAATGTAATAAAGAAAAACTCTCTTCTGGACTTCCTCTCACTTTATTAACAACTAGTCTTTTTCATCTCCATGCCGTTGTGTATGATACATCCACAGCAACCCTGTGCTGAACCAAATCGATCAACGCGTTGGGAGCTGGTGTGTCAAACCTATCGGGATAATCTTGAGCCAAAACAGATGCAACAATTTGTGGTGTGCCTCTGCTTCTATTAGGCAGTGTTCTTGTAGTAACAACAAAACATCTATGCTGCTTGATGTAACTTCTAACCGTCCAAAGATTTGAATTAATCAATTTTGCAAGACGCCCAAACCACTTGCATCCTTCTTTCGCTCCTCGGCATCTTATGACATATTTCTTTGTATCCTACTTAATTATATCATACTCAAAACACTTTAGATGTGAAGCCGTTTGAATATGAACTTTTGCTGCCTCCTTCGTTCTAAATTCTTGACCTAAAACCAAATCCATACCATCCTCCCGTTCATGATATACCACTGGTGCAACTTCAACTGATGGTCTTGCCTCTATATCTTCAAACACATTCTCATCTCTTTCGGTGTCATTCTCATGCATTTCAATGTCTTCATAAAATGTGAGCACACCACCAGTACATTCATTATCAGTAGCCTTTGTATCACTAGCCTATGTATCAATAGCCTCTGTATCAGTAGCCTCTATGTCAGTAACCTCTATATATGTAACCTCTCTATCGGATAGACCGCCATTAACGTCAACTTCTACATAGTTGAACTCCACATGTAAAATACTTCTACACTTCTCATGATTAACTTGCAGTAGATAACCAAAAACGTCTTCATCATTCCATATATATGACGGCTTGTTCGAATACAATATCATTGGAAAGTAACTAAGCTTCGCTTCCATCTTAGATTCATCTACCTTTATCTTTCTGCAAATACGCTCAACCAAAGCAGAGTATGTAACCTCTTCCACTGATTTCTTCAAAACAATAGTGTGAATTTCATCTTCTCCTTCACCATGTCCCGATATCTATTTCATTTCAGCACCATTCTTCATATAATATCCTTCGTAATCAAAACAAATGATTGTACAAAGCGGATTTTGCATTTTCCCTGAAATAGATGAAAATTGTATTAGATATTAGCATTATTAAGAATCTTAAAATTAATTCACAGATCGTACATAGTTTACAAAGTAATTAATTCTCTCACTAAGATTAATTTATTTCATTATTATACATAGTAATACTAGTAATACTAGTAAACTTCTTAACATAGTAATATTAGTAATACCAGTAAAACCATTTTGCCTTAGTAAACTGGTTATCTTAATAATACCCAGAATTTAACGTTGCACCAACTAATCAACTATTTAGGATGATTTTGTTCAGATTTTATATAACCCATGATATATAATTCATCTTAATTAAATTACACACTAAAAACATCAAAACAGCCATAAAATATATCATAAATCCATAAACACAGTTTTCAAAAATATTTTTAATCTCAGAAAATTTGCATCAAATCTTCTTTTTTATACACATGCCGAGATATATACTTCTTTTTAATAGAAACCAAGACAGAATTTCATCAAAAACGAACATAAAATATATCCAAAATCCATAAACACGGTTTCAAATGTCATTTTTAATCTCTCAAAAAATTTATCATTTCTTACCTTTTAAACGTTACACAAGAGATATAGACTATTTAAATGATTTTCCGGAAAAAAATCACCAAAATCGGACAAGAATTACATGTTTTTAAGCTTCAAAAATCGACAATGGAGTATGAAGAAGATGACTTTTTACGATGAGGAGAAAGAGATCATGAAGACATGTGAGCCATGTGAGTTCTGATTGGTTAATGATGTTTGTGGGTCATGGTTGTTGGATGTGGTTGGTTAAATTAATTGATGAAATAAATGACTTAATGAGGTGAAAAAAATATACTAAACAAATAAAAGGTTAATATGGTAAGGACAATAATAAAAAGGTAATGAAAATAGAAAAAAGATAAAGAGAATGATTTTTCTCTCATGAGAGCATATGGAATTACTCTCCGAGTTTGATCAATATAAAGAGAGCGGTTCATTACGAATATCTGAAAATATTGTCACTGCGATCTCAAAACGTATATGGCTCATTCTCTGAAACTATTACAATATGAGGTTTGAAGAATGCTTTCATGTGATCTTTATCGTAATAGTACCATAAAAATCCTCCTGAAAAAAACAAAAACAAATAGTTATTGTATACTATAATCATTTAAATAAAATACACTTACACAATGAGAAAAAGTTGATTAGTCGTCGATGGAAATAAATATAAAGATGATACTTATCATATTATGCATGTATGATAATATTATTTTGGAATATTTTTTAGTAAAAGTAAAACTGAATAATAAAAACAGAAAAATATTTCGAGTTTAACATGCATAAAAAAAT
The DNA here is from genome assembly GCA_012274485.2 of Sinapis alba. Lineage (NCBI taxonomy): Eukaryota > Viridiplantae > Streptophyta > Magnoliopsida > Brassicales > Brassicaceae > Sinapis > Sinapis alba. The sequence goes on along the minus strand of MU105964.1, from coordinate 126,564 downwards.
TAATTGACAATTTTTGTAATATATGACAAGAAAATAGTTATAACTATAACTTATAAATTCATATATATATATATATATATATATATATATATATATATATATATATATATATATATATACACAATATGATTTCAAATATGAATAATATATAATAATACCTCATAAATGATAGTACTAAACTTTACAAATAATATTTTGGTTAATTTATATAAATTTCATACATTTAGTTTATATATGGTTTAGAATATGATTAAATTGTATATAATCATATTTTAATATAAAATTATTTATAATATTTGTATACATGTAAAGGTTAGAGCTGTATATAATAATAGTACTATGATATAGTAGTTGATAAAAATCTTAGTTCGGTTATGTAGTAGGTTTATTTTTAATGATAATGTATGAAGTATTAACTTTTTTAAGTATAAATTAATATCAAATATAGCTATCTATATTTTAATGAGCTATAAATCATGTTATAATTATTAATTTGACATAATCACACTTAAAAATCACTTCTTAAATAATATTTACAGGATTAAAGCATGTCAACCGGTTTATTTATATAAGGTATCCCATATTTATGTATTAAATTCAAATTTTTAGAATCATCAAGTGATTTTTTATGTTCCTTATCTTTTCAACCATTCTTTCTTTCAAACGCTATATCTCTATGCCAAAGCTACAAAGCTAACAAATAAACTAGGTCTAAAATTTATTATGTTATTCGTTATCTGATTCCAGATCTGTTTTGATTCGCTCTAAAAAATAAATATTTGGGGAGTTCGGATCTAGACAGTAATTTTACGGTTCTAGATAGTGAAATTTTTGGTCAGGATATCCAAATTTGGATTCAGACCTATTATATATTTTAAAAATATTTAAAATATAACTATATTTATATACAACTATTATATATAATTTTTCTATAAATAACAAAAAAATAGTTTTATTAAATTTCAGTAATTTTCATTTAAAATAAGAATAATTTTAAATGGGCTAAATAAATAGTTAATTATTTAGTTTTTAATTTTAATTTAAAAAAAAATTCAGATCCAAATATCCGTTTGTATTCGGATTTTAGTATGGATATCCTAACTCTGGATATTCCCAAATCCATATATGAATAACAATTTTACAGTTTATATAGATCTAGATCTGAATATCTTAAAATATTTTGGATATTCGATACTACCAATTTCTAAAGACGGTCTGTATTGAATTATTATTAGTATTAGGGGCGTTGTCTCCGCGTAAGCGCGGAGTCATGGACGGAATTATTGTTATATCTTAATATTTGCTATGATTACTGTATTTGTGAAGTTTGCGATTTGGGTTGATCATTATTTTCAATTTTTTATTGTTATAGGGTTAGAGTTGTGATGATGAAGTCTGTAGACATTGTTCTCCCGTTTTAAAATTGTGATTGTTATAGTTTGTGGTCTTGTTTGTTGTATCACTGAGACTTATTGTTTGTTTGTCTTTTAATTTGTTTCTTGTAATATTGAGAATACATAAATTATATTAAGGTTGTTGAAAGTACTTTTTGTTTTTGAATATTTTTCTCCAATTTAGTTATTTAAGTTATGTGTCTTAAGTAATAATTTTTGTTATTATTATTATGTTTGTTATATGTTTTTATTTTATTTTTAAACTTGTCATTTTTACCGAACCTTAAAAATAAATACATGAAGACTTGTAGAAATAACTATAAAATGAGTGATATTTCTGACTATTTAGGCTTTAATGAGTTTTTAATGAATTTATGTATTTCTCATAAGAAGACAATAGCATTGTCTTATTGACATTGAGCATGTAAGCTATTTTCATAAGAAATATGAGTGAGTAGGTAGAGATGTTATTGTCGTGTTTGTGTCTGTCAGGATTGTCTTTTGTATCTCTTGGTGTGCATATGTTTGTTTTTGTTTTATTTGATGGATAATATATAGATACAAATTGTTGTTAGTTGTATTTATCAGAGTTCATAACTTACTATGCTTTTTGGTTTAGCTGATTTCACTGATTTTGATTGCCATTTTCGTCTTCTTCGTAAGCATATGCGTAAGTAAGTTTGTAAATTGTTAAATAGATGGTTATATAGTTTGTACTTATTTAGATGATTCGAAGTATGTGTCGTTAATTTTTAGTTTAGGTGATTGGTTTTGTATATTTGGTTTGAAGTTTATTTGTAAGATTAGAGAAAAAAAGAGGTAGTCGTTAATGATTCGTCTTTTTTTTTGGAATTTTAGTTTTTGGTGTTTTGATTGTTTGGGTTGTTGTAGTTTCTTTTAAGGTGTAAAATAAAGGTTTGTATGAAATTAGTTTGATAAGTAAGAGAGATAAATAGACAACCACATATCTTGGGTAAGAAATATTTTTGGTCATTGATGTTAACACCATATAGACAATAATATGAAGGAAATTGTGTGTTGATTGTTTCTTACGGGTCAATGAGGAGACGGATAACGATTCGAGTTGTTTCTTTGGTGAGGTCAGAGCCCTGGACAGAACAGATTTGACCAACCATATCTACGAGCTTAAATATCAGTTATGATATCAAACATAATATAAACCCAACTGCAATATGATAATATACCTTGGAGTCTAGGTTTGTGTTCACAAGCATTTGGAGATTGTCGAACAACCTAATCATGACTGAAGATTGATCTGAGGAGCATCCGTGATGACTTCATCAATAATAGTTGGTGGAATGAAACGAATGAAGAATGAATGATCAGTTGTCTTGTACATGCTTGAGCACCTAGTAACCTCAAAACAATCAACTTTCACAATGGAACCGTCTTTCCAAGATGGTCGGTAATGATTAGCACGTCCGGCGGGAATGAATCCATGAATCACATAATCTGCGAATAATATTATTCAACAAAGAATCATGAAATAAATAAAAAAAAATTATGTTAAATAAGTGTGATAGATTGAAGATTAACTTACCTTTTCATTAAAGAAAAGAACCGTGATTCCCATAAACTCACTGTCTTTTTAAAAATTCAGGGAATCCCAGAAGCAAAGAAGGTGAGCGACTATGCTCTGACTACTACGACCAAGACGGAGAGATTCAAAGGTTGAGTGACGGATGCCGGTGATGACGGTTTGAGAAATTGGGGAAGCAGAAAGAGACATTTTATAGTGGATGGTTAAAGTTAAGAGGAATCAATGAGTTTTGTGGAGGTTCATCAAAGATGAGAATCATATATATATATACATACGGTTTATAGAAGAGCTACAAATCAGGAACACTTATGATCAAGCGATTTAAGATGGGAAGACAAAGAGTTCACCGGTGAAAAAAGATTACGAACACATTCAGCCACGATTTTGAGTCCGAAGAATGAAATCATTCATAAGGGTAATTTCTTTGTTGTCCCAAGGGTTAGGCCCACTTTTTACGGGTCAGTGGAATCTGTATGCGTTTGATCAGTAGATTATTTAGAACTTCAGAAGATTATCCAAGATCCTCTTATGTTCTGTTTTTTATAGGTTATGGGTTCCAGTGCACGAGACCTTGTAGCACTTACCAATGAGACCCGCGAGTGGTCTATTAGGGGTGGGACCTGGAGTGATCATCGGCAAGCTACCTTAATCCGTCTTCGGCTTCGATTTGTTATGCCACAATGTATTTTCCATGATATCTAACATAATGTAAGAAAGGATCCTTGAGCAAAATCTCAACTACGGATATATAAGAGCCAAAACTGGAAAGGGCATTCCATCCAGCATACTATTCTGTCGAGAGTTTGGATTACTCCACCTAAGTAGAACGATAGGGAGGAAATAACTCTCCTTTTAGTTGAGTCACTCCGTGCCTCTCGGGAGTAGGGCTTTCAAATTGAATTTATTTCAATTTGAATAAATGTAGAAGGGGGCGTTGGGAAGTTCTAGGAAAAAGGTTTGCAACAACTGCTTTAAATACAATGTCAAGAAGTACCGCTTGTGGACCATACACTTCACATGTTTCTAGCGATTCATCGCCCCTTCCGTCCCAATCAAGTACTAGTTGCTTGGTTTACCTTCATATTTTTCGTGGTCTATATTATGCGAGGAAATTCATTCTTAATCTAGAGAGTTCCTTTTCCTTTGTTGATAGTTCGCCAATGGCTCACAACCAGACGACGGAGAAAGACTCGGCATTCAGGTGAGCCGAACAGTCCATAGCAAGTAGGGTTGGGGTATAGAGCCGTAAGCTCACTGGGTCTTGGTTGTTCTTAACAACGACCGTCAGAATTTCATTGGTTCATAAAAATAACCAAAAAATAAGTACCAAAAAAATTTGTGCCAAAACAACCGATCGAATGTGAAGATTACACATTTCATTTTTGGTAGTAGATCAATTATGAACTCCACAGAACTTTCTCGATTCCAATGCATGGGTATTCATTTGCAAATCCTGTAGTGAAATTGAGACTGCTCAACCTCGGAAGCTAATTCGCGTGAAGCATCTCTGTAACCCAGACCCGTCTGAAACGATGATGAAGTGAACTCTAACTCATGTTAAAAGACGACGATTTACAATATGGGAAAACTATAAGTGTTGCAAATATGGACTTTTTCTTCATATGACGTGATGAAGCTCATTTAAAAACGAAATATGTAATACATTTACAGGCCTGAACTCAAATGAAACCATAAAAGTAAGGACTTTCGACCTTCATAAATATATGTTAGTTTTCGCCATTAATTTACAAATTATCATTTAGTTTATTGGTATAAATATTAGTGTTGGAATCTCAGTAACTCGGATTCAAACCATAAGTTAGTAAAATTCAATTTAATATCTATATTTTTTTAAGTAGGACTATATAATTTTGAAGTGGCAGTCTTAGGAAAAAATCAACTTTCTCATTTATTTTAAAGATGTTTTTTTTTTTGTAACACTTGCGAAAGCTATTTTCGAGAATATAGGTTTACTGAGACCAAATGTCATATCATCCTAACATTTTTCTTCCCTCTTGACAAAAGTCTCTTATGTCTAGATTTTTTTCTCCTTGGGTAAGTAAACTACTGAAACAGTCACCCAAACCTCTCCGCCGGTGGGAAAAAAGGAATCGCAATCGATGGAGCCTTCTGTGAGGGCTAACCACTCATCGATCCTAAGCGAAATCGAACGTATGCCAGAAGCTCCACGTCAGCGTATCTCTCATCACCGTCGAGCTCGCTCCGAGACTTTCTTCTCCGGCGAATCAATCAACGATCTCCTCCTATTCGACCCTTTCGATGTAGATTTCTCTTCTCTCGATTTCCTCAACGCTCCAACACCACAGCCACAACCTTCTCCGATGTCCGTCGATTCTCCTCCCGGGGAAACCTCATCCAACGGTGCTCCACCGATTCCTCTTCCCCATGGCCGTCACGTTCGAAGCTTCTCAGTCGATTCCGATTCCGGTTTCTTCGACGATCTAACAGCCACTGAGGATAGTCAATTCGCCGGTCATCGTCATCACCGGAGTAATTCGATGGATGGAGCTACAAGTTCGGGTTCCTTTAACATGGAATCGATTCTCGCCGCTGTGAATTGCAAAGAGGTTGGTAAGAAGAATATGGGTATGGCTAGTGACAGACTTGCTGAGCTTGCTTTGCTTGATCCCAAAAGAGCTAAACGGTATGCATCCTTTTCTTTCTTTCAAATATACTTTGATTATTCATAGTCTTTGGGATGGTTCTTGATAGGATTCTAGCAAATAGACAATCCGCGGCTAGGTCAAAAGAGAGGAAGATCAGGTATACTGGTGAGCTGGAGAGGAAAGTACACACACTTCAGAATGAAGCAACTACACTCTCTTCCCAAGTCACCATGTTGCAGGTATATCTTTACCATGAAGGCTGACATCTTTATGCATCTTTCATGCCATCTATATATATGTTGATGGTGCATAATATTGCTTTCTGCTTAGTAGCTTTCAACTTGTAATTGAGGTCTATGTGTAAGACCTTCTTGGTGTTTAGAGATATGTTTGTTACTGGGAACAAGTATATGATAAGGGCCATAGAATAGTTTAATAAGGAAGAGAGTAAACAAATTAGTTCAGAGCCTCTACAATTTTGTTGTTGTGTTCTTGACTGTAAAACTAACAATTCATGATCTATAGTTTAAGAATCGTTTTCTGGTTCTTATTAAACCAAACACGATATATTGTCTGGATAGCATATTTTGTTTCTTTGCACACTTGTGCATCCCTTCTAATATGTGTGTATACTGTGTAGAGAGGAACATCAGACCTGACCTCTGAAAATAAACACCTCAAGATGCGGCTGCAAGCACTGCAGCAACAGGCTGAACTTAGGGATGGTAAGCCATTTTTGAAAACGCACCAGCATCATATATATATAATTTTAAAACAAAAGTTTTGATACATAAATGATAACGTTCTGCAGCATTGAATGAAACGCTGCGGGAAGAATTGAACCGACTCAAGATAGCCGCTGGAGAAATTCCTCAAGGGAAGGGAAATTCATACAACTCTACTCAATTCTCATCTCAGCAGTCCACAATGAATCAGTTCGGGAGCAACAAGAACCAGCAGATGAGCACAAACGGGCAGCCGAGCTTCCTTGATTACACTAAGAGAGGCTGAGTTGCACAAATACACTGTATTATTCATTTTGGGGGTGCAATATTGGATGTATGTATTATGGTTTGTGTTAGCTTTGATTGTACGTCTATACTGATATGTTCATGTCGATATCGGTCTTTATGTGTAAAGAGTAGTAACTACAACTACTGTAATACTCTGTCTCTCCAAAAATCTTTATAACAAACATGTCATTTAGTATCAGTCATGTAAAACGCATAAAGAAACATTGTTTTACAGCCAAGACATGTGATATTATTATTATTATAAGAAACTAGCAAAAATTTGAAGATGAAATTCGTGACTACAACGGAGATAGAAATTTAAACCAAATAACACAAGACACACCAAACATATGGAGGAAATTGTGTGGTCACTTGTGAGCTGGACAGATGCAGTTGTTGATTCCTACATCTTTTACAAGGCATGGTGGTTGAGATCCGTCCTTATACCAAACCAATCTTTGTTCGACCAGGTCCTTGAGAAAATGATCTAGCTTCTCTACTGTAACACTTGGCATAACCACCACATGAGCTATATCGCCTTGGCAAGCAAGCTGCCACCTTCTGACAAACTCTTCCTCCTTGGGACGTTCAAAGACCACAGTGCTGCTAAGCTCATTGAGCATCGCGCTGATCCCAGCTTCACGGAGTCGGTCTTTGAGGTAATGCGCGTTTCTCAGGCATTTCTGAACCTCTTTCTGGAATCCTTTGTACCCTTTCCGGTTTAAGGTGTACCAGAGGAACAAAGGAGCATGCCCGTTTCGGCTTCCCATGATTGTTGCATCCCTAGAAGCGAGGTACTCGACATTGTTAGAGAGGACTTTGATGTGTTTCATTCTTGTTATCTGAACACCACATGGCATTGGGCATCCGACAAATTTGTGGCCCGACACACTCACACTCCCTATCGGTTTATTGAACGTGACTTTTGGTGCCTGTGAAAGAGGTGACCCTTTCTTAGAGGACAATAAAGTTATGATATGAATGATTTGATTGAAAACTGTACTCTTACACGTTTGACAAAAGGCATCATAAGTCCAAACAAAGCTCCATCACAGTGAATATAGAACCTATCATGTGAGAAGCCACACTCTTCAAGAGTTTTGATCACAAGGTCGAGGTCATCAACAGCTCCTTTAACAGTTGTTCCTGCAAGAAGAAAATATAAAACAATCTTTCTCAATACAAACCTAGTTACAAAGAGAGAGACACGAACCTATGTTAACATTAAGAATGGCTGGTTTATCTTTGTTTGCCAACAGCTTCCGTCTGAAATCATCACAGTCAATCTCCCCTGAGATAAGCGTATCAACCTTCTCACACTCCATTCGATACATACGAGCTGCTTTAAACACAGAGTAATGAGATTCACTCGACGCATACAAAATCCCATCAGGAAACACTTCTCGCCTGAAAAATGATTAAAACAAAATACTCAAAAAATAAAAAAAGCAATAAAAATGGGTAATTCTTTCAAATAATTTTTTTTTTAAAGTTTTTATCATAAAAATTCAAATGTATATTTAACCCTAGAGATATAAATGTAGATTTACCTATTTAATAAAACATTTTTATCATTTTATTTCTATTTTTGTGACAAATTTTTTTTATAAAAATTATTCTATAGTATTTCTCTAAAAAGATTGAAAAAGGAAATAAATCACGCGAAGTCGCGAACAAACAAAACTAACCCAACTAAAATGCCGTGAAGGTTTCCTTCTGTACCACAGTTTGTGATGTAACCCCAATAATCATCTCTCTCTATCTCCCAAAGACGAGCAAACCAATCCAAGACGCCAACTTCAAAGGGCCTGGAGTGCACACCATAGTTGCTTTCGATAAACGGATCTCCAAGATTGTTGATGGAAAAATGCTGCAACTGCCCAAGCGCACCGTAGTCGAAATCCAAGTTATATGGATAACCTGTGACATGTCATCATTTTCATCAAACATATCCTGAATCTAAACAATGGTATGGTTTTCTTCCTTTTGTTTTTTTTGGTAACAGAATCTTTAATGTAAAAAGGATTTTTATGCTAGATATTTTAGGAATATAATTACAAATTTGGAAGATTTAGTTTTTTCTAAAAATAAAATTTATGGCTAGATATTTTCTTCGTTACGAACAGAACAGAACTTGTTTTGTTCCTTGTTGTTGTAGTTGTTACCTAGATGATATTTGGTTCGTTCGACCAAAGTTTTCCGGTAACGAGCGAGAACGCTAGCCATGTAAGCTTCTTTGTCACCAGTGAATTCGTCGTTGGACTCTGGCTCCGTCACGGCGAGGGAAGTCGTGTGCACATTCCTACCCAGAACCATTTCTCTTTCTCCTCCTCCTCCGTTTACCACCTTCTTCTTTTTCAGATTCTTTTCCTCGTGATCTGATCCGGTTCCGTTTGTTACCGGCAAAGGTAACGGTTCGGGAACCACAGCCGTTGGATCGAAGCATTCAGACAAGTTGTCGAACTTTTCAGCCATTGAGAATGATTGATCAGATTCTAGAGCTCCAACCATGGTGATTTAAAAGATGCAGAAAAGTAGAAAAATCTCTGTTGTGTAGGTCTGAGAGAGAGAGAGAGAGAGAGAGAGAGAGAGAGAGAGAGAGAGAGAGAGAGAGAGAAAGGAGGAAGTGATTGGTGGAAATGGTGAAGACGGAGACAAGAGATCGAGAGAGGCGCGGCTTCGTTAATTTATAACTATTCTTTGCTTTTTGTTGCCCTTTCGTGCGCACTTACTTGTACATCTCGTGGGATTTAAACTATTCTTTCTTTTTTCTTTTTATAACTATTTCTTCTTTTAAGCCAAATTTAAAATTTTATTAACTTTAATGAATATAGTCAGCTTAGGTTAATGCAAGAAGGTGGATAATAACAGCAATTAATATTGTTAAAAAAATAAAAGCAATTAATAAAGAGGTCATCTAGTTAGGCTTGGGATTTATTATCGGGATTTGGATCTGATTCGAGATTCGTTCTGGATCCGATCTAAAATCTGTTCCGGATCCGCTCTGAAATAGGATATTCGGAGTGCTGGAATCTAAATCCGGATAGTAAAATTTTGGGTTTGTCAAAATCGGGTCCAATCCGGATATCTTAAGTTTTCGATCTGGATATCCAGATTCGGATCCGTGTTTTTTAAATATATTAAATTTTTAATTTTATTAGTAATTTTATTTTATATAGTAATATTTATACACAAATTAGTCTTATAATACTATATTTTAATTTTAAGAATATTATATGCATAAGTATATTCATAAATTTTGTAAGAATTTAATTTATGTAATATTTTTAGATTTTTTTTTATATATTTTAAAAAATATTTTTATTTTTAAAATTATTTATACAGATCTGGATCCGGATCCGGATACTCGCGGGTATCATAAGGTCTAGACGGGTATTTGAAACCCGAATATCTGGAAGGCACATATCCAAATACAGATATTAAAATTACGGATATGACAAATACATATCTGGATCTGAATACCCTAAATTTTCCGGATATTCAAATTCGTCCATGCCTACATCTGGTAGCTCTTTTTTTGCTAACAAATAAACGACATTATTGCCGGTTCTTCTAATGAAAACATGTAGTGAGGTAGAAAATTTATCACCTAAAAAATTATGAAGATTAAATATTTTTTTCATACTAGTCAAATAATCGACTACATTATCATATAATATATTTTATATTATATATGATGATCAACTAACTACAATATATACGAAAGTGATGAACAGTTTCACAAACAACGATTCCATGATGTAGCTATACCCACATTTTGATTGACGAACGATTTTGCATGTACGATATCCTCGATGGATATGTCCTCTCCTAGCACACGATCACAATGAACGGTTCTAGGTACAACATGCTGGAACCTCCAAAAATCTGCAAGAAATTACGATTCCTCTTGTAATCGGACCCCATATCTGGTGTAAAAGCCATTAAACCTTGATCACTGGGCCATGGTGCTTCCACTTTGATGAAGAATTATATATTACTATTGCTAATCAAAACTTCACAAATGACATTAGAAAAATGTACAACTTCAAGTAGATTACATTGCTAAGAGAAAGGCATTTGTGAAATAGCCCAACTCGAAAATATTTGAAAAACACATCAAATTTCTAAGTAAAAATATGGCCAAACTTTAAGGAATGATATGAAAAAAATACTCTCTTTATTAATTAAATACAAGATTAAATACTGAAAGTCTTTTTTTGTCTACAATAAAACTATCTTTACAAAACACTCAAACATTACCCAAGTTCTAAACACCCTTCCCGATGGTCTTTATAGCCTCGCCCTCGGTCCACACAGTCAACCTTACCTGCGTCACATAAAGAGGCATCAATATGCAAAATTACTCAGTGAAAATGCTCAAAACCGCCCACACAAATGCAACTCAATAGTCAAACAATCAAATTCAATGTTCTATTATAATAACCTAGTAATCCCACTATATCAACCTATCGATTTGTTTCCATCATTCCTTACTTAGCCGTTTTCTTATTGCTTATCCATTTTCATGCATTCAAAAATAACAACCAAACATCTTGTTATGTCATTTCTGTTACTTTCCTAACATTCCAACCCGAAAATCCATTAACCTACGTCCGTAGCCCAACCTGCGGCTGTAGCCAATCATGCGATCATAGCAAAACCTGTGATCCATCGGTCCATTACATCCCGTAACCAACCTGCGGGTCGAAGCCAACCTGCGAGCCGAAGGTCCATAGCGGCCAAAGACAACATACACGGCCCGACGCAAAACATGATCAAAACATCTTATGGCCCGAAGCCAAAACATACTTTCCTTATTTGATTTCATTATTTTAGCTTTGAGACCCATAAAGCTGCAGAAGGCGAAGAGGAGGGCTCAAATACTGCTGTCGGAGGCAGTGAGAGAGAGACCGAAGGAGCCGTGGGAGCCAAAGGGAGCGGCGGTGGTAGAGGAGCAGGGGCGACGAGGGGGGTGGCGAGACTTCGGGATGGAGAAACATCGTCGAGACCAGGTTAGGCGTCGGAGAGAAGCTCGGGACACGAGAGACATGGCACAGATCTGGCGGCCAAGGAGGTTCAGACGGCACCGGAGAAGAAGCCGACGGAGGAGACATGAAGACCGGAGGGGGAGAAGAAGAGATTCTCAGTGATGGCTTAATACTTCGGAGTTCCGATATATCCCGAACCGAACCAAAATCCAAACTAGGATCCGAAGGTATCCGAAATTAGTCAAATATGTTACTATTTTTATATATGTTAAGGTAATTTAGATATTTTATATCATTCTAAATATTTTGTAGTTTATTTTATTTGTTATTTTGAATATTTTTCAGTTAGTTTAGATAGTTTAACTAATTTTTAATTAGTTTTGTGAATAATTTATATATTTTGAGTTTTTTTTTGTCATTTTCTCAGATTTTAAAAATATATTTTTGGACGATTTCAGACAATGGTTACAATCCGATCTGAACCGAACCCGGAAGGAACCGAGCCGAGCCCGATCCAATAATTAGTAAAACCCGAATGAGACAAGCAGTTCTTTAAAGATTAACGCCTATAAATAAACAAACCCAACCTCGTACGAGAAACCAAATTGAAAAACTGAGACAAGCAGTTCTTTAACACTGGTTCAAGATCAAACAAATCATTACAGATATCAAAAGATCTTGTTAAAGCTATGAAATACAGCATCAAAATCAGACCAAAATCAGTAAGAAACCAACTGTCTGACGATTGATCTACAAGTACTCACCGGAAGTGAGTCAATAACGCCGGCAGGAGCTGAGGAGATGGTAGAGGCTGCGATAATTGTTAAGAAAATCGTAACCCTTGACTCAGAAACATATAGTCAAGAAAAATTGAAATCAAAACCTAAAAACGCCAAATCGAAACTCTAAGAAAGAATTAAAAGAGAAAGTGAACGACGAAGATTGGAGATTTGTCCGGTGGAAGCCATGAAGAAACTGACCGGTAAACGCCCGGCAAACAGAGACAATTGCTTTAGTACCCCCATATCTTGTGAGCCAATATCCTAAGGACCTATTCTATTTCTTATTTTATTTTAGTTTATTTATAATTCAAAATCTAAGTTATTTATGGATATGCCCTCAACCCTAATTTTTAGTAAATCGACGCCGACACTTTTTTTTCATTTTATTCTTTTCTTTTCTTTTCTTTTCTTTTCATCTATTCCTCTCTTTTCTCTCTGCGATTTTTAGTTTTTCTCTGTAAACTTTAGGAACCAAAACTTAAAGAGATGCAACAATTCTTCTTTCTTTCTATAAGATCTATGATGGAAACTTCTTATGTGATAGAAGCCGTCATCAACGATTCTGCACAATAGCATCAACTATCGAAAGTGATGAAAACGAAAATAGTGGCGATTTCCTTTTTCTTCTCGCCCTCCAGATCTGTTCAGAACGGTGACGACTCAACCTATGCGCTTCAGATCTCCTTTTTTCTTGCACTTCAGATCTGTGTTTTCTTTAATATAGCGCTTTTTTGTCATGAGTTTTTTTATTGAGGGCTGTAAAAAAAAGATTCTGGATTTCATATGATTATGGTTCTTGTTCTCTATAGATCTGTTTATTCATCTTCAGATCTAGATTCAGTATAACTCGGTATTACTAACTTAGTCAAACTCGGTATAACTAACATATTATTACTTAGTAGTACACAATATAGCCAGTAGAACTTTGTATAACTAACTCAGCTCAGTAGTACTTAGTACTATGCAGTATAACCAGTATAACACAATATAACCAGTATAACTCAGTAGAACTCAATATAACTACACTCAGTGGTACTCAATAGAATTCGGTGTAACTACACTTAATATAACTAGTATAACAAGTATAATTCAGTACAACTAAACATCAATATTACCCAGTATAACAAAGTATAACTCAATACAACTAAGTAAAACTATACAGTATAAGTAGTATCCGAAATTTGAAAATTTGAAATTTTGAAAAATTGAAAAACTGAAAAATTGAAAAATTGAAAAATTGAAAATTTGAAAAATTGAAATTTTAGAATTTTAAAATTTGAAATTTTTATTTTAAAATATAATTTGAAAATTAAAAGGGAAAAATCGGATATTGATGTTTCATTAAAGCAATGAGTGCATAGGGGGTTTGAGAGACACATTAGAGATTGGCTCTAAAGAAATGGGGGCATGGAAGCAGATGGCTCCGGCAAACACAACAAAGTAGAGATGGAGACGATGAGTTAGCGAGAGAGAGGTGGAGAATGAGACTCCAGTTTACGATTCTGAGAAACAATACAAAGCCATCTCAGTGAATCTGATAAGTGTTTTGGTGGCAAATTTTTTTTTTCTATGTGTTGGAGCCTAAACTTAGCAAATTAACGCAGCTAAATTTTTTATTTTCTCGCGATAATAAATATAGCATTTTAAATTGATAAATGCTATAAAAAGCAAGTGTTGATATATAATAGCAGAACTGTCATAAACACTATAATCTAATGCTATTAATACCCACTTTTCCTATAGTGGACAAATGCTATTTCCAGCTAGCATCCAAAATCCCAAAATGGAGGAATGCCACATTCTCCAGACAGATACAACCATCTGTAAGTCAAGTTGATCACCTTATTTCTCACAATGTGCATTCTAGTTATCCATAAAGAGCTTCATTCGGAACATCTTCAGCATTGCAATTAATCATTTTGCTTTCTCAGTCGTTAGTATTAATAGGCGATAAACAAATTTATAACCAATTCCAATCCTAGATGTGTCCATGCAAAATCACTCCTAGCTGGATTGCACTAACACCAACAAACTCATCTGCATTCTTTCTGAGCTGCATAATTTTCCTTGAAGTATGTTATCCACCATACTTCACCTCCTTTACCTTCAAACCATTAAAGGGTTGAACCAACTTGCAAAACCATTTATTAGCGGTGATTATTAAACATTAATCCAACAAAGTTTCTGATCTTGTTGGATTCTTCATCCTCAGCCAATTGCAATGGCCATAACCTTTTCTTGATCATACCAACTCGTTCCTTGGGAACTGCACCTAATTCAAGCGTTTCCGATAACTTCACTTGCTTAGCTTCCTTGAAAACCTTCCTTCCATATCTATTATACCAACATTGAAAATTATCCATTACTTATCTTTTCTCAACTTCTGCATCCGCGATGGTCATAAGAATATTTTTTACATGTTCACGATCATATATTTTATCCTTATTGTTGATACTATTGGAATCTCAAATAGCTTCCTCATTTTTTTTGAAATACTAGCTTTTCTTCTTCTTTTCGAATATCACCTTAACATTTGTCCAATCCATGTTAACTCAGCATTGATCCAACCAGTCCATTCTAAAAATTGCTTTGAATCATTTTTCTGGTAGCCACTAAATCTGCTCGCACTCTCCACCACCATTGAAACATCTTGATAAATGACATGCCACTTGAAAATCTACATGTCTGCTACACGACCAAATCTGATATTTTCCTCGAACCCATTCTTATGTGACTAATGTTAGGCGATTTTTTCGACACAAAGAATGCATAACCCATAGTCGAACAAAGTACCACCATGCTACTAACAAGCGGACTGAATCAATCCTTACATTCAGCTTGTGTACCCTTGGTACTACGTTCTACTTAGATCCCTAACCACACATGCGTTCTTGCTGCACTTTCATTGATCATATCAACTTCTAGCAAGTGTGCTACACCACCATAGAAAATGCAACACTTCATATTTCCATGAGACACTAAATTCCTTTATTATCGGCAAGAATTAACTTAGAATTTCTCGCAGTCTAAGCTAGCCAAGTTGTTAACAAGCAATCAATGTCGATCATGCTTTGTACTTTTTACCATCATATCCACTCCTCCACTCATTTTGACATATCTTGATCCATCTAACACGACTAGCATATTTCCTCTTACTAATTGAACCAACCTGATACATTCATTGCCTACCCTTTGAAAAACTTGATGGTCGGCACTTTTTCATCTTTAACAAGACAAGTTAGTTTTCACTAACTTTCTACAAACTCTTGAACAAAATTTTACTTAGATATTTGCTAACCAATCCAATCATAAACACATACTAAGGTATACCTTAACAACATTCATACAACACATCCTTTGTGCGAGACATAGACCATTGGTTCTTTTCCACCCTTACCCACAAACCCCATTTTTGAAAATGGCCAGCCAAGACAGAACTGATTAGCCTACCCTGCTTTGATACCAAATTGAAATACCACAACTCATAAATATTTGAAAAATATATCAAAAATTTGAAGTTAAAATCGGGCCATATTTTTAAGGAATGATATGAAGGAATACTGTCATTGTATTAATGAAATAATTTCACCCTTCCAGATGGTTTTTATAGCCTCACGCTCCGGTCCACATAATCAACCTTACATGCATCACAAAAAGAGGCATGAGTATACAAAAGTACTCAGTAAGGACGCTCAAAACCGCCCACATGAAACTCAATGACCAACGAATAAAATTCCATTTTCCATCATTCTGTACTAAGATGTTTTCCTATTACTTATCCATTATCATGCATTGAAAACTAAAAACCTAGCGTCTGTTTCTTTCATTCCTTCACTTTAGCATTTCCTAACAATCCGCCCCAAAGGTCCATCAACTGTGGCCATAGCCAACATGTGGCCATAGCCAACCCTGTGGCCGTAGTCAATCCTGCCGCCGTAGCAAAACATGTGGTGGCTACGGCCGTAGCCAACATGTGGCCATAGCCAACCCTGTGGCCATAGC
Organism: Sinapis alba; assembly: GCA_012274485.2. Taxonomy (NCBI): domain Eukaryota; kingdom Viridiplantae; phylum Streptophyta; class Magnoliopsida; order Brassicales; family Brassicaceae; genus Sinapis; species Sinapis alba. Next base: position 110,194 of record MU105964.1, on the reverse strand, counting down.
CAATCCTGCAGCCATAGCAAAACCTGTGACCCGTTGGTCCATTAGATCCCATAACAAACCTGCGTCCGAAGCCAACTTGTGACCCAAAGGTCCATAACGACCTAAACCAACTTACACAGCCCGAAGAAAAAACATGATCATAATTTCTTTACAGCTCGACGCCAAAACGTACTTTCCTTACTTGATTTTATTACTTAATCATGTACTTTCTTTATTTAAGTTCATTTGTCTATTCATCTTCTTTTCTTTAATTAATCTCTTCCTTATTCCATTTCTATAACTTTTTCACTTCATATACCAATTCTTTTCAAGATCAATTCTATGTTCGTTCACATAAACATATTATTTAAACATATCATCATCACACACAATCCAACATGCAAATAACATAAGAACCCAAGAAATTCCTTTGATCCTTGAGAACTACCTCGAGGAACGAAGAACGAAGAACAAACTTTCCATAAACATTTCCCCTAACACATAATCCTCATCCTAAAAAACCAAATATGACCAAAGATATAAATTACTAAGCTACCACGAATCACACCCTCACCTTAGTTGAATCTCTAGGATTTGAAGACTCTGAACTCTCTAGAGTTTTTGACGTAGAACTCTTTCACTGCTCCTCATTCGATCCCTCCTCTTAAAACTTCTCTCTTTACCAACTCGTTCCTTTTCTGACTTCTCTCTAAACATGTTTTCTTGGTTGTAAACATACCCCAGGGTTGATACATGGAGCAAAAAGTTTAAAGTCCGGGAGAACACATAAACCCTGCTTATCCATACGTTGAAAGTAGTACGCCTCGCGCTTAAGTCACCACCTCAGGTAGATTCACACCAGCACCGATTGATAAGACTTGCGATTGTCTAACCCTTGTCAGGGTTAAAGTCACACTAGCATGAGATAAAAGTATGAAATTGGCTTTCTGCAGAAAGTAGAGTGCAGCACGATAAGACCTCGATAGTGGCCTACTTCTGAGTGGTAGATGGCGAGGTCTAACCCGAGATTGGTAGTAGCCTACCTAAGGGAGGCGGAGTACGATCTCGAAGAAAATAACCTCCGGGTTCAAAATGACCTTTGGGTTTAACAACAACTTCAAGGTTTGAAAATGACCTCGGGGTTCAAAGGCAACCTCCGGGTTTGGAAAAAGACCTTTGGGCTTTAAAACGACCTTTGGGTTCGAAACAAGAGTCTATAGACTCATAATGGGAATTTCATTAGTAACGTACCTAAGGGTGGTGGAATATGATGATACACCCCACATCCAAGTCCACATAAATATCACTCATATCGTTAGTAACCTACCCCCCTTAGGTAGGTTACTAACTTATACCACTTTTATCGACAGAGGCCCACCTAAAGGGGGGAAAAGTGGAAAATCAAGAGCGCCTCCGGGCCAAGTAACATAATCCACAGATTATTTGTCAACCAAAACCTACCTAAGAGGGGGGTGGGGGTGGAACGTAATATCACAATTGCCTCCGCTCTTAAAAATCTCAATATATGGATCTACATTACAAGAGAATAGCCTCCATGCTCAAAATCTTAAAGGTCCTCACTTCAAAGTCCAAGAGCCACAGGTTCCAAATCAACAAGGAGTTCAGCATCTCCGGACTCCCTAAGTAGCCTCTGGGCCAATAGGAAGCAGGACTTTGAAGGAATTCTTACAAGAAACAACATTTGCTCTTCCTGTTCCTAGAAGCGAATGGCCGAAGCTATCAGCTCCAGAATTCCCGCGACAGACCAGGATTCCAAAATCTATGGGTCAAGTGGACAATCTAGGTTCATCCGTTCTCAAAAGAAACATACATCAACCTTAAAAGGAGCTGCTGTTAGAATTAAAAGCGCGATGAAAACCAAGAGTGCATCCAAAAGAAGGTCACGAAGGGCCATTGTTCCAAAACAAAAGGCCACAAAGAACCACCATCCAGTCAAAATGGTATGGAAACCCTAAAAGAAACATACAAAAAATAAAAGCAATAGAGAAACAAGAAGAAGATCATAAGAAGTTCATCCTTCGAGTGGAGACCCATCAGGCTTGGCAGATAAGTCCACATACATGTCAGAAGTAGGTGAAATTGCTGGTTCATCTTCAAAAGTGGGAGGAGTGGCACCCTTGATTATGGCCTCCTTCAAGGCCACGGTTTTATACTGGTCCAACTCCTTAGCTAAATCCCATTTGCCGGTATGTTGCTTGAGTCATTCTCTCATCAGCTCCCAACAAACAGTAATCCTCTCCTCATTTACGGCCATCACCATCTCATACTTAAAAGTCTCTGCCGCAGTCTTGAGAGCATCTATCTCCTCCTCCAACTCTTTCTTATCCTGGCTTAGAGCAAGCGCCTCGGCCGTAGACGATTCTGCTATGCCCTCTTGAGCCTTAACCTTTAACCTGAGATCACGAATCTACAATTCTCTAGCTACACGCCGGTCTTTCTCCTCTGATAGCTGACAGGTTAAATCCTCCAGTTCTCCTCGGTTGGCCGACAAACTCTCGTTCCTCAAATGCTTTCCCAAATGGTAAAGCTGAGACACGGTCTGCGTCGACACAAAGCTATTATCAGACCTATGCCTACTAAGGAAAGAAATTGAGCGCATTGTTAACTTACTCGAAGAAGTCTACCATGAAAGACTTGAATCACCTTTCAAGGCTCTCCCTCCAGAATAAAATGAGGCATGACCAACTTTGGGAACAAGGAATAAAATGAGGCAAGTTTCATCTTTCTACATATAGAGCTAGAAGTATTTTTTGACTATAAAAATATGTTATAGTATTCAACGTGTCAACATTTTGGAACGGATTGTAAATAATATGATTTTTATGATTTCAGAACCAACAATGGCCAAATATTTCAATGAAACTAAAGGAATTAGCTATTCTAAAAGCAATTTTTCAAGATTTTCATATTGCTTACCATCCTCGTGCGTAAAACAATATTGTGGATTTATTAGTTAAAAGTTTATGTGCTTTTCACAAAGATTTGATTTTTGTTTGTTATTCTATTTTAACCTTATTTACCAAATCATTTTTAACTTGAGTAATAGAATACTTTTTGTATATAAAAATAATTGGAATAATTTTAGATCATGTAAATAGAAGGAATTCCCATGGATATGATAGATTTAAAGAAAAATATGACTGTATATATGATTATAATTACATAAACTATAAAAAAAATCTGTAGGTTTTTTTTGCTGTTAATTTTTTTACTCTACAATTAAAATATTAAAATTTTCTGGCTAACATGGGCTTCATGCCATATAATAAACATCATGTCGAAAATGAAGTTTCTTATATATGTCCGCAGCTTCATGCCATATAATAACATCATGTCGAAAATGAAGTTTCTTATATATGTCCGCATGTTATAGATGTCTATCTATATTTAGTTGAGACTTAAATTGGATGGTATTGTTAAAGGAAAATAAAGAGCATATATTACTAGAAATTAGAACGTTAATTTTGTATAAATTGCTATTTTTTATTTTTGGAGGACAAAAATTTCTGTAAACAAATTCGTATTACAATAGGTGTCTGGACAAGGGAGGAGGTAGTTTTTTAACGTACAAGTGTTCAATTTATATCGGATAGGATCGATTATTAGGCTTTTGGTGTGACTAGACAACACACGGGTATGTGGCTGTGTATTAATGAATGACTGTATAATGATTATCTAAAGTCTATCTACCCTACAAACATTAAGTTGAAACACTTTTTTTTTGTTTTTTTGGTAACACAGTTGAAACACGTTTACTTCTATAAAATAACAATAATAATTTTATGGGCAATTCTTTTCATTAGTATTATTTTAAGTTTTTATCACAAAATAGTCATAAAAAATAATTAAAATAATTTTTTTTGATTTTTTTTTTTTTTTAATTTGAAACTTTAACCTCAAAACCCCATCCTTTAACTCTAAACCCTAAGTTTAAAATAATTTACCCTATGGATATAAGTGTATATTTACCTCTTTAATAAAACTTTTGGTCATTTTTCTTCCTTCTGTAATATTTTTGTGACAAATTTTTTTTTAGGACTATCTTATAATATTTCTCTAATTTTATTTGAACACTCTTTAGGTTTACTATTTGATACATGTTGAAATTAATCATAAAGTTATCTCTCTCGAACAAGAAGTATTTAGGAATCGAATAAACAAAAGTTGTTTTAGTGAATGTGTAATAAAGATTAAGAGAGTAAGATTGTTTGTAAAAGATATTAAGAGATTAGAGAAAGAGTGTAACAGTCCTGTCTTTATGATCTTACTTTTAACTTTAACATACTTTTTTTAATCCAATATTTTTTTATTTCAAATTCAATCGTCAGTAATTAACTTAATAAAAACTAAATAGTATCATAATAATTTAAGAAAACGTAGTGAAAACTCTTAAAACTAAACCCAAATAGATGGCACCATCCTGACTCTTACTCTTGTACCTCTTCAATCATACATGCAAGAATGAGGGGTGAGTAATTGAGATTACTTAGTGATGGTACATTCTGGGAACCTACTAACTCATTTCATAATACACAATGCAACAACACAAATCACAAGCTAATATCACCTAGCAAGCAAAACAACATAGACTTTAGACTCATTAAAGACCTATTCGCCCGGGGACCTGTCTCTGCCACGAGAGATCTTAATCGTTATCGACAGCGTTACTAACTCATACCATAAACCACATCATCTTTCCCATCGTTACCACCCTTCTTCTTCAACACCTTCTAACACACTAAAACTGATCGACGACATTCGTTATCGCCCTAACTTAACTGATTGACAACATTTGTATTGCCAAACATAATTGATCGACGGCGTTCACATCGCCCTACTTAACTGATTGACGGGTCATAACACCCAATAGTCTCATCGACTTTCAATGTTATCACACAACTCATCATCTCATTCATATTACTTTCATTCTTATCACATCACTTTTATTCTTATCACATCTCATTTATTTTCAACATACAACCGGTTTATTAATTAACAACCTATCATTCACTAGGTTCTTTCATAGCAATCAGCATCTCATTTCATTGTCTCAAACAACTCTTCATCTAATTCACTTCACTTTCATTCTTATCAAACATCTCATTCATTCTCAGACACAACTGATTTATCCTTTAATAACCTATTATTCAATAGGTCTTTCATCACAATTCACAATCATCATACTTTCATCACATCAACGTAAGTCAGACCTAGATCTAGACAATACTAACAAGGGACTAATACCCGAGACATTATATAACTTGAAAAAGGTTCACAACCGGGTCCTCACCTTAGCCTTTTCGACGTCACATATCCATATCCAGAAGAAGAAGACAACAACACAACTATAAATCTGTACTCTCACACTCAAAAGAAGATGGGAAAACAAGATTAGGATCATATCTGTCACACTAGTCACAAATCACTTAAAGGGAGAAGAAGGACATGTATATCGAAGGATTATCGGATATATCTATAGAACAACTGTTAAACACAACAAATGAGGGAGCAAATCGGAGATGGTGGCTGTTCGGAGAAGGCGTCTGGTGGGTTGGATCCAGGGTTCGGGTCGCTTAACAGCTGCTGGCTCGGGACCTCTGCAGGGCTTCGCTTTGTTTTCTCTGATAAGAAAACATGAGGCACCTTCTTTAATAGAAGAAGAAAGGGAAACCCTAGTGTTTTTGCCTTCTGGGCACTTTGCAAGTGGGCTTTTCCCTTTTAATTAAAGAACTTTACAAATCGGGTTTGGGGATGTTACAAAGAGAATAAAGAGAGAGATAGATAGAGAGAGAGAGACTTAAAACTCTATTAATTCACTTAAGGTCACAATTACACAATATATATGAAGAGAGAAGGCATATACAAGGTAATTTCAAAACCTAGAAGCATGTGGAGCCAATGGACATGCTGGAATCTCTTTTGAATTGCTTTGCTGAGATTGCTCACATGCTTTCACCTTTCCAGCACAAGACAGCCTGTCAGCGTTTCCCTTATCCTCTTCTAACGTCTCTTATGGTAAAGGAGAGAGTAACATCATGTAACATCCAATTTAACCCATCCGGGTAACTTTCCTTCACCTGATCGACCCAAACTTATTTCTCTCCTAGAATGGTACGGCCAGTACGGCCTCATTTCATTTCCTTTGCTTCAATCAGACATAATATTCAGCCTCTTCATCTCAACACTCCCCCTCAAGCTGGACCATAAAGACCTCCCTCATTAAAAACCTCACCAAGAAAAATCAATTGGGACAAAACCTTGATGAGGGAAAAAAGTTGAGACTCCATGGTCAAGGGGATCAGCTCCTAGGAGTAAGATCAATGAACCCAAGCCTAGAAAGTATGGACCCCATTGTCTTCAGTCTCGCTGCCTTAGTAAACACATCCGCAAGTTGATCCTCACTCTTTCTATAGCATGGTAGTATCACTCCTAAGACAATCATCTGCCTCACCTTATGACAATCAACTTCTATGTGCTTCGTTCTCTCATAAAAGACTGAGTTGGAAGCAATGTGAATTGCTGCTTAATTGTCACAATGCATTGTCATAGGAGTTGTCTGCTCAATCTCCAGATGCTTCAAGATACCTTTCATCCAGATCAACTCATTTGTCAACTTCAACATAGCCCTATACTCAACTTCAACACTTGATCAAGAGATAACCTTCTCCTTCTTACTCTTCCAAGTAACCAGGTTACCTTCAATGAATGTACAATACCCTGTGGTTGATCTCATGTCCACTCTATCACCAACCCAATTAGCATCACAATAACCAACCACTTCTGTACTACATTTACATTTCATCCAGACTCCTTGTCCAGGCGAGCCACTCAAATACCTCAATATCCAGTCAACCATCTTCCAGTGATGTACCTATTGAAGCATGCATGTTATGGCTCACTTGATTCACAGAAAAACATATATCATGTCTCGTGATAGTCAATTAGATCAGCTTGCCAACTATCCTCCTCCTATACATCTTAGGATACTCAAACAATTGTTTCTCTTCAATCTCCCCCCTCAAGAAGAACTTTGTATCTCTCTTCAAGAGGTATCTTTGCTATCTTCCCTCCAATCACACCAATTTCTTTCAGCATATCTACTGTATACTTCCTTTGGGACATGAATAAACCCTCCTTTGATCTGCATACCCAATGCCCAGAAAATACTCCATCTCTCCCCAATTCTTGGTGTCAAACATTGATTTTAGAAACTCCTTAGATGCCATATCACTTTCTGTGATAATCAAATCATCCACATAAACCAGAATCGCAATGATCCCTGAAGATCCTGTCAAGGTGAAGAGAGTGTAATCTAGTTCAGACTTCCTAAAGCCTCTCCCATTGAGTGTTGTGCTCAACTTCCTGTACAAAGCTTTAGGTGACTGTTTCAACCCATATATTGCCTTCTTCAGTTTCAAAACATTCTCTGGCTTTACTAGATGCTCAATACTATGAGGCAGATACATGTATACTTCCACTTCAAGCTCACATTGCAAGAATACATTCTTCACATCCATCTGCCACATATACCACCTCAAGTTTGTTGCAATTGATAACATAAATCGAATTATGTGAAGCTTGGCCACTGGAGCAAAATTGTCAATGTAATCTTCCCCATAAGTATGTGTGAACTCTCTTGCTACCAGCCTAGTCTTGCGTCTATCAATCTTTCCATTTGATAAGTACTTAATGGTGAAGATTTCATCTGCTTGAAACAACTTTCTTCCTCTTTGGCAACTCTCTCTCATACCATGTTTCATTCTTGATCATTGCATCAGCAACAGAGTCCATCCACTCCTTCAGCATCATAGCCTCTTCATAAGTCTTTGGTACAAAGCTTTCATCCAAACTAATCATAAACGCACAGTGTTCTTCAAGAAACTCAGCAAAGGAACACACAGCTTGAAAAGGATGCTCCACAGCTTGGGCATTGTAGTACACTCTCGTGTTTACCCAGTTGGAAGGATCCTTCCTTATCCTTGAGCTCCTCCTCAATGGTTGAACTTGATCCTGAGTTTGACGCTCAGTTTGAACCTCAGCTTAAACATGTTCTTCTGTACCAGGATACTTTTCTTGCTCATCTCCACTAGACTGAGCCTAATTCTCTGCTTCATGTGTCACATCTTGATCATGATGACCTGAATCTTCTTGGTGCTGCTCTTGCACTCCTGATTCAGACTCATTTCCCCCTCATGATCAAAAGGGGTTGTTCTTTCAGCTTCTCTTGGTTGATCAAAAGGAGGAGTGCTCCTTCTTATCTCCTAATCCTGGGACATGTTCACCCCAAGCTTCTCCAATAAAATCCTCAGATTCATTGCCTTGTCTCCTGGTTTTTGAGACATATCTTCTAACTCCTCTCAGTTCTTCTTCTCATAATACCCTTTTGACTCCATGAACTTAATATCTCTAGACACCAACATTCTCCTTATTGCTGGATCATAGTACTTGTACCCATTCTGAGTTACTGAGTAACCAATGAATATAGCTTTAGTTCTCTTTGCAGCCAACTTGTTTATTTGCTCTCCTGGAACCAAGACATAACACAAGCACCCAAAAACTCGCAGATGATCTATGTATGGCTTGGTCTTGTTCAACAATTCAAAAGGAGACATCTCTTTCAAGACCTTAGTCGGAATCCGATTGATGAGATATCATGCAGTCTGAACAGCATCACTCCAAAACGTCTTGGGACATTAGCATGGTACATCATGGATCTGGCAACCTCTATTAAGTGCCTATTATTCCTCTCAGCCATCCCATTCTGTTGTGGCGTGTAAGGAAAACTGGTCTGATGCACTATCCCATGTTTAGCCAAGTGACTCTTGAAGGCAAGACTTGTGTATTCACCTCCATTATCTGACCTTAGTACCTTCACACTAACATTGTAATGGTCGCATATGCTTGGAAGATTACAAAAGCATCTAGCACTCTGTGCTTAGATGGAAGCAATGTGATCCAATTATACTTAGACTTATCATCTATGAATGTCACAAAATACTTCTGTTTGTCCCTAGACATGCATGGATATGTCCACACATCATAGTGAATAAGATCAAAGCAATTCTCATATATAGTCTCTGATGCTGGAAAAACAGTCCTACAATGCTTCCCTAAGATGCAAGCCTCACACTCCAAATGATTGAATGATAAATCATGTAAAATCAATTCAATTACACGAGTATGAGGATGTCCCAATCTACCATGCCAAGATAACGTTCTGTGATCAAAGGGGACGATCAACGAATAATTCCAGAGCCGAACCACCCGAACATAGGGCAGGGACGTCCCATGGTCCAGTCACCCCGCCCAAGGGCAGGGACGATGCACGAACCAACCACCCCGCCGTAGGGCGGAGACGTCTCTTCACCAAACCACCCCGCCCCTAGGGCAGGGACGATCCAAGGCAAACCACCCCGCCCAAGGGCGGGGACGTTGCTGAAAGATCAACCCCACCCTATGGCAGGGACGTTCAAAGAAAAACCAATCCACCCTAGGATGGAGACAATCCACGTATCAGTCCATCCTGCCCTAGGGAGGGGACACTTTATGATTCAAGCTCTCCCATCCGAGGACAGGCCGTGCAAGAACTTTCAAAGTCCTGATCAAATGAACCTTTGTTTCATCTCGATCAGACATGCCGTCGGATTTTTACGATAAAAACCGCAAGATTAGCCTTTCGTAATAATTCAAGAATCTATCATATAAGAATGGCACTGGTTAACTTGACACCATCATCATCATAACTATACGATTATCTTCAGTTGTTTTTAGAAAATTAATGTTACAAGGACTAGCGTCTTGCAGAGTGAAATTTCTCCGAAAGAAATCATAAAATCGTCTAAGTCAGAAAACAGCCCAAGAGGGTCAAAACATGATGAAAGCCCACTGACAAACTCCATACGAGAAAGAGCCCATCCCCTATGACGGTTTATCTGGTTTTCAAAGAGATAAATGTAAAAAGAGATAAACGTCAAGTTTCCGGATAAACTTGAAAATCAAGGGAAATAAGGAAAATTTCCTCGAATGGATAAACTTGGATTGTGGCATTACGGGATAGACACGACCCCCCTTGGAGGAGTATATAAATAGAGCCAATCCTCAAGACGCAAACACAAGAAATTCTCAGCAAACGTAGCACTTAAAGTGAATTTGGCAACTTCCATTTTTAGCGAGCTGCGACTCAACTAGGCTTTTAGTCTTAGGCTACTTGAACTAAGGAAACTCGCCGCCAGCTCTTGCAGCCGAAGGCTTTACCTATTGTATTCACCCTCCGCAGATTCAAAAATAAGATCTTCTTTTCTCTCTTTTTTGCTTTACGATTTACTACTACGTTTGTATTGATTGTTTGATTGCTTGAACGTTTGACTTAGCATAAATCCGGGACCTTAGGGAAAGATAGAGTTTCCTAACTTTCCTCCGATTAATGGAAATCAATAGTTTAAATTTTGGTTCCCACAATTTGGCGCTAGAAGGAAGGGGGGTAAGGATCAATCTAACACACAGCCGCACAAACGCTTAATCAAACATGTTTGCAGACGATCAAAACACTAAACAACCTCACGACGGCGGAGACACCCACGACAACACTCTAGCTGTGAATGTCACTGTGGTTAATGCTGATGCTAGCATGGTGACGTTCGAGGAGGTAAAAATGATGTTCTCTGCCTTTCAAAAAAGATGGGAAAACAAGATAAGCTCATGGGTTCCCTCGCTAAACAAGTCAAAACCCTAACAGCAAGGACCAAAGTCGTCCTTTCGCGCATAGCCACTAGGATTCACGGGAGAAGGCTCGACTTCACAACTGACGTGGTGTGTATTTTGTTCTAGCAGGGTAATGAATATCCCAAACAGTCTACTGTCAAATTAACTCTAATCTTAACACACTCTATGATACTCTTGTCAAAAGAGATCATATGTAGTACTTAGGGATCAAATCCACAGAGAGAAAATGCACATAATATATATATTAGTAATGAATAACCAGATTTAGGAAATGTTTCTTGTCAAGAAGTAGGATGCAATAAGGAAATATGCTACTAATGCAAATATGGAAATATTCTAGATGTAAATATAAATGTAAATATGCTATATCTAGGGTTTCAAGCTTTATGAATTATAATGGATAGGAAGCACAAAAATTTAAATATTCTAGAAATTAAATGATAACTATTCTAATCCTTTTAATTCCAACTCTCGTATGCGAGCAAAATGAATGACCATCGATCGACGGCTAAGACCTGGTGTCGATCGATGGTGAAATCAGAAGGAAGTATGGACGAGATTTGATAAGTCCACCAGAATTATTAGACCAGCTCTCACATATATCTAACAACATAGTTCAACATAATCTATTGTGGCACATAACCTACTCTCGTAGTTGTCTATCTCCTATCATCGAGATCCTATTTAGCTACTCTAGAATACAAGCATTAAGCACAACTCAATTGATGGATATTAACTCAACCTAACAATCCTATTTTTGGGCTTATCCATAGATGCTATCATTAAATCCTAAATCTAATTACTAACTACTCAAGCATGATCTTTGTCACATAAATCATAGATAAATATAATAGATATGATATAAAATATATAAACCAAAGGAGTTTCAGGAGGACTCTGAAGGAGTCTCTCCTTTCTCTCCTAATAAAAAATGAATCTAAAATGCTCTGTCTCCCTTCTCTTTTTTCTCTCTGTCTCTGTCAAGACATAAATATATAACCCTAATTCTAGGTCAAAACTCGTCTAGGATAATTTTGTCTTTCTGTCTTGGGCTTTGATCATCGATCGATGGCAAGTGTTCTGCATCGATCTCTCTCCAGCTTAGGTCATCGGTCAACGCCAAGTGTGATCCTTCGATCGATGGCTTCGTCGACTCCCGAGATGATCAGCTACAGATTCTTCTCTTCTAAATACTCCAAAAGCTCCAAGTATCTCATATATCTCCAAACTGTTCATGGACCTGTAAATATAATAAAACATAGCCTAGACACACATAAGAAACTCTAAATAGAGCCTAGTTTATGGCCAAAAACTGGTAATAAATAGGCTATAACAGCTCCCCCAGACTTAACCTTTTGCTTGTCCGCAAGCAAACAAGTCTGTGAAAGAGGTTTCTAAAAGTGTGGACTCACATAATATCTAAGCATAACTATCACCCTAATTTGTTGCAACTACATGCTATCAAGTCAATCAAAGAGAAACTTTATATACCCTATCCTAGTATAGCAACCAAATCCCTTCTACCAACAACTTAACAAATACTAGCTTGACTCTCCTCTCTACTGATCTCATTTCTCTGCATAAAATAAAAGTGAATGCTTTACCCTTGGAGCATCGATCAAAGAACACATGGGTTCTTACCTCTGCAAGTATCTGAACAACTAGGTACAAAGTCTTCTTTGATCCCTTTTCTTCCCTCTTTTTGTCTCTTCTCTGAATCTTTTTAGATCTCTTCTTCTTCTTCTTCTTCTTCTTCTTATTTTTCTCTTTTTTTCTTTTCTTTTTGGGCAAAGTTGTAGGCAAATAATAGGGTCATAAGTAATTTACCTACCCCTCGCTTCCAGCAATGTGTGATCATTCTTTTGAATTAGAATAATGGGGTCATAGGTAATGTACCTACCCCTCTGCATCTTGGGAAATCATCTCAATCTTTTAGACTTTTAAGTGGATGCTGAAAAGAGAGAGAGAAGGGAACCAAAGGTGCAATGACTTGTACCTACAAACTTGCAGAAGAAACCCGATCCAGTGTATACCAAACCCCAAAGCAAACTGATAATGTCAGGATTAGAATTGGAAATCAGCTTCGGTTCTTTAAAACTTTCTAAGCAAGTGTGATATAGTGGCAGGATGATCCACTTTAGTATCTCTATTAATCTCTGCAAATAACCTTCTAAGAATGGTGCTAAAGTATGGTTAGTCAATAATAAATTTTTGATCATAATCCCTTTTCGACTCAATAATTTTTTTTGAAAAACTTATATATATATATATATATAGCAAATAAAACTCAAAACAAATTAAATAGCGTTAGCGAACCTCCCCCAGACTTAAATTACACTGTCCCCAGTGTAATCTGCCCCGGTTTGGTAAGGAAAAATTTAAATCATAAGTAATAGTTTAAGTAGGAAACTCGATACCAGACTCTGTAATGAGTGTCGATCAATGCGGGGTATGCTATGTCGATCGATGGTCGCGATCTACTATCGACTGATGGTGACTCTGTGGTGTCGATCGATGTCTGACCTGTAAGTTCCTGCTCTCTTTTTTATAAGTATAAAACTCAAAAATAGAAAACAATATTAGTAAACTTCTCCCAGACTTAAATAATAATATCATGAGTGTTATTTAGTCCGAGATTGGTGAGGAAAATAAATCATAAGGACGCAATTTGATAAAAGAAAATGGTATACCTGCCTGCTGATGGTGACCGTCGATCGACACAGTTAAGTGGCGCCCGATCGATGTGGGGGATACTTTGTCGATCAACAATGATCAAGTGTCGATCGATGCTCTGTGCAGACTCATATTCTTTTTTTCATAAAAACCTGTAATAATATAGTAAAATCCGAAATTAGACTAATGTAATCAAGAAAATAATTAAAACTTACTAAACAGTGGGTTGCCTCCCACTCAGCGCTTGAAAACAAGTGTCTACATCTTCTATGCTCGTCTGAAACCATGTACCAATGAAGCTCCTTATTCCTTCATCAATTCTGGTTTTCTCATTCTTTGTAACCTCTCTAGCAACCTCCGTTGAATGCATTCTTCTTTGTAGGTTCTCAATACTGCGCTGTAACATTCTGAGTCTTGCAGTTGTAGTCTCTAATTTATCTTCCAGTTGTTGAGAAATATCTTCCTTCATTAGGCTCTGAGAAAAAGCAATCTCATCAAACCTATCTTCCAGTTGTGTTTCTGCTGCTGTCTTCTGTCGGTTGGCTTCATTGTCGATCGATGGTCGTAGGGGTGCCATCGATCAATGCTTGTTTGTCTGGCCTAATCGCATGATGTCTTTCTATATTATCCAGATCTTGCTTCATCTCATCCATGCGTGTAGTCAGACTGGTAAGGCATCTGTCTATAGGATAGTAGACATCATCAAGCCTTGTGTAGAATTCATCCAGTGACATCTCTTGAACTTTATAGACTTCATGCACAATATCATCGACTTATGTTCTGTTGTATGTCCTCTGATCTTCCATGGGCATACTGATCCTTGTTGCATGTTCCAGTAGACATATGTAGCTCTGCTCAAACATAGTAGCTATCTCTAGAACTGCTCTGATGTCTTCAGCTTGCACATTCACTACCCTTCCATCTGTAGCTCGTGCATTACCATTCTCATCTCTGTAGATGCCATACTCATCTTTCTTTTACCAATGGAAAATTCTTTTGCCTTTAGCATCATAAGATCTCGTTCCATGCTTGATACAACAATCGATCGATGCTGGGTGTATCCTGTCGATCGATGCTGAACTCTCCGGATAGTAGGCAGTTGAAGTGCGAAGTTTGTGGTACTTCGGAATCGTTCCATCGATCGATGCGTTCTGTCTGTTGTCGATCAATCTGAGATGTGGAGGCGTGTAGGGTATATTACGTATCTTCTCGCTCTTCTGCTTCTCTATGTCGATCAACGCTGAATGGGATACGTCGATCGATGCGCATCTCTCCACTTTCACCCAGCTGGCGTCGTCTGATACAAGATCATGATATTCAATCAGCTCTCCGTTGATCCGTGGTGTATGGTAAACGTCGATCGATGCTTGATTACCAAGTATTTGTCCAAACAGATTTTCATCTATGTTGGCAAGTTCGGACATGTCTTCTTGGTCAGTATCAATCAATGGCGTATGGTTGCCATCGATCGATGTCGATTTCCTGACTTGATGGTAAATTTGGAAAACACCAGCCTTTTCCAGTGTGGTACCACAATACTCGATTTTCTCCTCCTCTTTGTAATCTTCGTCGTACTCGAGGTAGGCTGTAGTGTAATTTCCATCTGCATGGCAGGTGTTGCTTGTTTCTGGGGTGAGGTCATCGATCGATAACAAATGGTGGGTGTCGACCGATTGCTGAGCAGCAAACGCGTCGATCGGTGTTGTGGGTTGGTTGTCGATCGATGCTCCATCTTCAGACTCCTCATTGAACTCGTAATTGCAGAATCATGTGGCTACAAGCTCTGCATCATTAGACAACTCAACGAGGGCAGGTTTATTCTTATTCTTAACAGGTTCATAGAAGAAATTTTAATCAATTAGGGATAGATACAACCTGTTTTGTTTCATATCGCAGATGACTTCCACTGTAGCTATAAATGCTCTCCCAAGGAGTAGTAAGGAATTCCAATCAATCTGGATGTTCATCACATGGAAGTCTACTGGGACTAAGGTGTTGTTGATTTGCACTGGAACATCTTTTACTATCCCTCCTGAGTTCACTTTTGAGCAGTCTACGAATGTGAAAGAATCGTTGGAGGGCTCCTGTGACACCCCCGATCGTAGATGACCTGAAATGACACGGTGGATGCTCCCTGAAAGCCGACCCGAGGTTCCCGAATACTTCCGAATTCCTTGGACTAGCAATCTGAGAACATCGACGCTCCTATCGGATATCACTTAAGGCTTTTCAACCCGACCAAGCAATATCCAATAGTTAGTTCATCCCGGACAAGGACTAATATCATATGGAATCCGTACTTTAGAAAAATCTTTATACATTATATATTTTTTCATTCAAAATCATCTTACAAAAATTTTGTAGGTCGACCATGAAGTTATCTGAAAACAAGCTTATACATAAGCTATATACAAAACGTCTTTGCAAGGATAATAAATCTACCGCTGGCTAATGTTGTTCCTTACTGTCCTAGAGTAAGGTCTCCCACCTACTGGTAACCTGCATCACAAATGAGTCATGAGTAACTAGTTTTCTCAGTGAGTCTAATCCCGCACCCCAACACATATTAATAATATCTCGAGCAATGAACTCCATTTGTATGAAGTGGAAATATATTCCATAACTAATAAAAATATATATAAGGCTTATCATTCCATCGATGTGAATCTCATCTTAAACATCACCTCCACGATACCCGCCATTCACTCATACTTATAATATACATATATATATATACTAAACCCGAAAACCCACCAAGGCTAACTGAGCCTAGAGGGAAATAATTATAACTATCATCTCCATAAGATATTCCAAAATCGAACATCTAACTCTGCATACAGTTACACGGTCTCCAGGGTGCGACCCCATCATCATGTTTTCGTGACCTTGTTCTATATCGCAGGACCAATTTACGGTAATGCGGGAAGTTAGGGAGAGTGAGTATACAATAAGACTTCACATGATTTATACTTATATACTTAGTAATATACTTATATATTAGTATTTGAGAACAAGTACTAAGGCTCGGGATAAACCTCAAATAATAATTCATAATATTTCTTAAGTGTTTACATAAATAAACACCTCATATTCAATGATAGATTAAGATACTTTGCTTATCAATCAACTATATTAAGTATGCAATCATGCATACTCATTCATAACTTATTCATCATCTATCTATACTCACCATTGAATCCATGAGATAGGTTAAGGAAGACTAGACTCGAGCTCAAGCTAATCACACTCCACTTCACTCCTGATTCAGAACGTCCCGAAGGTTACCTGGACTGATCTTCAGACTTCTTTTACCAACTGAACCAAGACAGGACGGTTGGATACAAGATTATTCAGTTCGGTTCAAACAGAAACTAAACTCAGCTCAGATCATCAACTTATATCAGTTCACTAACGGTTCAAGAAATGATCAGTCCATGATCAAGTTCTTACCTAGACAGAACATGATTCTACTTGATGATTCTGGTTGTTCCTTCAAGCTTCTCTCGAACACTGACCTAAAACAGAGTGGTTTGATCTCAAGATCAGTTTGGTTCAGGCTATAACAACTTAAATCGGTTTATAACAGCTCAGCTCATGCTCAGTTTAGTCCGGTTCTAATCATTTCACAACAGCTTAGCGTGGTTCTACTCAGACCAGATCAGTTCAAGTCAAGTTCAGACCATATACAACAAGGCTCAGCTCAGTACTAGACAAGTTCAAATCAGTTCGGTTCAGAACATGAATATTCCAGCAGTTTGGTTCAAGCTAACAAATTAAATCAATTCGGTTCAAGCTTGGTTCTGCTCATCCTATATCAGCACAGCTCGGTTCATACTAGTTTAATTCAGTACTGGATCATTTCGGTTTAGTTTAGGTCTAGACAGTTCACATCAGTTAGCTAGCTGTTTACAGAAAATTAAGTCAAACCAAAACGAACAAACTGAACCATATAATCACTTAAAGAACTTATCCGACCAAGACCTTAACTAAATATTAACCAGATTTGATCAAGACCATTCTGAGGCAAGGAGATGAAAATTACCACAACAACTGACAAACATAAGAACTCAGATTATCCTCCCCTTTAAACTGAACTTGCAACTGTATTGTTTTAAAAACAGAAATCAAAATCGGTTCATCACAAAACAGAACATAGTCTAGGATTTTCTCTGGACTTTCTCACCTTCTGATCTTCTATACATCAGGGAAATAATCTAGAGGATGAAAGAAAGTCGTCCAAGGTCTTCTCTAATTTTCTCTGATTTTTCGTCTAAATTTTCTCTCACTTTTTCTCTTCTTTCTCACTGTTTTTCTCTGAAAATATTTCTCTGTTTTTCTTGTGGTAATGGACGACCAAGCAGGTGGAGAGGGAGTTAAATAGCTGAGGAAGTTACTTAAGGTGAGGGTTTCACTCAGAACAAAGTAAAGCAGGGACTGGACAGGTGGAGAACTGTTTTAGCATTTCCAGCAGCAAGCTGCTTACCTTTCCCTCCCATGAAGAAAGCTTGAAGCAGCTGGTGACAATCATGTGACTGAATTAATGAGAAGCAGGCTGGCAGCTTGTGACTTGCATGTGCCAGTTATTACATAAGCAAGCAAGCATGTGAAAATCATGTGCATCTCACATGACCGGCCAAGTAGCTGAATGGTCTTTTTGGGCAGTTTTCGACCAAACATTTCCCGTCCATCGAATCTCGTCTTTCTTTAAGATAAACACTTTCAGCTTTAATAAAACTCGACCATAATAATTAAAACTCGACCATAGCTATGAAGGGAAGGTATTTCGACCACACGACAGTCTTGTCAAGAAATTAATTCAGCGGGTCAGTTTTTATTTTAATTCTGATCGGCCAACTCCAAACTGGTCGAGCGTAATTTTTCTCGACCAAAAATTTATTGGTTCGTGAGGGTTATTACATTCTTCCCTCCTCAAAAGAATTTGTCCCTGAATTATGATAACGTAGTTGTACACACTTTACTGAACACTGGAGGCTCTGCAAATATTTCATAATAATCATCTCTAAACTTATCCTCATCTTCCCATGTCAATATAACTGATGGTTGGTTCTCCAAATACTTGATCTTACCAAGTTTTCTGATCTCAAATCTTATGATATGGTGCTCAACTATCCGCAAAGGACCTTTAGGCTAGGCGATTCGAGGTTTCAAGTTTTCTGGTCTCAACAGTTCTATCATACTGACTCTGATATAAGAGTACGCAACATCGGCTCACAAATTTTCAAATGCATAACTGAAAGATTCTCTGACCAATGGATAAACTTTTCAACTCTGCTAACTACTCAGTACTCGGTACAAATCACTATAACAGATATCCGATTTCCCAACTTTTCCCAACTGATCATTTCTTTTCTGAGCAAACACTTCCAAGAGAACCAATTCTTTACAGTACATAACTCTCATATACTGCGGTCTGCATACTTCTTTTGACAGCTTTGAGTCTCTAAATACCATCACTTCTAAAATCTTTTTATTTGTCTTTCTCCCATACCAAGCACATGAAAAGGGAAATGTTAGGTGGTGTGCCATACGTGAAGGTAACATCTCCGATCTGGTCAATGTCAACTTGATTAACCGTGCAACAATCAAACAAGAACATGCACGATCAATCACACAAACATGATTCAAACCAAAGGTGCTACTCTCAAATACACACACTCACCCATTCCAAGAATGATTTCCCTTACAATATTCTATACACTTCTGATATATATGAGACCCTCTTCATAATCTTCTGAACAACTCAATCTCTTTGATTTTTCCCATATACAAGTCTAATTCAATTGCTTTCTGATTTCTTCTTCTGTCTAGCAATTGAGGATTCAACAGGTTCGTCTATACCAAAATTAATTCACCAACTGAGTACTCTTGTATGACAAATTCATACTTTATGTACTGATACATCCTTAGCATTCCCATATGCCTTACGGTCATACCTCTTCTTGCACTCATCGATCTTCTTCAGCATTCACTTAACATCTCTTTTCTAATTATCCATTTTAATCTTCTGGTAGAATTTGATTTCCTTCTCCCACGTCTTTTACTGACTAACCTTGTCTACAGAACACTCCTCATATCTTCCACATAAATTATCTTTATTATGTTCCTCCTAAGTTTTCTTTAAGTTTTAATCCTCTAACTGAGTTCCTCAGATATGAATGGATATGCCATCTTGATTTACTACTTACAATCTTGAATACTCTCCATTCCTTCCTTATAAGGCAGCCTAATAAATCGCTTCAATTTCTGCTTCATGATTCTTGAGATCCTTCTCAATATCGACACCGAATTTCCCCTCCTAAAGGTATAAGAAACAACATTTTCTTTTCCTAAGGCTTCTTTGATCAGTGGACACTTGGATTCCTTCTCCATATTGAAATGGTTACCAAATTTGATGTACAACAAAACTGTCGCCAACTCCATCTCTTACATCGGATAATTTAGCTTATTCTTCTTTAGTTCCCTTGATGGATAAGCGATTACCTTATCGTCCTGCATTAGCATTTACCTAAACCAATACACGATGCATCCATGCAACAGTATATGACTGGTTAGGCTCATGCAAAGCTAAGATGTACATAGACGTTGAGATTTACTCTAACTGATTGCATACTTCATCAATACTTTTACTCCATTCGAAGGTAACACCATTATCAGTCAATCAGATCAGCGGTTGACATGGTTTCTAACTCTTGAACAAACTTCTGATGGTAACCGGCCAATCCAAAGAACTTTGAATCTCGATAATAAAGATTGGACACAACCATTCTGCAATAGTAGCGACCATTTCTAAATCCACAGCAGATCCTTGTTCCAACTTGCTGACTAAGGGATCCAACTTCCTATTTCCCCATAGAAGAATTTACTACAACGTGAAGCGTCCATCAATTGTCCTTGAAAAACAAATTGCACCTTTCAAACGATCTTTAATAACTCACCAATTCTAGAAAGTTGATCCTTGACTCTGATGGTCACGTCTCAGTTCAACTTTAGTTGAACATAAACACAAACTCTGGTTCTTCTTCTTTACCACTGACATGGGTACACTCCATGGAAAATAACTAAATCCAACAAAACCTTTCTCCAAACAATTATTCTAACTACTACTTGAAATTGGGTAGAACCACTTGGCAAGATGCATTGGCTATTGCAGCGAATCTAGGTTCAAGAAGATTACTGAATGGTTCACTTCTAGATGTCAACAATCCTTCCAATTCCTAAAACAAATCTCCATGCTCCATAGTTATCTAACGGTACTCAATACTCTGCTCTGTGTTATCTCCTATTTCCGAATGATCAGGATAATGCAATACACCATCACCTTTTCCCAAAAAGTTTTCAACTCTGTGGACTGATATGAGCGATGCTCCAACACTTGCTAGAATACCACGATAGGCCAACGGTGACTGGTCATCTTTCAAGGAATTCTTTCCTCAACAACTTCCAAATTGAGCTCGGTAACTAGATAGTCAATCTCACTCTAGATAGAAACATACCGCTCTAATGGAAGTATTCAAGAATGGGCAAAGCATAACATAACTCTAAATGGCACCTAGTACTTCCACAAATAAGAATGGTATACTTGAATTCACTAAAGTGAATCGTCCCTAAAACTATGACACTACTCGGGAACTACAACTATGTGTTGTTCCCAAAACAAATACGATATGGGCAAAACTTTCGTCCATAGGCAAGGTCTCTAATGACACCTTGATCACACATTTACTTATTTATTAAATCATTCATAATTTTTTTTTTAAATGCACACCATACAACATGGGATAAGAAGCAGACCTCTGATTAGACCTTTCAGAGGTTTTGACGGTCCAGGAAAACCTAAAGTGTAGGCTCTACCCAAATAGCCAAACACTTGGTTAGAGACTAATGGTAAGGAAAAGCGAAACAGTTCAACAAGTGGTACCCTAGGTATAGATAAATGGAATTGAGTAACTTCATAGGCAAGGGTAGAATAACTTCCTTATTCTTTAGAGGAACAACCAAAGTGCGAATGACGTACACGATCCAGGATTTTATCCACTTGAAGAAGCACAACCATAACAGAATCATCATAACAACTTGGGGTCCTCGATCTTGATTTAATTAAACGTCCAACAAAAATAATCTCTGTGACTTTCTTGATTCATTACCTGAAACTAACCTTTGATCTAAACGGGTAGCCTTTAGATGGTCTAAATGGCACAAAGAAACTTCCTTAGACGGTAACAGCTCCCTTAACATTCACATCATACATTACTATCTCCTCAAAGTTCTTAAGCACTACAGTCCTTTGTTTGCTCCAAAATTATTGGCTAAGTCCCCATAGCACACTTCCATGATCTTTGCCACATCCTCCAAACCATAATGGATGAATCAGATTCACTCGACTTCCACCCTCTAGCGGAAACATCTCACCATACCAACTCCATAAGTTTAATCTTTAATTGGTCCCATACTTTGAGTAGAAAACACTCCATCTTGAACTCTTGAAAGAAATCTGTCTAACTTGGACTAACATTCCCGAAATGATGCTTGACACTTGAAGCTTAACGACCAACTCACTGCATCCTTCTTGATGTTGTATGCTTCCATATCCTTCTTGCAATCCTTGGAACAATAGGCTCCATCAGTCGTTCTTCTCCCAGTATTACCTTCAAAATCTTCCTTAATATAAAATCTACATCAATGGGTTAGCCCTTCTTTGGTATCTTGTGGTCCCAACTTCTTCTTCTTGGCATCATAAGCTTCATGATGTCTCGTTGCAAACAGAATGGTGTCGGTGTGTCTGTCGTCTTGTAATACAGTTGAACTATCTCTGCCACAAACACTAAGCTTGAAACACTTTCTGAATCAATCAGGCTTGTACGAATCTGGTTCTGGAACGTCTGAGCATAAGCTGTATAAACTTGAGCATCTGGAAGAACATATGCATATGGGTGATCATGTGCAGCAAAATCTACCAAAATTGAATCATTAAAAACAACATTTGCTTTGACATCGATAACAAATATGTCCATATATGTGTTCGACATGTCGACTCTGTCCTGTATATCTCTCCAAAATATAACTATAGTAGAACCCAACAGCCCAGCAGGAAAAGCATGACGATACCAAACTGAAGCATGACGGGATCAAATTCGGTTAGTACGCTCCACCCCATCAAGCTTGTTTTGTACATCTGCTATGAAAGTTAACGGTAAGGTAACTACCCATGACTATCTATCCTAAGATGAAGGAACCAGCCAGCATATCCTAGTTATCCTTGCTACTCATTTTGACTCGAAAAACGATTGAAACAAGTCCCATTCAAGCATCATAAAACCATGCTCTGATACCACCTTTGTGACACCCCCGATCGTAGATGACCGGAAATGACACGGTGGATGCTCCCTGAAAGCCGACCCGAGGTTCCCGAATACTTCCGAGTTCCTTGGACTAGAAATCTGAGAACATCGACGCTCCTATCAGATATCACTTAAGGCTTTTCAATCCGACCAAGCAATACCCGATAGTTAGTTCGTCCCGGACAAGGACTAATATCATATGGAACCCGTACTTTAGAAAAATATTTATACATTATATATTTATTGATTCAAAATCATCTTACAAAAATTTTGTAGGTCGACCTTGAAGTTATCCAAAAACAAGCTTATACATAAGCTATATACAAAACGTCTTTGCAAGGATAATAAATCTACCGCTGGCTAATGCTGTTCCTTCCCGTCCTAGAGTAAGGTCTCCCACCTACTGGTAACCTGCATCACAAATGAGTCATGAGTAACTAGTTTACTCAGTGAGTCTAATCCCACACCCCCAACATATATTAATAATATCCCGAGCAATGAACTCCATTTGTATGCAGTGGAAATATATTCCATAACTAATAAAAAAAATATATAAGGCTTATCATTCAATCGATGTGAATCTCATCTTAAACATCACCTCCACGATACCCGCCATTCACTCATACTTATAATATACATATATATATATATACTAAACCCGAAAAACCACCAAGGCTAACCGAGCCTAGCGGGAAAATAATTATAACTATCATCTCCATCAGATATTCCAAAATCGAACATCTAACGCTGCATGCAGTTACACGGCCTCCAGGGTGTGACCCCATCATCGTGTCTTCGTGACCTTGTTCTATATCGCAGGACCAATTCACGGTAATGTGGGAAGTTAGGGAGAGTGAGTATACAATAAGACTTCACATGATTTATACTTATATACTTAGTAATATACTTATATATTAATACTTGAGAACAAGTACTAAGGCTCGGGATAAACCTCAAATAATAATTCATAATATTTCTTAAGTGTTTACATAAGTAAACACCTCACTTTCAATTGTATATTAAGATACTTTGCTTATCAATCAACTATATTCTGTATGTAATCATGCATACTCATTCATAACTTATTCATCATCTATCTAGACTCACCATTGAATCCATGAGATTGGCTAAAGAAGACTAGACTCGAGCTCAAGCTAATCACACTCCACTTCACTCCTGATTCAGAACTCCCGAAGGTTACCCGGACTGATTTTCAGACTTCTTTGTCCAACTGAACCAAGACAGAACGTTTGGATACAAGATTATTCAGTTCGGTTCTAAGAAATGATCAGTCCATGATCAAGTTCTTACCTAGATAGAACATTATTCTACTTGATGAATCTGGTTGATCCTTCAAGCTTCTCTCGACCACTGACCTGAAACAGAGTGGTTTGATCTCAAGATCAGTTCGGTTCAGGCTATAACAACTTAAATCGGTTTATAACAGCTCAGCTCATGCTTAGTTTAGTCTGGTGCTAATCAGTTCACAACAGCTTAGCTTGGTTCTACTCAGACCAGATCAGTTCAAGACAAGTTCAGACCATATACAGCAAGGCTCATCTCAGTACTAGACAAGATCAAATCTGTTCGGTTCAGAACATGAATATTTCAGCTGTTTGGTTCAAGCTAACTAATTAAATCAATTCGGTTCAAGCTCTGTTCTGCTCATCCTATATCAGGACAGCTCGGTTCAGAAAAGTTTAATTCAGTACAGGATCAGTTCGGTTTAGTTTAGGTCTAGACAGTTCACATCAGTTAGCTAGAGGTTTACAGAAAATTAATTCAAACCGAAACTAACAAACTGAACCATATAATCACTTAAAGAACTGATCCTACCAAAATCTTAACTAAACATTAACAAGATTAGATCAATACCATTCTGAGGCAAAGAGATGAAACTTACCACAACAACTGACAGTCATAAGAACTCAAATGATCCTCCCCTTTAAACTGAACTTGCAACTGTACTGTTTTAAAAACAGAAATCAAATCGGTTCATCACAAAACAGAACATGGTCTAGGATTTTCTCTGGACTTTCTCACCTTCTGATCTTCTATAACATCAGGGAAATAAGCTAGAGGATGAAAGAGTGTCGTCCAAGGTCTTCTCTAAATTTCTCTGTTTTTTTCTCTATCGGATCTCGTCTTTCTTTAAGATAAACACTTTCACCTTTAATAAAACTCGACCATAATAATTAAAACTCAACCATAGCTATCAAGGGAAGATATTTCGACCACACGACAGTCTCGTCGAGAAAGTAATTCACCGGGTCGGTTTTTATTTTAATTCTGATTGAACAACTCCAAACTGGTTGTGCGGAATTTTTGTCGACCATATATTCATTGGTTCGTGAGGGTTATTACAGCTCCACTTTCAAGTTAAGCTCTTCTGACATAGTTTTTGGCATGATGCTCACTGATGATCCAGTATCACAGAGGGCACTGGGGTATTCGTTGCCCTTGATCAAACATGGCACTGCAAACTTCCAAGGGTTACTTTTCTTCTTCAGGCAAGTCCTCTGGTTCATCCTTTCCCTAAGGTGATTGAATATGATCTCTATATCTTCTTCTGTCTACCTTGATTCCCTGGAAAACATACAGAACCTGTGTGTATAGTAAGCTTCATCAAAAGGAATGTCTAAAGGAATTTTAGAGACTCTTTTAACAAAGCCATCCATCTCTTTTTCATTGGCTTCTCTGCGCTGATGGTTGGGGATCTTTTGCTTCCTCTTGGAATGTCCTTCATCTTCTCTATCAATATCCATGGCCTCAGATGTGTCAGTGTTCTTTGTTGAGGCTGTCGTGGTCGGACGCACAATCAAATTGGCATTGATGCTTGGTAGTCGAAACTGTTTCCTCATATGTCGATCGACTCTGAATGCAGTGCGTCGATCGATGCTTCTATCGACTGTCTCATGCCTATGTCGAATAACGTTGGTTGATTCACACGAAGCTACTGATGCTGCAGGATCTGTTGTCGATCGATGGTCATTGGTGGGTGTCGATCGACACCAATGCGAACTGCCGAATGACTTAGAGCTTTCCACACGAAAATCTCCTTCTTGGAGCTTTTCTCTCTTAACCTCCTGCCAAAAATCATCATCAATCTATGCGGTTAGCGTCGGTCGATGAGGTGATGTTGATCGATGAATGTGGGTCGGTGTCGATCGATGTGGAGTGATCGGTATCGGTCAACGGTAGAGTTTAGATGATGGTCGATACGGTACGTGAAGAAGTGTCGGTCGACGCGGTACTAGTGTCGTCGATCGATGCTTGTCGTCTTTCCTTACGGATCGAGCGTTCAATTCTGTCAGGCTCAAAGAGTGCTATCAATTCTTGGCCTTTGTTGCTTCTGGTGCTTCTTTGCATGTACTTGAAAGCAAAGCAAAGAAAAAATATTAGTAACTTGATAAATAAGTAACAAACCTAGACTAAATCCTGGAAATTAAATCTAATGGCGATCTATGCTCCCCGGCAACGGCACCAAATTTGACGTGGTGTGTATTTTGTTCTAGCAGGGTATTGAATATCCTAAACAGTTTACTGTCAAATTAACGATAATCTTAACACACTCTATAATACTCTTGTCAAAAGAGATCAGTTGTAGTACTTAGGAATCAAATCCACAGAGAGCAAATGCACACAATAGATTTCTTATTTCTAAAGACTAAGCTAGGTAAATATATATTAGTAATGAATAACCAGATTTATGAAATGTTCTTTGTCAAGAAGTATGATGCAATAAGGAAATATGCTATTAATGCAAATATGGAAATATTCTAGATCTAAATATAAATGTAAATATGCTAGATCTAGGGTTTCAAGCTTTATGAATTATAATGGATAGGAAGCACATAATTGTAAATATTCTAGAACTCATATGTTAACTATTCTAACCTTTTTAACTCCAACTCTCGTATGCGAGCAAAAGGAATGACCATCGATCGACGGCTAAGACCTGATGTCGATCGACGGTGAAATTAGAAGGAAGTATGGACGAGATTTGATAAGTCCACTAGAATTATTAGACCAGTTCTCGTATGTATCTAACAACCTAGTTCAACCGAATCTATTCTGGCACAGAACCTACTCTCGTAGTTGTCCATGTCCTATCATTGAGATCCTAGTTAGCTACTCTAGAATACAAGCATTAAGCACAACTCAATTGATGAATATTAACTCAACCTAACAATCCTATTTTTGGGCTAATCCATAGATGCTATCATTCAACCCTAAATCTAATTAGTAACTACTCAAGCATGATCTTTGTCACAAAAATCATAGATGAATATAATAGATATGATATAAAATATAAAAACCAAAGGAGTTCCAGGAGGACTCTGAAGGAGTCTCTCCTTTCTTTCCTAATACAAAATGAATCTAAAACGCTCTGTCTCCCTTCTCTTCTTTTTTTCTCTCTGTCAAGACATAAATATAAAACCCTAATTCTAGGTCAAAACTCGTCCAAGGTATTTTCGTGTTTCTGTCTTGGGCTTTGATCATCGATCGATGGCAAGTGTTCTGCATCGATCGCTCTCAATCTTAGATCATCAGTCGATGCCAAGTGTGATCCATCGATCGATGGCTTCGTCGACTCCCTAGATGATCAGCTAAAGATTCTTCTCTTCTAAATGCTCTAAAAGCTCCAAGTATCTCATATATCTCCAAAACGTTCATGTACCTGTAAATATAATAAAACATAGCCTAGACACACATAATAGACTCTAAATAGAGCCTAGTTTATGGCCTAAAACTGGTAATAAATAGTTTATATCAACAACCCCATTGGATGTGCCTGGAAACACGCAGGGAAATCCGTAAGGATCAAATCCCAGTGAAACGACCCCTATCGGGACTCGAAAAAACTCTGAAAACCCTCCGCCTCTTGAGCAGGGAACATAGGAAATCAAGGCTGAACGAGTTGAGTTGGATCCCAGCGATCAGTCCGGGCAATCAAAAGAAGATGCTGATGTATACCCCAGCAGGATGAGAAGTCGATATGCTTGGCTGGATACCTCGTTCTAAAAACCCATGAAGAAAGAAGAAGAGAATATCTTCTGGGTAGAACAAGAAAAGCTAGCCGAAAATCAAGCCCAGGTCACCCGCAGCTAACGCCGACAAACTTGGAAAACAACTAGCGATGATTTGGACGAGATCCAGGATCTCCGCGACTACATCACCAAAACGGCTGCCGAAGTAAAAGCCATAAACTTTTAGTTCCATCATGCCACCAGTGCAGAACCGGAGATCGATTGACTTCTCGATGAAGCTTGAAAAACTCCTTTCACTGCACGCATTACTGAGATGAAAATTTTGGACCCGCGAAGATCAAGATCCCCATCTACAACGGCACCACTAACCCAAAAGCGAGTCTTCAAACCTTCCAGATCGCGATGGGTAGGGCCAAATTGAGGAAACATGAAAGAGATGCCGACTACTGTCGCCTCTTTGTCGAAAATCTCCAAGGAGCAGCACTTGAATGGTTTTTCGTCTAAAATGAGATTCCATCGGAAGTTTCAGCCAACTCGTCTCGAAGTTTCTCAAACAATACCCCACTTTCATGGATGGAGAAACATCCAATGCGGATTGTTGGATTCTGTCCCAAAAGGAAGACGAGCCGCTCCACGACTTCGTGAACAAGTTCAAAGTCGTCATGGCGAGAGTTACCGGGATAAGAGACAAAGTCTCTGTGGATGCCCTCTGTAAAACACTATTGTACAAATCAAAGTTTAGGTAGTGGATAACTCTCGAAAAACCGCGCTCAATCTATGATTCTCTCAAAAAAGCCACCCACTTCATCATCATGGAGGAGGAAACAAAAGTCCTATCTCAGAAATATAGGCCTGCGAGGACATCTTCGAAAGATGCATCAGAACATAAATTGAAACAAAAAAACCTTCGTAACGACAAGAACGTCTATCACGAGAAGGACGAGTTCCAAGGAGAACATAAATATGCCATTGACTCCGTATCCGAACAAGGGAGAACTTTGGGGAACACCTGGACCCAAAACAACTTCGACGAGAACACCTTCTGTGAGTTCCACTCTACCACGAATTGCAAATTTCTTGGTGCGAGACTAATGGCCAAACTACTCGTAGGGGAGATCTCCAACATTAATGGTATGAAGGATCTCATCCTGGATACCAATCATTCGCCAGCGGAGAACACTCCCCAAGAGAACCAGTCGGATGAAAAACGCGGACGGAAACAAGACAACAGGGAAACGGCAATAACCGTCGTAGGGTAAACATGATCATCGGAGGATCATAGTATTATCACAACACAGTATCTTCCATAAAGGCTTACCAGCAGAAATCTGAAACAAGCACAAACTGGCCAAGCCAATCTCTCGGCGTCCCAATCAACGCCATCACCTTCGACGAAGAATAAACTGGCAGACTCAACCAGCCCCACTGCAACACGCTCATTATCGATCTCATAATCAGAGATCTTGAAGTCGCAAGGATCCTCGTTGATACAAGAGGCACGGTCAATTTTATCCCGCAACACCCTAAGGAGAATGAATATCGAATTGGACGAAATCGTACCAACGCCAAAACCACTGACCGGCTTTTCAGGTATAACATCAATGACCCTCGGATCTTTCAAACTCCCAATAATGACGAAGGAGGTCATAAAGATCATTGACTTTGTGGTCGTCAACCACCCAATCATCTACAACGTCATTATGAGAACACCATGGATAAACGCCATGAAGGCAGTTTGTTGGGGTCAAAACCGGTTACGACGGATTCAATGCTTGAAAACCACCACAGTAAAAAGTTTCCAATCATTAAGTAAAAACTTCTCAGACTCAAAGAATTTTCCCTCGACACAGTTTACCGATTTTTCTCGAGTCTTTTAAAAACCAAAATGTTGGCACTAAACATTGATGTTAAACTCTTCCGAAAAACCGTTCAAGATAACTTCGGAAAAGATTAGGCAATGTACCTTGGAAAAACATCCCACTCCGTCCAAAGGCAGGAACGTTCTATGAATCACCCCGCCCTGGGCAGGGACAAAATAGGACCAGACACCCCGCCCTGGGCAGGGACTAAATAGGTCCAGCCACCCCGCCTTAGGGTGGGGACCTTTTTCATATATTTCCACATTTCAAAATACTTGTCCATTTAATTGATATATTTGAAACTTTTTACGATAATAAAAGGCAATACGATTTATAGAAAGTTTCGCAATTCTTTTGTATCGCATGAATCTCTCATCTCGCAGAAATACCCTATGCAATAGCAATCCACAATTCGCTCACCAAACTTGATAAATAATTACCGTATAATCCGGAAACAAAAATCTTACAAGAAAGCTACGCATCTCAAAACCTGCAAAAACATTTCATCAAGAAAAGCGGTACGCTAATCACAGCAAAAACGATTTTTGATCCCATAATCGGACCAAACTTCTTGGTCCTACAACCAAACCATGTCAAAACCCAGACCGTCCAATCCACTCGAACCCTCCGACCAGGCTCGGATCAACCGACAATCAGGACCGTTTGACCCACTTGAACCATCTGACCAGGCTCGGATCAACCGACCACCCGGACCACCGATCCACTCGGACCATCCGACCAAACTCAGACTACCCGTCCAATCCCGATCACCTGGCTAGACCAGATCGATAAATTAGGGTAGGACCGACTAGTCATCTTCAACTTCCCAGTCAAACCTATTACCCGCGTGCTCCTTTTCGACCTTTATGTCCATCCAACTCCTCAGGATGATACTGCCCCTATGATATAACCTATTTATTACCAGTATGCCATGTTATAGGCTCTATTCAGAGTCTATTATGTGTGTCTAGGCTATGTGTAACAGTATTTACAGGTCCAAGAACATTTTGGAGATAAATGAGATACTTGGAGCTTTTGGATCCTTTAGAAATAGAAGAATCCACAGCTGACCAACTAGGGATTCAACGAAGCCATCGATCGATGTATCACATATGGCGTCGACCGATGATTTAAGCTCGAGAACTATCGATGGAGCACACTTTCCATCGATCGATGATCAAAGCCCAAGTCAGAAAGACAAAAATACCATGAACGAGTTTTGGCCTATTTATTAGGGTTTTCTATTAGTTTTGGAAGGCTAAGCATTCTTAGGTAAGGCAAGCAGCCAGAGAAGAGAGAGGCTGAAAACAGAGTTGGAACATATTGTTTACTGGAGAGACATATCTGAACATTATTACAAAGATTTTGAACTCCTTTTCTTATTACTCAGTTTATTCTATAAAATTTATTCAGACTTTAATCATGGTCTTTATTGTTATATCTGAGTAATTCATTGTTAGATTTAGGGTTCTTCAATTGTAGTCATATCTTGTTGGTTTTATAGAATTGTTAGGGTAATCTTCTTGGTTCTTTTATTTAAGTTGTTCTTAATGCTAGGTTGAATCTGATCACCTTAATCTTAGAAACTAGGGTTTCATAGCGCAAGCTAGAGCATGGTTATATCCCTGAACATATCTTAAACAATCTAAATAACTGATAACAAACGAGAGTTGAATTGGAAGTTTAGAGATCCCATCAAATCGTGAATCCAGTACTGTTGGAATGAGCATCGATCGACGTCACCTTGTGTGCATCGATTGACACTCAATTGATATACGCGAGAGCGATCACATAAAACACTTAGGTTTGAGTTTGAGAACGATGCTTAATTAAAACCCTAGCAATCTATTAATCTGCATTATCTAATACTACCTGGGATTTTCCCCTAAGTTTAATCCCTTAATCTAATCTTCACAAACCAAATCTATCTTGAAATTATCATTATTATTATTTTTACCATTTATCTAGCTTTAATTCGAAAACAATAAGTCGATTGTGCAATCCTAGTGTCTCTGTGGATTCGATCCCTAAGTACTACACTTAACCTTCTATTTGAGAGAGTAAAGTGGGAAATATGATTAATTTGAGAAGTGATATTAAATACCCACCATATTAAATTTGGCGCCGTTGTCGGGGACTCTTTCTTATTGCCATTAGATTTCGTTTAGAATATCGTCTAGATTTGTTTTTTTTTTTTTGCTAAATTATTCTTTCCCTGATCATGTGACACATGTACTTAAAGGAGAGAATATGGATTCAGAACAACACAGATCGATCAACGAAGCTCATCCGGGATCAATCGACGCGAGTCCATTACTGTCGGGCGACATCCTCCTGTTGCCATCGATCGATACTGATCAGCTGGAAGCACGTAAGTACGCCTTTACTGATGCTGATAATAAGAAAATAGTCCTGATAGAACCAATGAACAATAAACGCAATGAAACAAGCCAACTCATTAACTATCAGGGGACTGCAATCCCTGATCAAATCACTAAATCTCCAAAGAATGAGATAAAGCATGGATTGCCAATGTTCAAATACTTAAACCCCAGCACGACCTATTCCAATAGGTCCGCAATTTGATTACTAGACAACCATACAGGGAGCTTTGTGCTTGACATCAACTTCCTAGTTATGGCCCGCAAAAATCAGTTCAGTGTTCTTCCTACTGAACACCCGAACAATCACATCGAGATGCTAGAAGACATGGTGAACGACGATTTCAATCGCTGCAAACTCTTCCCCTTTTCCCTCAAAGGTGACGCCAGGAGGTGGTTGAACCAGCTACCACCAGGGTCCCTGACCTGTTGGGAAGATATCAGAAGCGCTTTCATCAATCACTTCTTTGACGAGGAAAGATACTGGGAAGCAAGGAGAGAAATGTCCACATTCATTCAAGGTAGCCGCGAATCCTTTAAAAACGCTTGGACTAGATTCAATAGCTACCAGCTCTCGTGCCCTCACCACGGATTATTAGAACCCCAACTCATCAACACTTTCTATAGAGGACTAAACCTATACTACCAAACTATCCTTGATACGGCCAGCGAGGGGAACTTTGGCACTATGATCCCCACAAGCGCTAAACGGCTGATAGAGAACATGGCCTTAGGTAGAGCTTACGAAATGAGAGACGTCGAGAAGAATGAAACGCCAGTGCTCACGGAGGAGGAGAACTTAACCTGAGTCAGAAAGACTCTGGCATCAGTCGCGACCCTCCTGGACGATGCTGTCTCTCGCAATTTTGAAAAGCAAATTGAATTCTCAAATGTGATGAATCTGAACAACCAACGATTCAAGGAGAGCACTGAAAACTTCACAAGCAACTACGACACCACAATGGATAGATACGAAAGAAGTCTGAAGTCAAACATGAATCAAGTCTTTATGGGAAACCGTAGGATAGCCGCCGACCTCAACGAGAATTTAGATATGATATATGCGGGCGGAGATGACGGAAAAATTTGAAACTCTAAGTGAACACATTAAGAGGATCGACAGCCAAGTGGAGAATAACGCTATGTCCATCAGGAGAGAAGACGGATTTTTACCTGGTAAAACAGACGTTAACCCCAAGAGGCATTGCAATGTTTTAGCCTTACGAAGTGGTAAACGACTTGCAACTGGCGTTAGAGAAAGCATAACTATCGATGAATTCACGAAAATTGCAGTGGAGGAAAAAGAAAAATTGAATCTCGTTCCGCTTGACACTGATGAGCAAATTCCCGAGATCTCACCCAAAATTGAAGAATTAGACCAAACTGACGACCTCAAGGACTTATTTGACAAGCAAAAGGAAAAGGACACGAAAGTATGAGACGTCAATCGACACTCGTTACCAAGAATCGATCGACAGTCTGAACCAACCATCGATAGACGCTCTGAAGCAAGGCGCGATCGACATTCGGAACCAGAACTGACCAAACCGGTTAGAACAAGGATTTACCAAGCAACCACCCCTTTTCCCCCAAGGAACGCTAAGCAGAAAAAGAAACAGCAAGAAAAAGCAATATGCAAAAAAGCGTTCGACAAAGTAAGCATTGAGATGCCACTGAGCGATGCCATTCACATCTCACCTGCTATTAAGAAGTATTTAAAAGATGCAGCAACGCGAGGATTCCATGAATCAGAACATTGCGTAATGATGGTATCCGAAGAAGTAAGCGGAATCATTCAAGGGAAAACTCCAGTTAAGCTCCCTGGTCCCGGTAGCTTTGTTCTGGACTGCACTATCAGCAATGAAAGATTCCAAAGATCCCTATATGAGTTAGGCTCTAGTGTAAACCTGATGTCTTATTCAATTGCAGACACCCTCGGTCTAACACAATTTCAACCTACCAGAGTCACTCTCGTTTTAGGTGATAAATCCACTAGAATTCCGGAAGGCGTCCTTGAAGATGTACCTGTACGCATTCATAACTGCAACATACCTGCAAATTTCATAGTGCTTAAATACGAGCGAGAATCTAGAAATCCGATTATTTTGGGGAGACCTTTCCTGGCCACGGCCGGAGCGATCATTGATGTCAGAGGAGGGCGCATATGCCTCAACTTCGGGAAGATACTGATGGTGTTTGACATGGAAAAAGTAATTAAACAGCCTTTGATCGATGGTCAATCCTACCACATCGATTATCTCTCCGACCTAGCAGAAGAATCATTCATGGTTACATGCTCAAGTGATCCTCTCGAGCGAGCAATCACATCTCCTGAAGATGACATCTTTGCAATAAATGATCGGAATGAAGAATATACCAGATTGATGGATGCCACTGAAGAAATATTCAACGTAGACACCGAAGAACTTGATCGGCCTGCCACCATCGATCGACATCCCGATAATGCAGTCGATCGACAGCATGGTGTAACCGATGAATGGAGCAAAGAGAAAACACCTAAAATCGAGCTTAAACCACTTCCCACTGGTCTTAAATAAGCTTTCCTTTAATAAAGTTCTTATCCTGTCATCATCAATGCGAACCTGAGCAGCGGAGAGCAAGCATTATTGCTGAATAAACTGCAAAAACACTGCAAGGCTCTCGGATATTCATTAGATGACATCACATGAATTTCTCCCAATTTATCTATGCATAGGATACACCTTGATGATGAATCCAAATTATCCATTGAGCATCAGAGGAAATTAAATCCCAACCTGAAGGAATTAGTCAAAAAGTAAATCATGAAGCTTCTAGAAGCATGCGTTATTTACCCGATCTCGGACAGCAACTGGGTTAGTCCAGTTCATGTTGTTCCAAAGAAATGTGGAATTACGGTAGTAAAGAATGACAAATATGAATTAATTCCCATGAGGACTGTCACCGGAAACAGGATGTGCATCGATTACAGGAAACTGAATGCTGCCACACGAAAAGATCATTTCCCTTTACCCTTTATTGATCAGATGTTAGAAAGGCTTGCAAGCCATTAGATGACATCCCGAGAATTTCTCCCAATTTATCTATGCATAGGATACACCTTGATGATGAATCCAAATCATCCGTTGAGCATCAGAGGAAATTAAATCCCAACCTGAAGGAATTAGTCAAAAAGTAAATCATGAAGCTTTTAGAAGCATGCGTTATTTACCTGATCTCGGACAGCAACTGGGTTAGTCCAGTTCATGTTGTTCCAAAGAAAGGTGGAATTACGGTAGTAAATAATGACAAATATGAATTAATTCCCATGAGGACTGTCACCGGAAGTAGGATGTGCATCGATTACAGGAAATTGATGCTGCCACACGAAAAGATCATTTCCCTATACCCTTTATTGATCAGATGTTAGAAAGGCTTGCAAGCCACTAATACTATTGTTTCCTCGACGGGTACTCAGGATTCTTCCAGATTTCCATACATCTGGATGATCAAGAAAAAACTACCTTCACCTGTCCCTATGGAACGTTCGCGTATTGCAGATTGCCATTCGGACTCTGTAACGCTCATGTGACCTTCCAGAGATGCATGATGTCGATATTCACGAATATGATCAAAGACTTCATGGAGGTTTTCATGGACGACTTTTCATTATACGGTCCAAACTTCAAAACATATCTCGATAACCTGTGTAAGGTGTTAGCTAGATGCGAACAGAAAAATCTTGTTTTGAACTAGGAAAAATGCCACTTCATGGTTAACATCGGAGTTTTCTTGGGACACAAAGTCTCAGCAGCCGGAATCGAGGTGGACAAGGCAAAGATTGAAGTAATGACTGGGCTACTGCCACCCTCAAATGTCAAAGACGTTAGAAGCTTTTTAGGACATGCTGGATTCTATAGGAGATTCATAAACGATTTTAGCAAAATTGCTTGACCTCTCACTGCACTCCTGTGCAAAGAAGTAAAATTCGACTTTACACCTTAATGTCTTGAGGCCTTTAAAGAAATCAAGTCGGCACTCGTATCTGCTCCTATTGTTCAAGCACCGGACTGGGATATACCATTCAAAATTATATGCGACGCAAGCGGTTTTGCTGTAGGCGCAGTGCTCAGACAAAAGAAGGACACAAAGTTTCATGCTATATACTACGCCAGTAGAACTCTGGACGATGTGCAACGCAATTACGCAACAACGGAAAAAGAGTTACTAGCCGTAGTATTCGCTTTTGAAAATTTCTGATCCTATCTAGTCGCCTAGAAAGTAGTTGTTCACACCGACCACACAGCGTTGAAATCCTTAATGAACAAAAAGGAAGCCAAGCCGAGACTTTTACAATGAATTCTGCTTCTCCAAGAATTTGATATAGAAGTAAAAGACAAGAAAGGAGTGGAAAACGGAGTCGCTGATCACTTATCACGAATAAGAGTAGACGACGATGTTCCTATAGATGACTTCCTACCCACCAAAAATGGATACTTAGCAGAATCAGCATTCGTTGGAAAAGTCAGTTCGGCACATGAAGAGTAATCGACCGAAAACACGCTAAGCTCGTCGAATGATTATAACCGCAGAGCATAGATCGATAATGTATACAAAACGAACAATCACATAACCATTCCAATAGATATCAACGTCAGTTGTAATCCTTCATTCTCGATTAATGACTCTACGGAGGTAGAAGTTTAAGTCGGGGGGTCTGTGCACTGAACTCCACTGATAGACCTTGGTATGCGGACATAGTAAACTATCTCGCGACCAAAGTGGAACCCGAACCCTTCACAAGATATCATAAAAAGAAAATTTTGAGAGAAATATGGAGATATCACTGGGATGAACCCTATCTTTATAAACACTGCTCTGGCGGAATATACAGACGATGCGTTGCTGAAAGCGAAATACATGAAATCTTGTATCATTGTCATGGGTCCGATTACGCTGGACATTTCGCTAGCTTTAAGAAAGTTTCAAAAAATCTACAAGCAGGCTTTTGGTGTCCAACTATGTTTCGAGATTTCTCAAGCCTACGTCGCAAAATGTGATCCTGGCCAAAGAAAAGGAAAAATCACCAAGAGAAACGAAATGGAACAAAATTTCGTACTCGAAGTTGAAGTGTTTGATTGTTGGGGCATCGATTTCATGGGGCTTTTCCCTTCTTCGCATGGAAATAAATACATATTAGTTGCCGTAGACTATGTATCCAAATGGGTTGAAGCGATAGCAACCACGAAAAATGATGCTTCCGTAGTAGTTAAACTCTTTAAAAGCATCATCTTTCCTAGATTTGGAGTACCTCGAGTAGCATCATAAGCGACGACTGCAACGGGACATTCTGGTAAGTCGGGTGCTGGTGGAGGTACCCATTTTATAAATAGTGTTCGAGAAACTACTCAAGAAACATGGAGTCCAACATCGAGTAGCCACACCCTACCATCCTCAGACCAACGGACAAGTAGAAGAATCCAACCGTCAAATCAAAGAAATCTTAGAAAAGACGGTGGGATCATCCCAAAAAGATTGGTCTTTG
The DNA here is from genome assembly GCA_012274485.2 of Sinapis alba. NCBI lineage: Eukaryota > Viridiplantae > Streptophyta > Magnoliopsida > Brassicales > Brassicaceae > Sinapis > Sinapis alba. The sequence continues at coordinate 72,685 of MU105964.1, read as the reverse complement.
GAATTGGATGATGCACTCTGGGCATACCGAACAGCGTATAAAACACCCTTAGGTACCACCCCATTCCACTTACTCTATAGAAAAGTGTGCCATCTCCTAGTTGAATTAACACACAAAGCTGAATGGGCCATCAAACAGACAAATTTTGATGCCAAACTCGCAGCAGAAAAGAGATTAATCCAGCTAAATGAGCTAGACGAAATTAGGCACCACGCCTACGAAAACTCAAAGCTATACAAAGAAAGAACGAAAGCCTATCATGACAAGAAAATTATTTCTAGGCATTTCGAACCAAACGACCAAGTACTCTTGTATAACTCGTGTTTGACTTTGTTTCCAGGACAACTACGTTCTCGTTGGTCCTGACCCTTCACCATTAAAGAAGTTACGCTTTAAAGGGCAATTTTCCTAGTTAATCCTAAAGGAGAGGATGTCACGGTGAATGTGCAAATAGTGAAACATTACTGGGCCAAAGCTGAAATTTCGCATACTCAGACCATGCGTCTCGAGATGCCAGACCCCGAATGATAAACCCATGTCTCGTCAAGCTAACGACTCTAAATAAACGCTGAGTGGGAGGCAACCCACTAATTTAATATTTTTTTAATAATTAATAAAAAATATGATTTTATTAATTACGCACTTACAAATTTCTTAAATGGAAAATGGAATCATAGAACAAACCATCGATCGATGCCCATATAGGAACGTCGATCGATGGCGAGTGTCGATAGGTTAACTCGACACGATCCCGATTCATAAAAACACTTTTCTCCAAACCGCCAAAAAAAACTCATACGAGCAAACACTCATTTTCTCTCTAAATTTTCGGCCGATTTTGCTCGTTCTTGAGCTTAAACCACTCAATTTTCACCCCTCATACTAGTTTAACTCACTAAACCACTCGATCATCAAGATATGTTCTCTAAATCTCTTAGTTTAGGAACTTTTTAGGGTTTGAAGAAAAATCAAAACTTTTGGTGTTTAGCTCGGATTTTAGGACGATCTAAGGCAATGGAGTACTAGATTAGGAACTATCTACGTTATTTACATATGATTTGCATGATTTGAGTTTGTTATTTTGGATTTCGTAACCCTTGGTTCGCGATGGACTATCGATCGATGCCCATGAGGCATCGTCGGTCGACAGTCTTACGATTTGTCGATCGATGCCCATGAGGTGACATCGATCGATTGTCACTTATTCAATATCGATTCTGATTCTTGATTTTCTTTCTTATTTTCAGATGGACGAACGACGAACCAAGGCACAATAAGATCCCAGTGGTTCCAGTACTCAGCCACGAGGCCCTCCATGCCGATACCTTGGGCCTAAAGAAGAAGAGGCTTTACTTGCACATTCGAGGACTAACCCAACCCTCGAAAGTCTGTAGCATCGAGGGAATGCACACATCGCCATGTGAGTGAGGATTGAGACGACTTTGACAGCCTCTACTACAACGCTTGGAAAGCGTTTTTATAGAGCCCACACGGTTCGTCGTCAGACGCACCTTGAAGAAGCTAGGGCTACTGACCGACTTCAGACATATGGTATGGGAGTTAGGACTTGGCACAATGGCCACTAGGACATACCCTTTCTACCCCGACCTGGTCCGTCAGTGTATTGCTACAGCTCAGGTTCTCTACAAGAGCCCACAGGTGAAAGTGGCGAACGAAGCCACATTGACTTTTCTTATCAGAGGCATCCGACACCGGATCGCCATTACACAACTCTGCAAGATCTACGGGTTCGAGACCGACACGTACGCCTGCACAGTAGCTCATTTCCCAGGTCTTCATCCTTTCTGGGGACTCATTGCTACGGGCCCTTTTGACTCAGGCTCGACTACTCAGACAGATGTCCATCACCCCACCCTTCGCTACTTCATGAAGGCCCTTGTCAACACTTTTTTGTGCAAGATGAAACACAACAAGGTTAGGGGTTCAGGAGCTCACATTGCTGTACTACTCCGTCAAAGACTTAGTGGAGCTCGACGATGAGATTTTTCTCCCACCAGTGGGCGATCAGCGGGTGAACTTGGGAGCTATTTTTGCTGAGCATCTGGCGACCCTGAAGGACAAACCCTTCAAGGGTACTGGCCCGAAGAAGTAGACGATTGGGAGCCTCCTGACACCTATATTCAGCTTCCTTAGTATCAGCTTTGATGGAGCCTCTGTCGTGAGTAAGTTGAGATTCATGGATGACAGTCACTTGACGATGACCCAGTGGCTGAAGGAGGGGAAGTATTGGTCTTTTGTAGACAACGAGGGGCCTAGGATAATAGTGCTGCCAGCACCAGAGGTGACAGATTTTGCTGATGATCCAGAGCTCTTAGCTTTCAGACCAGATGAGCAGCACCTCCACACAAAACCGCTCAGAGTACACCGCAGAGGAGGCCTAAGCCCAGCCCATCCGGTAGCAGCAGCCGCGGTACCCGAGTCAGCACAGCCACAACCACCTCTCCCACCCTTTCCTGACATTCCAGAGATCCCCATCCACGACCATGGTGACTTCCAGAGAGTTGTAGGGGACGCACTTCGCGCCATATGGACTAGGGTTGAGACGATGTCTCGATGCCAGTGCTTCAGCCGTCCCAGGACCAGAGCGAGATCACCACCAGGAGCCGCACCACAGCCTCAGCAGCCTGACATGGATACATCGGACGAGGAGTAGCCTCCCTTGCTGCTCTGGATACATCGGTTGCGGAGTAAGAAATGTGAAGTCTGCAAAACCAATAAGAAAACACATGGTTAGTTATCGGGAAAATAATCAAACATCGAGACGTCCGACCATGCTAACCTTTTTGTGCCATTCAGCTTGAAAAACAACAAGACATTCTTCCGCAACAGAAGCATTGTCCATTTGGACAAAGAAAAATGCTTTTGCCAATCGTGAAACTTCAAACCAAATAACTTTATGATCGTCACAAAGCCTCTCGGTTTAAGCCAATAGAACTTTCCCGACTTCTGCACCATCAGAAAAGCCTCAAGATAATCAGCATCAGAACCAGGATACAAATGAGGTGTTGCAGACCACCGAGAGATATCTGATTTATTGAGAATCGAAGATGGGCCAAAAACCGTATTAAGACCGCTGCAATCGGAAACCATAGCGACTATGCAAAAGATGCGATTCATAAAACATAAATTAGCCCTCAAATGGATCATAAGCACTTTTTGCGTCTTCGGGAAGTCAAAATTCAACTTCTTTCGGAACTTGGCAGAATCGCCTAATTGTCCGAAGGAATGAGATAATACTTTTGCTCGGACCACTGCGTTCCTCTCGACCCTTCGGCCTAGTAGGACACCACGACTCGAGAGGAGGTGGTTCCATCCAACAAGTCACGTTCCAATACGCTTCAGCTTCCTTGGGATCGACGGTATGAGGAAGAAACTCAGGTTTGGGAATGATCCCACCTGCCCTAACATACAAACTGTGTAGATTGAACATGGAGGGAAGAGAATACTCTGAAGCTCTATGGATCATAGACATGTTTAAAGAGAAAGAGAGAGAGAGAGAGAGAGAGAGAGAGAGAGAGAGAGAGAGAGAGAGAGAGAGAGAGAGAGAGAGAGAGAGAGAGAGAGAGAGAGAGAGAGAGAGAAAGAGGGGATTTCTACCTTAGAGAATTATCCTGTGGAAGTGAGCAAGTGAAAAACTTGAAAACTTACTCCACACATTTATTGAAGTTAGAAATTTACTATAGTTGTTGCCTTTGTTCTTCTCAACCACTAAATTCCTCCCAGCTTGCCTAACAAACCTAACGTCTCGCGAGAACGTCACAACGATTCTAGCAAGCTGGGGGGTTAACTGTTGGGGTGAAAACCGGTTACGACAAAATCAATGCTTGAAAACCACCATAGAAAAAGTTTCCAATCATTAAGTAAAAACTTCTCAGGCTCGAAGAAGTTTCCCTCGACAAACTTTACCTGATATTTCTCGAGTCTCTTTAGAAACAAAAATATTGGCACTAAACATTGCCGTTAAACTCTTCCGAAAAACTTTCAAGATAACTTTGGAAAATATTAGGCAATGTACCTTGGAACAACATCCCACTCCGTCCAAAGGCAGGAACGTTCTACGAACCAAAAATCCATCCAAAGGGAAGGGATATGGCCAACAAATCACCCCACCCTGGGCGGGGACAAACCAGGACCAGCCACCCCGCCCTAGGGGGGGACATTGCCCACGGATTATCCCGCCCTGGGTGGGGACGAACCAGGACAAGCCATCCCGCCCTAGGGCGGAGACGTTGCCCACGGATTACCCCACCCTGGGCGGGGACAGTTTGGACCAAGCACCCTGCCCTAGGGCGAGGACGTTGCCCACGGATCACCCCACCCTGGGCAGGGATGGTTCAGACCAAGCACCCCGCCCTAGGGCAGGGACGATTCGACCCGAACCAACCTTCCCTAGGGCAAGGACCTTTCACACAAACCTTGCCGCCCAAGGGCTGGGACGGTTCAGACCAAGCACTCCACCCTAGGGCGGGGAAGATTCGACCTGAACCACCCCACCATAGGGCGGGGACGATACGACCCAAACCACCCCGCCCTAGGGCGGGAACTTTCTGGCAAATCACCACACCCTAGGGTGAGGATGGTTCGGACCAAGCACCCTGCCTTAGGGCGGGGACGATTTGAGAGAGAGAGAGAGAGAGAGAGAGAGACAAAGAAAGAGAGAGAGAAAGAGGGGATTTCTACCTTAGAAAAATTATCATGTGGAAGTGAGCAAGTGAAAAACTTGAAAACTTACTCCACACATTTATTGAAGTTAGAAATTTACTATAGTTGTTGCCTTTGTTCTTCTCAACCACTAAATTCCTCCTAGCTTGCCTAACAAACCTTACGTCTCGCGAGAACATCACAACGATTCTAGCAAGCTGGGGGGTTAACTGTTGGGGTGAAAACCGGTTACGACAAAATCAATGCTTGAAAACCACCATAGAAAAAGTTTCCAATCATTAAGTAAAAACTTCTCAGGCTCGAAGAAGTTTCCCTCGACAAAGTTTACCCGATATTTCTCGAGTCTCTTTAGAAACAAAAATATTGGCACTAAACATTGCCGTTAAACTATTCCGAAAAACTTTCAAGATAATTTTGGAAAATATTAGGCAATGTACCTTGGAACAACATCCCACTCCGTCCAAAGGCAGGAACGTTCTACGAACCAAAAATCCCTCCAAAGGGAAGGGATATGGCCAACGAATCACCCCACCCTGGGCGGGGACAAACCAGGACCAGCCACCCCGCCCTAGGGGGGGGGGACATTGCCCACGGATTATCCCGCCCTGGGTGGGGACAAACCAGGACAAGCCATCCCGCCCTAGGGCGGAGACGTTGCCCACGGATTACCCCACCTTGGGCGGGGACAGTTTGGACCAAGCACCCTGCCCTAGGGCGAGGACGTTGCCCACGGATCACCCCACCCTGGGCAGGGATGGTTCAGACCAAGCACCCCGCGCTAGGGCAGGGACGATTCGACCCGAACCAACCTTCCCTAGGGCAAGGACCTTTCACACAAACCACGCCGCCCAAGGGCTGGGACGGTTCAGACCAAGCACTCCACCCTAGGGGGGGGAAGATTCGACCTGAACCACCCCACCATAGGGCGGGGACGATTCGACCCAAACCACCCCGCCCTAGGGCGGGAACTTTCTGGCAAATCACCACACCCTAGGGTGAGGACGGTACGGACCAAGCACCCTGCCTTAGGGCGGGGACGATTTGACCCAAACTCCCCCTCCCTAGGGCAGGGAACTTTCTCGCAAACCACCACGCCCTAGGGCGGGGAAATTCCAGACCAAGCACCCCACCCTAAGGTGGGGATGATTCGGCTCAAACCACCCCGCCCTAGGGCGGGGACATTACAACAAGGACTATCCTGCGCTAGGGGGGTGACAATCCACGGATCAGTCCATCCCGTCCTAGGGCGGGGACATCTCATGACTCGGAGCTTTCCTATCCAAGGACAGAACGTGCATTAACTTCCAAAGTTCTGACCAAAGGAGGTTTTGTTTCATCTTGATTGGATTTTCTGTTAGATTTTTACGATAAAAACCGGTAGACTCCTCTTCCGTCAAAATCTGAGTATAATGTTCGTATGATGTGAAAAATGGTTAACTGAACACAAACATCATGAACATGCATCCACTTACCCATTATCTTAAAGGAAATGATAGTTAGCCTTGTACAAACGATTGTTTCTCCAAAAGAAATTCTAAAACGTCCAAGTTTTAAAACGACCTGAAAAGAGTCCAAACATGGCAACATCCCACTTACAAACGCTGGATAAGAAAGAGGCCTATTCGTTACAAAGGCTTACTTGATTTCCATGAAGAGAGATAAACGTCAAGTTTCCGGATAAGCATGAAGATTGGGAGGAAAAAGAAAAACTTAAGCAAAAGATAAACTCGGACAGGGGTATAACGGGAAAGACGCAACCAACCTTGGAAGAGTATATAAGCAAGATTCATGACTCAGGACAAGGGACATGATTTTTTCTGCAAATTAAGCACTTAGAGCATTTTAGGCAACTTTCTGTTTTTGTTATCGAGCTGCGTCTCAATTAGGTTTTCTAAGTCTTTGGTTGTTAGAAATAGGAAACTCGCCAATAGCTCTAGCGGCTGAGGCTAAGCAGAAATCCAGGACTTCAGAGAAAGCTAGGGTTTCCTAACTTTTCTCTGATTAACGGAATTCGTTGGTGCAAATTACGGTTCCCACACAGTCCCGTCGACCTATCTCTTGGGCATCAAGTTCCCGACTCCTAACGGAATCGCACACTACAAGAAAAATGGCTTTTATTAGAGGACAAAAACGCTATCTATCAATACGATAGCGGTTTATGAAGCGCTGTATCATCGCCCGTCATAAAAGGTTGAGCATTTTAGATAGCGGTTTCTTGCGCTGCTATCTTATTGTCATATATTATAGCATTGTTTTGTATGCAATTAAACAGTGTTTGATAGCATTTATTTTTTGTTATTATTTATGTTATTGAAAATAAAAAAATAAAATAATATATATATTATATATATACACATTTTTGTTAAAAAATTTAATATATTAAAATTATAATTTATAAATTACATTGAATTACAAATTACAACTGGTTAATAAGGAAAAAAAATAGACCAAATAAACCAAAACTAAACCAAGCTTAAACCTAAACCTATTTGCTAACTAAACCTAATAACAAAACACGCCATCTTCAAGCTTCTTAACTCTGCCGCGGGCAACCACCTCCATCAACGACAAACTCTGCCATGGATTCAGCACCTCTTCTCATGACCACCAGCTTCTCCGTCGCATCATCGCCGCAAGCCCCATGCCTCCCTCTGCTCACGACCACCAGATTCCCCATATGACCAACACTGTCTTCCTCTTCCCCTGTCTTCTCTTTCTCACCGGAGAGAAGCTCGGGCCGTCACCTCTTGTGATCCACCTTCTCACTGACGCTCCTATGCCATATCTGTTTATAACTCGCCATCTCTGAAGGATCTGGAAAGACAACATATATTTCTCTGCTACAAAATCTAAAAAATAAACAAATCTAACAGTAGGGGAAGCGTTAGAGAGAGAGAGAGAGAGAGAGAGAGAGATAGCAGTGGAAGCGTCGGGAAGGTCTGTTGTGAATGACAAAGCTTCGAGGGGGATGAACAAGAGGGACTCTCTAGCAAAGGAGAAGAAAATACTTTGTTAATTTAGTATCGAACAAGAGAGAGTTGAGAAAAAAAAAAGAATCGTGAGAAAGAGATTGATCTTTGCCACAAGATCAAAACAATCAATGGCTACAAATTGTAATCCTAATTTTGATAGATTAGCCAATAAAGAGAAAGGATAAGGATTGAGTAAAATTGATTTGTAACCATTGGATTAAAAGCAATCAATGGTTGAAAAATAATCAATCAAAAACAGTTTTTATTTAATAGTTGTTTTAGCAATTACTCCCTCTGTATCACTTTAAGTGATGTTTAAGGATTTTCATTTTGTTTCATAATAAGTGATGTTCTCACTATTCTAGATAAAATTTAATGATATTTGAAATCTGTGACCAATCACAAAATACACCATCTTTTTTTTATTGGTTGAACTCATGTTATTTTATATTACCAAGATAATTTGCATTAAAGTTAATGTTTTCTTAATCTTTGTAAAAAAACCTTAAACACCACTTAAAATGGTACAGAGGGAGTATAATTTTATTGTTAACTAATTTTATGTATATAAAATTAAATTATCATTTACATTTATAAAGTTAATGATATATAACATTAACAAAGTGACTAAAGTTCATTTTTATCTAAAAATCCATACAAATGCATCTATATAAAGTATATTTGTAAATAAATTTAAGATTTAAAAATAATTAGTTTAAAATTACATATGTAAATAAATTTAATATTTTATGATTTATAATTTTAAACTTGATTCAATAATTTTTAAAAGTTTTTTTCGAGTCTATATTTAAAGTTTAGAATTTAGAATAAATGTTTAAAATATAGGGTTTGAGGGTTAAAGGTCTGGAAGTATTGAATTTAAATTTGAGATTTTTTTTTAAAGATTGATTTCTGAGTTTATATTTAAGATTTGTAATTAAATTTAAGTTTTGATGTAAAAACATTATAGTTAAGTTTTATATTTAGAGTTTAGGGTTTAAAAACTTATTTAGGGGTTATGGATTCAAAAGGCAAACATAACGTTTAATTATGTTTTGCTATTAAATCCTAAGTTTTCATAGCGTTTCTTAATATATCATTCTATCATAGCGTTTCTGAAAATACAAACGCTATCTTAAAAACACGGGTATATCAACCATAGCACAATCGTTAAAAAAACTATCTTTGTCTGCTATTAAAACGCATTTTTCTTGTAGTGGCAGCAATGTGGGGATGTAAAAAACAGTTGCGACTTTGCTTCATGTCCGAACATAAGCTGCAGCAAGTCAAGACAAGTGAAATATCGGAAACAACTACCCATGCAACGACATCAAACAACGATAAAGTTTCCAAGCCCAACGCTCTAACCCAACCGGAGGAAACAAAACTGGAAGAAGACGTCAATCCAGCTGCAGTCACTGCAACTAAGGTGATCGATGCACCAGCAACCGCCGACTAAAAACACTCGCGGAATGATTCTAAACCACAACATGGCTTCATCCCTGAAAGGGGTATGTAGGCAACTCTTCGCAAGATGAGTTCAGCTGTCCCCCCTCTCAAAAGGGGGGGGGGAGTGGGTATGTATACGTATACTCGTACACTCCCACATTTCAAAATATTTGTCCATGTACTCGACATTTTTGAAACTTTTTCCGATAATAAAGAAAGCGCAATACAATTTTTAGAATGTCTCGCAAACCTCTTTAAAATTGCATATATGCCTTATCTTGCAAAATAATCCACAATAGCAATCAATGATTTGCTCGCCAAAAGCTCAAAAATATAGTTATCGTATAACCTGGAAACAGAAATCTTATGAGAAACCAACACTTCAAAAACATATATCCAAAATATTTTGTCTAGAAAAGTGGTAAGCTAATCACAACACAAACGATTTTCGATTTCACGGTCAAACCTAACTTCTTGGAACCACAACCAAACCAGGTCAAACCCGACGACCCAATCAAACCGGGCCACCTGAATGACCTGTACCATCCGGACAACCCGGACAATCCGGCCGACCCAGATCACCTGTCCGACCCGGACCAGCCGGCTAAACTGGATCATCCGGTCGTGCCAGACCACCCAGTCAGACCCGACCATCTAGCCGACCCAGATCACCTGGTCAAACCGGATCGTCCAGTCGAACTGGACCGCCCAGTTGGATCCGATCTCCTCGTCGAACCTATCACCCACATGTTCTACTCCGACCTCTCGGTCAAGATCTATCTCCCGATCAAACCTAACCTCTCGGTTACATGGTCGTATCCGATTTTCGAACAGAAACACAAGAAGACCCTACTCCTAATCTCAAAATAATATACCATTGGATGAAAGCAAGACGTCGCAGAAAATTTCCAAAAGTATTTTTGAATACTTAAACGCCGAAAACAGTCAGTCGAGATGCTCGGTTCATGATTGATGAAAGTCATATAAGCCGAGAACTTATCGCAGCCTTCAATATTGAGACGGAATCAGGTTGAAACCACAAACGGTATACGTAAGTCAAAATAGTTATCACACATCCTAAAACCGAAAGTAAACCTAGGTCTTTCCCTAAACCCACCGCGCTGGTCTCTAACATCTCAAAGGCATAATATCAAAATGATATGAGATTCCTAAACTATGTCTCTTTGCTTAGGCCTGTACATCAACGAGTCTCCGCAGTTCGTCTGAGAAATCTAATTTAAAACAAACGGCAAGTGTAACAATCTCCCGAGAGTCACATGATGAGATGACAACTCACATTCTTCCTCTCAATAAAAATACGCAAAACGCTATTTAAGCTCAATACCTAGTTCATTAAAAAAAGCCACATAGCGGCATGGATTCAAAAGCCACAAGTGACCAGTCCCGAAGTACACAAACAGCCACACTCGGCCTAAATAAGTCATTCACTAAATCATGCGCAGATCAGGCATCACTGTCATAACACCCAGTCATGGAGGCACCAAACTCATTCACGGGCTGGTCACCTCATCTTCTGCTGCAACTTTAGCCACGAATTTCCCGAGTCAGGCGAAACAGGAACAGGAGTCCAAAGCTCTCGGATCTTTCCCTTAACTGGGCGAGCAGCCAACTCTGCGCCTTCGAAGTTCTTCATATATCTGGAGGCCTTGGACACCTCAGTCTCAAAGGCATAATCAGCGGCTTGTATGAGATACAAACCAGCCAAACAACCTCAACATTCGCGAAAGTGACCAATGTGTCCCTGGATGCTCATAAGCTCGTTAAATCTGTTTCCAAACTTGACGGAATGGTTGTTGTAAACCGCGACAATCTCCCTATCTCCTCATCTCTCTGCGCGACGGATCTCCCGGGCTTGCTTCGTGGCCAGCTCCTGAAGTTCGCCTTTGTAAACGAGCACTTTCCCTGTCAGCTAGCTAGTCTTTGAAGCGATAAGTCCTTACTTCCTGATAACAGACTTTAAGGGACTCGTCCATCAAGTGAATACCCTGCGAAAAGTCCTGAGAGTTAATGAAAGAACTTAGCAAATGTAACGAGCAAAGTGAAAATACTAACCATCATGCACTGTCACGAGGCTTCTGCGACCGTCTCTAATCGAGCTAGCTCCTCGACATCCGAAAACTAATTACTGTTGTCCGGAAGCGAGTTGATAAAATCACCAAGATCATTATCTTCGATACTGTAATCCGACACAGGGACTTGGCTTGTGCCACTCCCATCTCCGGCAAAACCATTTTTGTACTACTCGCTCTGAGATAGCTCCTCCACGGCAGCACTGCCTTCACCGTGACTGATCCCCTTATCTCCGGGGGACCGACTCCTCTCCCTCGCCTAGGGAGCTTCATTTGTAAAATATTCATCCATCTCAGGATCAAGACCTCTTTCCGAGGACGCTTGGGTTTAAGCTCAAGAACGGTGATATGCAACCGCTAAATGAACACATTCCATAGAAAAATATCCCAGTATAATGTACCGCCTCGAAGAAGATCCCTGACAATGATTAAATCTTCAGGATGCGGAGGAAGAGGTTGGCGGACTGCGAAAAAAAAAAGAAACACATGGTTAGATATCGGGAAAACAATCAAGCACCAAGATATCTGACCATGTTACCCTTTTTGCGCCGTATAGTCTGTAAAGTGGTAATACACTCTTCCGCGACAGAGGTACTGTCTACTCGGACAAAGAAGAAGTACTTCTCCCAACTGTGGAAATTGGAACCGATCGACTTAATGATCGCCATGTAGTCCCTTGGTTTAAGACAATAAGACACACCCCCCCCCCACACCCCACACCCCACCCCCGTCTTCTGCGCCTTTAGAAAGGCTTCGAGGTAGTCAGCGTTGAGATTCATCCTGCACTCAAAGCTCAACACCAGTATACCAATGAGATGTTGCAGCCCGCCGGGAGTCAGCTGACTTATCAACAATCAAAATCGGGCGAGAGCATCCAGGGCGAGATTGGGAATGATCGTACCTCCCTGAACATACAGAGTTTTATGAATGAACGTAGAGGGAAGAACATCCTCTGAAGCTCTTTTGTTCATTAACATGGTTAAGAAAAAAGGGAGAGAAAGGAGAGAAGAATTTCTACTTTAGAAGAGAATGTCTGGTGGAAGTGAGCAAGTGAAACATTAGAAAAACTTACTCCACATACTTATAGAAGGTGAAAAGTTATTATTGCTGTTATCTTTGGTCTTCTCAATCGTTAGATTCCGCCTAACTTACCCAGCATGTCTAACGCCTCGCAAGAACGTCACAACGATTATAGCGAGCTGGGGTCCTAACTGTTGGGGTCAAAACCGGTTACGACAGAATCAACGCCTGAAACCCAGCGCAATGAAAATTTATGTTCTCTAATTAAAAACTTCATAAGAAACTCGAAGAGGAGATCCTCAACAAAAGATTGTCTGATCTCCGAACGAATGATTCTCGAGCATGTTGGAACCAAGAATGCTGATCTCAATATCAACGTCCAATGTTACCATCCAGCTCTTTTGAAACAACCTCTCAAGATAACTTCGGAAAGCTCTAGGAAACAATCTTTGGAACAACATTCCACGATCAAATGGGACTATCCACGAATAATTTCAGAGCCGAACCACCCAGCCTTAGGGCAGGGACGTCCCATGCTCCAGTCATCCCTCCCAAGGGTGGGGACGATGCACGAACAAAACACCCGCCCTAGGGGGGGGGTACGTCTCTTCACAAAACCAACCCGCCCTAGGGCAGGGACGATCCAAGGCAAACCACCCCGCCCAAGGACGGCGATGTTCCAAGCAAAACCAACCCGCACTAGGGTGGGGATGATCCACAGATCAGTCCATCCCGCCCTAGGGTGGGGACACTTTATGTTTCAAGCTCTCCCATCCAAGGATAGGCTGTGCGTTAACTCTCGAGGTCCTGATCAAATAAACTTTTGTTTCATCTCGATTGGACTTGCCGTTGGATTTTTATGATAAAAACCGTAAGACTCGTCTTTCGTAAAAATTTGTGAATCAATCATATAAGAATGACAATGGTTAACTTGACACATCATCATCATAACTATACGATTATATTTTGTTGTCTTTAGAAAACTAACATTACAAGGACTAGCATCTTGCGAAAGGCAATTTCTCCGAAAGAAATCGTAAAAAAATTCTAACTCAGAAAACGGTCCAAGAGGGTCCAAATATGACAAAGGCCCACTCACAAATTCCAAACGAGAAAGAGCCCATATGCTATGACGGTTTATCTGGATTTTGAAGAGATAAGTGGAAAAAGAGATAAACGTTAAGTTTCCGGATAAACATGAAAATCGAGGGAAATAAGGAAAATTTCCACGAATGGATAAACTTGGATTAGGGCATAACGGGAAAGACACTACCAAACTTGGAAGAGTATATAAAGAGAGTCAAGGTTCAAGACGCAAACACAAGAAATTCTCAACAAACTTAGCACTTAGAGCGAATTAGGAAATTTTCTGTTTTTTTGTGAGCTACGACTCAACTAGGTTTTTATTCATAAGTTACTAGAACTAGGGAAACTCGTCGGCAGATCTTGTAGCCGAAGGCTTTACCTATGGTACTCGCCCTCCGCATATTCAGAAATAAGATCTTCTTTGTTCTCTTTTTCGCTTTTCGCTTTACTACTGCGTTTGTATTGATTTTTTGACTGCTTAAACGTTTGGCTTTGCAGAAATCTGGGACCTCAGGGAAAGCTAGGGTTTCCTAACTTTCCTCCGATTAACGGAAATCAATGGTGTGAATTTCGGTTCCCACAGTCTTCTCTGAGAAGACTAGAGAAGACTCCTGATTATCTGACCATAAGACGAGTTTAAACTTACTAGAAGGCTAAAGATTACATCTTGTTCCAGCCTCTCATATAGAACTTCCGAATCTAGTATGCTTGGTCTCAACACATTCAACTCCAACCATAAGCATCTAAGCTTTCCCACATGCTGATTTAACTCGTCCTCTTCTTGTTTCAAGTCACTGATAACTTTCATAACTTCATAGACCCTCATCAGATAGGACTTGCTCCCATATGCTGCTTCAAGACTCTCCCATAGCTCCTTTGCGGTTCTACAATGTATATAGACCTGCAATATTGATTCTGAGAGAGACCCATGGATGATCTCAAGTGTTTTATTGTCCTCTTGTTGTCTTCAACCTCCAGACATCTCCTCTAAAGCTTCCACCTTTATATGACTACTCCACAACCCACAGATTTCCAAAGCTGTTTCAACTGATCTAGACAATAACACACATTTTTTTTCCTTCAAGCATCACATGAATAATTGATATGTGCTTCATTTTCATGTTGAAATCGTTGGTTTCCACCAGGATCTAGCCAAAATAACCCAGAAAATGAAGAACAACACTCAAGAATACTCAAGAACACTCAAGAACCAATGAGAAAGAACCCGGATTTTGCAAAAAACACACTCACCCCTTTGAGCAACCTGGCTCAGATACCACAAACACTTTTGTGTTTTAGTGAATGTGTAATAAAGATTAAGAGAGATTAAGATTGTTTGTAGAAGAGATTAAGAGATTAGAGAGAGAGAATATATATAGAGAGAGAGAGACTTAAAACTCCATTTATTCACTTAAGGTCACAATTACACAATATATATGAACAGAGAAGGCAGATACAAGGTAATTTCGACACCTAAAAGCATGTGGAGTCAATGGACAGGCTGGAGTCTCTTTTGAATTGCTTGGCTGAGATTGCTCACATGCTTTCACCTTTCCAGCACAAGACAGCCTGTCAGCGCTTCCCTTATTCTCTCCTTATCCTCTTCTAACATCTCTAATGATAAAGGAGAGAGTAACATCAGGTAACCGCCAATTTAACCCATCCGGGTAACTTCCCTTCACCTGGTCGACCCAAAATTATTTCTCTCCCAGAATGGTATGGCCAATACTGCCTTCTGTACTGACCAGCCCAACCTGAACCATTTCTCTTCCTTTGCTTCAATCAGATACAATATTCAGCCTCCTCATTTCACTGTAATCTACATGAAGCGGGGCCACACAATATATCAGACAAGATAAAAAATCAAACTAGACAAACATATGCTAAAATAGTAAATATTAAATAAACAATAATAAAGATAGATGAAATGTGTTGCACAGATAAAACATAAGCTAGACTTTCAAATTAGGTAATCTAAATTATGATATAGTTGCTAAGTGCATGTGATAATCAATCCTAGAACTCGATACTAATATAAGATTATCTAGCTCTCGCTGCGAATCTACGTTTTAGAATCTATGTCCACGCTCTAGCGTGTCACACTGAACCGGTATCGATAGATGCACCTATAGGGTGTCTATTGATACTCTCCAAACAAGCTTTAAGCTTGGATCGATAAGTTCACTAATCGGTTAAACCAGCTAGCTACAACTCGTGTTAATAACCTAGCTCAACATAATTATTATCAGGTATAAGCCTACTCTCGTAGCTGTCAATTCGTAAATCATGATCCTAGTTAGCTACTCTAGAAGCAAGCAGTAAGTCCTAACTTTGTGAAGGATGTCAATTAATCACCTTAGCAGTTCTAATATCAATTACTCTTCATAACAATATAAACCCTAAGTCTAACAAGGTAACTACTCAGACATAATCAAACAAGAAATAAAGATGGAATGAATGAATTGCATAACTAGATAGAGATAGAAAACACGGAGTTTCAGTACAATACTATGAAGGAATTCTTGGATCTTCTCTCCAAAACCATAAGCTTAGAAAACTATAAAATCTTCTTACGTGTTGTTTCTTTCCCAAACAATGACACAACTTATATATTCTAGGTTAAAACCCATCAAGGGTATTCTTGTAATTGTGTAGACTTCTGGTCTCAAATCTTGATCTTGGCCCGTCAAGCTTCTCGCATCGGGTGTCGATCAACACCAAAGATGTGTGTCGACCGACACTTCCTCTGGGTATTGACTATGTCTTCTTTTCATTTGCTCAGCTACGGGTTTGGTTCCAATTAAGCTCCATTTGGCTCCATAATCTCCACAATGTTGCTGAACGTACCTAAACATGTAAATACATTAGAATAGACTTCAAACATAACATAAAGACTCTAATAAGATAAATACCATGGCATAAAAAGTGGTCAAATTCATAGTATGTCACTATTTTTTATGGTTGAACATATGAAATATATATAAATATCTACATATTTCAATGTCTCCAAATCAAGTTTTAGATTTATAAGAATTAGATTTTCATGGTTTGAAATTATCTTTTGGCTGCTCTTATATTTAATAACACTTTGACTTTTACATAGTTACTGTGTTTTAAAAAACTTAAATATAATTTTTAAAAAATTTCTTCATGATTTATTTTAATATTTTTTCAGGTGGGTTAAATCTTTGAAAGGAAATTTTGACCCATATTATATACAATATTTAAATTCAAATATGTTTAAAATTAAATGATACACACTTTATTAAAATGTATTTTTGTTTTATTAAATCTGTAAAAGTTTATTTTTCAATTTTGAAGTATGTGAACAGAACCTACAACTTTATTTAAGAATATTGAATATTCATTGTTTGATTTTATGAAAAATAGTTTTGAAAACAAACTACAAAACATATTTACAGTTATGGTAGATTTTAACTCGTATTATAATACAATATATTTTTAATACGTAACTTTAAAATATTGATTAGATTAAGTTATAAGAACTTGCATTTTTTACAGAATAAAAAATATTGATAAAATTATAATTTTATAAAAATTTAAATAGGATAATGTTTTTAGTTAAACCATTTTGAGTTTTTTTTTAGTTTTTCTTTTAAAGATATAAAACTTACATGAGATGTTATTTTTTAACTTATCTTTCATCAGCCTAAATTTGTTTCAAAATTTATGATAAAATTAACTAATATATATGTTCAGGCTGTTTTTTATTTGATAAATATTTCTATATTACGTAAAAAAATTCTATAAAGTATTATTGTGAAAATGGAAAATGTAACCCGGTCTACCACACAATCAAATATTATAAATATTAATAAAAGATTAATTTATACTATTAAAATGAACTGTCCCAAAATCTACTTCTAAAAGGTTGTTGACACCTACTTATCAATTAATATTATTTTGGTCCTATTTTTATTTTCTGATACAACCTTGGATAGGTTGTATGTTCTTTGAATCACTTAAAGGTGTGTGAAACGATTTGGTGAACTTCACTCAAGAACTACAGACTGTTCCAAAGTTTTTTTTTCTATTCTTAAGGCTCACGTTCATGTTCACCTATTTTCTGATACGACCCTACTTTTATTCTCTTTTTATAAAGAAGTGTTCACCAAAAATAATGATAAGAAAGTCTCTCCAGAGAGGATTTGTTTGAGTCAAAGATTAAATTTATTGATGAATGGTTAATGATACATAGAAGCTAGTGGTTACATAAATAAGAAAACCAAAAACGTAATCCTAAGCTAAAAACCCTATAAAACCAAGTTGGTTTGGTGAAAACCAAATTGTAATCATATTGCCAATTGGTTTAAGATATCCTAACTGGTTTACATTTAATAAAAGTCCAAATATGTTAAAAATAAAGTTTTTAGACATTTTAAAATGTGGATAAACTCAATATGTGTCATGATAGGCGATCCTTTATCTTCGTGGGCCGATAAAGTATCGATCCGTTTGACCAAGTCTTCATTGGGTTCATTCCATGTCAATCCAGAACCGATCAAGTTGCTCTTTATTATCAGTTGGAAGATGAAAATTCTCGTCATGATCCATTTGCAGCTCTTGTTCTCCGTCTTCCATTTCCAAGCCATTACTATAAATTTCTCTTATCTTCAACCATATTACTATAAATTTTTCAAGTCATAATCTTCAAACAATATTTTTTAAATCTCATAAAATTCGGCACATAAAGAATGCTATACACGAATATTCCTATAATATATCTGAAAGTTTGGTTAAATTTAATTTAAAACGGGAAAATATCATTTAAATCATCAACTTTCAAATTTGGTTGAAATAAAAAAACCAACTTTTCCATAAGCCAAAAAAACACTCAACTTTTATTGACAAGCTATTTTAATCATAAACTTCCGTTGACCATATTATTTTAGTTCTATCGTTAGTCAACCATTATATATGATTAACAATATGACTAAAATGATTTTTAAAGTTGATAATTTTTTTGGCATGAACTGAAATCAACAATTTTTTGAAAATTTTATTTTCAAAAAATTGGAAGTTAACTTTTAGAATAAAATTATTTAGTAACTATAAGATTTTATAAATATAAATATTGAAAAAATAAAAATAACTTTTTCATTATTTTATTAAAAATAAAATTTAAATAATTTAATTTATATTAAAATATTTAATTAACATATCACTAGTTTAATAATTATTTATTAAATAATTATTAAATATTTTATTTATAGTAAAATAGTTAACTAACAAAAAAACATCAACTTTAAAAGACATTTATGCATGATGTTAGTCAACTATAACTGCTAACTAATGATAGGACTAAAATAATATGATCAATGAAAGTTTATGATTAAAATAGTTTTGTCAACAAAAGTTAAGTTTTTTTTTTGCTTATGAAAAAATTGGTGTTTTATTTTAACCAAATTGGAAAGTTAATGATTAAAATGATAGTTTTCCCCAATTTAAAACTATTAAGTCTTCTCGAGAAAGTTCACCTTCTACATATTTCCTATATAATGAATCGAGGTCATTCCAACAGTTTATATATTTTTAATTTCCCTCTACATGTGCATTTGTATAGTTATCCTTCAACACAATTAATTGATATCCCTTCCTAACTACTCTTTGTGTTTCATGCTCTTCATTCATATACTAATCATCCATTTCTAATGCAGGTGAATCTTTACTGCTATGAATACCAAAAGAGTGAGAATGCAATGTATAATATAGTGAGTTATTTGGTAATGTTGAATAATCATTATTCTATCAATTTTTAAGTATCTATATGTTTAATCCTCTTGTGTTTGATCTATATTGAATGTCAAACAAATGATCTATATTTGTATTTAATATTGATCAAATTCCCCTGAGTTTTTTTTTTGTATTCTATCATTCATGCAGTAACAATTCCTTACTAACGCACATGAAGCTTAACTACGCTTAATATGAAACAAGTGAGAAGCCAATAGATGATGAAATTATTACTCTCCCTTTGGATGTATTTCCATTTGTATTGATATATCATCATTCTATCTATTGTTGTATTTTAAATATTTGTGTACTAATTTGTTATTTTCAAATTTGCATTACAAAATTCTTATATTAATGTATAATTTTATCTAATGCAGAAGAATATAAAATACTACGAGGATCATGCAAATATTAAGCTAACTGATCATCAAGCAAATATTTGCCAAATGAGTAAGAAGAAAATGACTCAGGATGTAAGCAAGAAAGTTCTTGGTCCATATGTTTTCAAAATTGGTGGAGAAACATATCACGTCGTTTTTGAAAACTTACTGGAAGATTGCGAAAGTATAAGATTTTTGCATCTTTACAAATAGTGTATTGTTCCAGTAATAATTTTCAATGTATTGTTCCAGTAGTAGTTTTTTCTGATATTATTATTATTTATCATAAAAGCTTACTGTCAAATGTGGTTTGTTTTTATTACCTTTACAAATAAATTGTTCATACATGATGTTTCTCAACTCAAACTATGTAAGTATTTTTGGAAGGTTACTCATGAACTTGTTACGAGCTCTTTCCATGGAAACTTTCAGATCTTTTGTCTTGCGGAAAGTTGTTTCGTCAATGTTTGATAAAACATAGCAAAAACCTTCCGTAAGAACACTTCTTCCGATCTTTCATGTTTGGATAGAAACTCGATTGTTTCTTGCCCATGATCAAATATAAGAAGTTTTGCTTTCATATCCGTATTTAAATAGGCTCGGCTTATGCGGTGTACTTCTTTTGACATTTCCGGCTCATATTCATCTAAGGCATATTTCTCAGAAGATTTTAGCCGCTGATTTTGCTATGACCGATTTTTACCCCAACATTGGCTAATCCTTCACAACCCTAAATCTAACAAGTTGAATCTACTCATACATGATCAAGCAAGACATGATAAATAAACTAAATAGAATGCATAAATAGAATAAGGTAGAAAACTGGAGTTCCAATACAAGGTCTGAAGGAGTCTTGGATTTTCTCTCCAAATAATTAAAAACCCTAATAATATATGTTGTGTGAAAGAAAGAATGTGTATGTTTCCTAATACAATGGTAGAACAGTTAAATATTAGGTTAAATCGTCCAGAGGCAGTCTTGTAAATATGTGGATCTTTGGGCTTATGTCGGCCAGTAAACAATTCGGGCCTCTCATGCTTTGATGTCGATCGACGACAAAATATGTTTGTTGATCGACAATTGTCTCTTAATATCGATTATGGCTGGTTCCTTGAACAGCTACGAGTTTTTTCTATCTTTAGCTCCAAAATGCTCCATAACCACATTGCTCCAAAACATATCTGAACCTGTAAATACTCTAAATAAATCCAAAACATAATAAATAAACTCTAAAACAACTATATACCATGCTAAAAACTGGTAAAATGCATGTTAAATTAATTCCCCCAGACAACCCATTTATTTGTCCTCAAGCAAAACACAGAGCTAGAGTTGTCTATGAAAGAGGTTTGAAAAACTCAGCAGAGACTCACATAATTTAAAATCACTACTCTCACTTCTGAATATATGAATAGATGGTAAAAAGTCAATACTAACCTTAAAAATGTTTCAATGTACTACATTCTAGCTTAGTCACCATACCATACAACACACAACTCCACTGATAGCGCCTGGCATACTCCTTTACTGATCTCATTTCTGCATAAATAAAATGTGTTGGCTACATCTTGGGAGTATCGATCATTGAACACATGTAATCAAATCAAGCAAGTATATGGATCAACATTTGTCTTTTCTGACTCTTTCCCTCTCTCTTCCCTCTTCTCTGAATCTTATTATTTCAATTCGAATGAACAATAATGTTGGTGCAGTCCATCTTACCCATATATATATATAAAAGGTTTTATATGACAAAGTGTAGGCGAATAATGGGGTTTGACATGCGCGTGTTTATTGTTCTAGCAGGGTATAAATATCCTAAACAAGTAACTATCAAATTAACCCTAATCTTAACCCACAAAACAATACTCTTGCCAAGAGAGATCAAGTGTAGTACTTAGGGATCCAATCCACAGAGAGCAATGACACACAATCGATTTCTTATTTCTAAAGACTAAGCTAGGTAATATATATATCAGAGGTGGACAATCAATTAAGGAAATATTCTTTATCAAGAGGTATGGATGCAATATGGAAATATGCTACTAATGCAAAATATTGAAGTATGCTAATGATGCAATATGGAAATATGCTATTAATTAACTAGATATAAATGTAAATGTAAATATGCTAGATCTAGGGTTTCAAGCCTAATGGATTATAGGGAATAGGAAACACGGAAATGTAATATACTAGAACTCAAATGTTAACTATTCTGACCTTTTTAACTCCAACTCTCGTATGCGAGCAAAAAGAAAGACCATCGATCGACCGCTAAGGCCTGATGTTGATCGACGGTGAAATCAGAAGGAAGTATGGGGCGAGATTTGATAAGTCCACCAGACTTATTAGACCAGCTCTAGCATGCACCTAACAGCCTAGTTCAATGAAGTCTATTCTGGCACAGAACCTACTCTTGTAGTTGTCCATGTCCTATCTTTGAGATCTTAGTTTGCTACTCTAGAATGCAAGCATTAAGCAAAACTCAATTGATGGATATTAACTTAACCTAGCAATCCTACTTTTGGGATAATCCATGATTGGTATCATTCAATCAAAATCTAGTTTAATAAATACTTAAACATGATCTTTGTCACAAAATCATAGATGAAATAGATGTAAAATATAAATTAAATAAAAACCAAATGAGTTCCAGGAGGACTCTGAAGGAGTTCCTCCTTTCTCTCCTAACCCTAATACAAAATGATAGAATAATAATAATGCAATGGAATTGTTCTTCTCTTTTTGTCTCTCCTTAAGACATAAATATAAAACCTTAAACTTAGGTCAAAATTCGTCCAAGGCATTTTCGTCATTCTAACTTGGGCTTGAAATCTGTTGTCTTCGAGTTGGACGTCGATCGATGGCAGGTGTGCTGCATCGATCGTCCTTAGTATTCAATCATCGGTCGAGTCCAAGTATGTGTCGTCGATCGATGGCTTATTCGACTCCTTAAATAATCAGCTACGGATTCTTCTCCTCTAAATGCTCCAAAAGCTCTAAGTATCTCATAGATCTCCAAAATGTTTCTAGACATGTAAATACTCTAAAACATAGCCTAGATATACATAATAGACCCAAAATAGAGCTTAAAACTGGTAATAAATAGGTTATATCAACTCCCCCAGACTTAATCTTTCGCTTTTCCTCAAACAAACAAAGTCTGTGAAAGGGGTTTTGAAAACCGGAGACTGAAATAATGTCTAAGTATAACTGTCACCTTACTTTGTTGCAACCACTTCTTATCAAGTCAATCACAGAGAAACTTTATGTACCCTATCCTAGTATAGCAACCAAATCCATTCTACCAACAACTTAGCAAATACTAGTCTAACTCACCCCTCTACTCATCTCATTTCTTTGCATAAAATAAAAGTGCATGCTTTACCTTGGGAGTATCGATCAAAGGATACATAGACTCTTACCTCTACAAGTATCTGAACAACCAGACACAAAGTCTTCTCTAATCCCTTTCTTTCCTCTTTTCTCTCTTCTCTAAATCTTTTTGGATCTCAAACTTAATGGACAATGATACTGATACAGTCCATCTTGCCATCTTATTTTCGATTTTTTCTTCCTTTTTCTTTCTTTCTTTTTCTTTTGCTTTCTGGGCGAAGTTGTAGGCGAATAGTGGCGTCATTGGTAATTCACCTACTGCTCGCTTCCAACAATGTGTGATCATTCCTCTGAATTAGATTAGTGGGGTCATTGGTAATGTACCTACCCCTCTGCATCTCGGGAAGTCATCTCAATCTTTTAACCTTTTAAGTTGATGCCGAAGAGAGAGAGAGAAGGGAACCAAATGTGCAATGACTTGTACCTACAGATTTGCAGAAGGAATTCGATCCAGTGTATATCAAGCCCCAAAGCAAGCAAATAATGTTAGGATTAGTGTTGGAAATCAACTTCGGTTCCTTCAAACTTTCTAAGCAAGTGTGATATAGTGGCATGATGATCCACTTTGGTATCTCTAGTAATGTCTGAAACAACCTTCTAAGAATGGTGCTAAAGTGTGGTTAGTCAATAATAAATCTTGATCATAGTCTTCTTCTTGCCTCAATAAAACTTTTTGAAAAACTTATATATATATATAGCAAATAAAACTCAAAACAAATTAAATAGCGTTAGCATATCTCCCCTAGACTTAAATTACAATGTCTTTGGTGTAATCCGTCCCTGACCTAGTGTAATCCGTCCCGGATTGGTTAGGAAAAATTAAATCATAAGTAAATAGCTTAAGTAGAAAACTCGATACCTCTCTCTGTAAGAGAGTGTCGATCGATGATAAGCCGGTGGGATCGATAGATGCTCATGTTCCATTGTCGGTCGATGTTGATTCTGCAAAGTCGACCGAAGTTGCACCTGTAACTTTCTACTTTTTATAAATATAAAACTCAAAATATAACACAATATCAATAAACCTCCCCTAGACTTAAACAACACTATTACAAGTGTTATACAGTCTGAGATTGGTGAAGAAAATAAATCAAAAGGACCAAATTTAACAAGGAAAAATGATACACCTGCTTTGCAGATGGTGACCGTTGATCGAAACAGTTAAGTGGCGATCGATCGATACTAATGTTACTCCGTCGATCGACAGTGATCAAGTGTCGGTCGCTACTTTGTGCAGACTATCTTCCTCGTTTTTTTTTGTTTAGATGAAAACCTGCAATAATAAAATAAAATCCAAAATTAGACTAATATAATAAAAAACTAATTAAAAACTTACTAAACAGTTGGTTGTCTCACACTCAGCGCTTGGCTATAATCTTAAGCTCGACGTTGTGAACTTTCTGACTAATATGGAGGTGGATCAACACTTGGAAAACAAGTGTCTACATATTCTCTGTTGTTCTTAAACCATGTGCCAATGAAGCTCCTCACTGCCTCATCTCTTCTGGGTTTCTCATTCCTTATAACCTTTTTAGCAACCTCCATTGAATGCATTTTCCTTTCTAGGTTCTCAATACTGCGCTGTAGCATTCTAAGTCTGGCAGTTGTAGTCTATGATATCTCTTCCAACTGTTGAGAAATATCTTTCTTCATTAGGCTCTGAGAAAAAACAATCTCATCAAACCTATCTTCCAATTGTGTTTTTGCTGCTGTCTTCTGTCTGTTGGCTTCAGTGTCTATCGATGGTCGTAGGGTACCGTCGATCGGTGCCAGTTCATCTGTCCCAATCACATGCTGTCTTTGTATAGTATCCAAATATTTCTTCATCTCATCCATGTGTGTAGTCAAATCGGTGAGGCAGTTGTCTATAGGATAATAGACATCATCAAGCCTCTTGTAGAAATCATCCAGTGACATCTCTTGAGCTTTGTAGATCTCATGCACAATATCATCAATATCTACTATGTTGTATGTCCTTTGATTATCCGTCGAGATACTGATCTTTGTTGCATGATCTTGAACTGCTTTGATGTCTTTAGCTTGCACATTCACTACTCTTTCATTTGTAGCTCGTGCATTACTATTCTCATCTTTGTAGATGTCATACTCATCTTTCTTTTTCCAATGGAAAATTCTTCTGCCCTTAGCATCATAGGCTCTCGCACCTTGCTCGAAATAACCGTCGATCGATGTTGGGTTGATCCCGTCGATCGGTGCTCGTTTATCCACTTTCGACCAGCCATCGTCTTTTGATGCTAGGTCGCAATATTCAATCAGCTCTTCTTCTCTATCGATCAATGGTGTATGGTGACCGTCTATTGATGCTTGATTACCAACTTGTTGCCCGAACAGATTTCCAGCTCCATTAGCCATAATAAGGGCATCTGCTACATCCTCCTTGGATATATGTAGGATTCTCCCATAAATATTTCGTGCACGTCCCTATGGGTCTCAAAAAATTCTGAACTCATCTGGTCTAAGATGACCATATGTCTTCTCTCGTTCTGCAGTTGAATCTAGTTTGGATTATGCGTCTTGGTCAGTATTGATCGATGGCGAATGGTTACCGTCGATCGATGTCGATTTCCCGAGTCGGTGGTAAACTTGAAAAACACCAGATTCCATAGCAATACCTCGATACTCGATTATCTCTTATTCTATGTAATCTTCGTCGTACTCGAGGTAGGCTTGGGTGTAGCTGCCATCTGCGTGGCAGGTGTTAATCGGTTTTAGAGTAGGTGTGTCGATCGATAACAAAGGGTGAGTGTCGATCGATTGTTGAACGGTAAACACGTCGATCAATGCTCTGGGTTGGGTATCGATCGATGCTCCATCATTGAAGTCATAATCGCAGAAGCATGTGGCCATAAGGTATGTATCATTACACAATTCAATCAGAGTAGACTTTCTCTTATTCTTGACAGGTTTATAGAAAATATTTTGATCAGTTAGGGATATATACAACCTGTTTAGCTTCATATCGCAGATAGCTCACAAGGTAGCCATAAATGCTCTCCCAAGTAGTAGTGAAGAGTTCCAATTGATCTGGATATCCATCACATGGAAGTCTATCGGGAATAGGACATCTTGAATCTGCAGTGGGACATCTCTACAAATACCCCCTGAATCCACTCTGGAGCAATCCAAAAAAATGAACGAGTCACTGGAAGGCTCCATTCTCAATTTCAACTTTTCTGCCATAGCTCTTGGTATGATGCTCACTGATGATCCAATATCGCAGAGGGCATTGGGAAACTCGTGACCTTTGATCAAGCATGGAACCACAAACTTTCCAATATCACTTTTCTTCTTCAGACAAGTCCTTTGTTCTTTCCTGGGATGCCCTTCGGTAGCCTTATCAACCACCATAGGCTCTCATGCATCCATCTTCTGCTCTAGAGTTGTCATATTTGTGATCTTTGGTAGATGAACTCGTTTTGTTGCTGGGAACCATCGATCGATTCTAAGATCGCTCCGTCGATCGATTCTACGATCGCTCCGTCGATCGATGCTCATTGAATTGCATCAATCGATGTATGTGCAACCTGTCAAACAAACTTGAATTTTCTACACAGAAATCCCCCTCTTGTAGCTTTTCTCTCTTGGCCTCTTGCCAAAAATCATCATCAATCAGTGCATTGATGTTGTGTTTATGTCAAGACTATATTTTCTCCTTGATCAGTCTCTCATGTCTCCTAATAGTTTCACTTGTTTGCATAACCTGATTCTCGAGCTTCTTTACATGGGTGTTGAGATTTTTGAATTTGGTGTTGAGGTTGAGGTATAGCCCATCTATCTTTCCATTGAATTCCACAGTCAACTTCTGTTGTCCCTCTAAAACTCTTTTTAATATCAGATAACAAACATATATATAATTTAAAAAATTACTTTTTTTGTCAACCATTTTTTCAATCTTGCTTCCTTGAGATTTTGGAGGAGGGTTCTGGTAGTAAGAAGATTCATAAGCTATGTTGTTGTTGAAGGGCCTTCGGTGTGAACTCTGATTAAAATTACTCCTTTGACCATTTCCATAGGAGTTCCTGTTGAAACTTGGATTCCCTTTTCTCTGAAAACCATTCCCATCAACATAGTTCACATCCTCTTCTTCAATCTCATCTTGTCTAGACTCTATTGCCTCTACTTTTGCAAAAGTGACTTGTTTCCTGAGAAATTTCTGAACACTATCCAGTTTTGCCTTGACTTCTTCAATATGTTCCTTGTTCAATGCTGCAGTTGATTTCTTTCTCTCAAAGTCTATGTTCTTGGTGCTGCTGTTGGATGTCAGATTCTCAATCAATCTTGTAGCTTCTTCAGGACTCCTGGTATTGAAATTTCCTTCACTAGCTGTGTCCAAGGCCATCTGGTATTGTAATCCAATACCTTTAAAGAAAGTGCTGAAAAGCTGCACTTTGTTGAACCCATGATATGGACAATCTCTCTTGTATGATTTGAATCTGATCTAGGAGTTTCTGAAAGATTCTGAAGGGTCATGTGAAAAAAATAGCAATCTTGCTCAGGTCTTCTACTCTTGCGTTGTCAAAGAAGTTATGCAAGAAGGTGTTCTTGATATCAGTCCAGGATGTCAGGGATCTTGGTGGTAACTGCTTGAGCCAATATGAAGCTTCTCCAGCAAGTGAGTACTTGAAGAGCTTACAAAAGAGAGAATCTTCAGGGGTTCCATTGGCTTTAATAATAGTCACTAGATCCTCAAATCACTCCAGATGATCCATAGGGTGCTCATGTCGCAACCCATGGTAGGGTGTCTGTGCTAGCTATAAGTCCGAAGAAGGCGGGCATGATTTTAAAATCGTGTCTCTGAAAAGCTGGAGGATGAATTGCGGATCTGTTGGCGTAGAACTGGTCTGAACGGTTGTAGTCAGCTAGTGTTCTCTGAGCAGCTTGGGCATTAGCTTCAGGTTGAGCTACTGCGGCGTTTGCTTCTGCTTCGGTATCAGGGATTATGGTCCCCTGATCATCTATCTTCTTACATGCTGCATCACACAGTGACCGTCAGGATCATGTAGGTCTTCATTCTCATCCTTAACCAATATTAATGTCTCAACCATTTGAACTCGTCTGCTTCCGTCGATCGATGTGGGTAAGTTTCTGTCGATCGGTGCGGGTAAGTTGCTGTCGATCGATGGTAAGTGATCAGTGTCGGTCGATACTAGAGTTCGGATGTTGATCGATACGGTCCGTGAAGAAGTGTTGGTCAACGCGGTACATGTGATGTAGATCAATGCTTGTCGTATTTCTTTGCGGATTGTACGTTCAAGTCTGTCGGGTCAGAGAATGCTAGTTTTTGTCATTTATTGCTCCTGGTGCTTCTTTGCATTTATCTGGAAAACAAAGGAAAAGAAAAATTAGTAACTTGAAAAGTAGTAACAAACCTAGACTAAATCATAGGAATTAAATCTAATGGCAATCAATGCTCCCCGGCAACGACGCCAAATTTGACATGCTTGTGTTTATTGTTCTAGCAGAGTATAAATATCCTCAACAATTAACTATCAAATAAACCCTAATCTTAATACACAAAACAATAGTCTTGTCAACAGAGATCATGTGTGGTACTTAGGGATCCAATCCACATAGAGAAATGGCACACAAAAGATTTCTTATTTTTAAAGATTAAGATAGGTAAATATATATATATCAGATGAGAACAATCAATTAAGGAAATATTCCTTATCAAGAGGTATGGATGCAATATTTAAATATGCTACTAATGCAAATATGGAAGTATGCTAATGATAGAAATATGGAAATATGTTATTAATTAATTGGATTTAAATGTAAATGTAAATATGCTAAGTCTATGGTTTCAAACCTAATGAATTATAGGGAATAGGGAGCACAGAAATGTAAATATACTAAAACTCAAATGTTAACTATTTTGGCCCTTTTAACTTCAACTCTCGTATCCGAGCAAAAGGAAAGACCATCGATCGCGGCTAAGGCCTGATGTCGATCGACGGTGAAATCAGAAGGAAGTGTGGGGCAAGATTTGTTAAGTCCACCAGACTTATTAGACCAGCTCTCGCATGCACCTAACAACCTACTCTCGTAGTTGTCCATGTCCTATCTTCGAGATCCTAGTTTGCTACTCTAGAATGCAAGCATTAAGCACAACTCAATTGATGGATATTAACTTAACCTAGCAATCCTACCTTTGGGCTAATCAATGATTGCTATCATTCAACCTTAAATCTAGTTTGATAACTACTCAAACATGATCTTTGTCACATAAATCATAGATAAAATAGATGTAGAATATAAATTAAATAAAAACCAAATGAGTTCCAGGAGGACTTGAAGGAGTTCCTCCTTGCTCTCCTAACCCTAATACAAAATGATAGAATAATAATAATGCAATGGAATTGTTCTTCTCTTTCTGTCTCTCCTTAAGACATAAATATAAAATGCTAAACTTAGGTCAAAACTCTTCCAGTGCATTTTTGTTATTATGACTTGGGCTTGAAATCTATTGTCTGCGAGTTGGATGTCGATCGATTGCAGGTGTGCTGCATCGATCGTCCTTAGTCTTCAATCATCGGTCGACTCCAAGTATGTGTCGGCGATCGATGGCTTATTTGACTCCTTAAATGATCAGCTACGGATTCTTCTCCTCTAAATGCTCCAAAAGCTCCAAGTATCTCATATATCTCTAAAACGTTCATGGACCTGTAAATACTCTAAAAACAAGTCTAGACACACATGATAGACCCTAAATGGAGCCTATAACATGGTTTAAAACTGGTACGAAATAGGCTATATCAGGGTCATATGTAATTTACCTACCACTCGCTTCCAACGATGTGTGATCAATCATTTCTGAATTATAATAACGTGGTCACAAAAATTTTTCCTACCCCTCTGTATCTTTCAGGAAATCATCTCAAGTCTATTCTACTTATAGATGCTGAAGAGAGGGGAAAGGGAAATCAAAAACACACAGACTCTAATATCTTTCAGACTTGCAGGAGGACTCCGATCCAATGTATACCAAACCCTAAAACAAGCGAGTAAAGTTGATTAAGGTTGGAAATCAGCTTTGGTTTCTCCAGGCATTCTCAGTAGGTGTGGATGTTAGTGGTAGATGACACTATGGTGTTTCCATCTAATACATCATGCAGTCAATAAATCTAGATGGTGCTAGAGAGTGGTTAGAGAAGCAATAAAATTATAATTAGATCATTATATGTTTCTTGAATCAATAAAAACTTAGTAAAAATCAATAAACTTAAAATAAAGCACACATATCAGTAAACCTCTCCCCAGATTTAAACAACATTGTCACCAGTGTTATCCATTCAAAGATTGGTGAGAACATAAATCAAAAGTACATAATTCAACAAGGACGAACGATAAACCTGCTCACTTGGTATGAGTGTCGATCTATACAGTTAAGTGGTGATCAATTCGCTACTGGTGAAGTTCTGTCGATCGATACCGGCCGGTCCTATCGGTTGATTCTTAGTGCAATCGTCTCCTCGGATCTCTTTTTCTTAAACTGTAATAAAGTAAATACGAAATATCAGTAAAAATTAAAATAAAACTAAGTCAAAAACTTACCAATGGATTGCCTCCCATTAAGCATTTTGTTACAGTCATTTAGCTTGACTTTCGGAGGTGTTTGGCTAGTATTGAGGTAATTGACTACTTGTTGGAAAACAAGTGTCAACATTCTCTTTGTTCATCTTGAACCAAGTACCAACAAATCTCTTGATTGCTTCTTCACCTCTGGTTATGTGGTCTTGCTGTCTGTGAATAGTCTCATGAGCAGATCTATTATCAGTTTCAGTGCCTTCATCTGTCCTTCCAATGCTGCAACATGGTTGAAGAGAGGAAAATAGATATTATCTATATGTATATAGAACTCGTCGAACAGCTTATCTCTAGATGCCAAGATGTTACTAAGGAGTTCATCGATGTTATCTTTGTTGTATGACATAATAGGCAAGTGAGGTGGCAGAGGGTGAACTTCAGGCATCTGAAAACATCCCTCATATTGTGGTAAACTCAGATACTTTCCTCTTGGTCTATCTGCCATCTCTAGTATTGCTTTTATATCCTCCTTAGAAACATTGATGATCCTTCCATCCAGTGCATGTGCATTGCCATCTTTATCTTTGTATACTCCATATTCATATGGCTGCACTACACGGATTTTTCTCCTTGAAGGTGAAGCAGTCTCAACCGCAAAATTTTTGTGGTATTAGTCATTCTCCCAAATGCCGATCGATGCTCCAACTTGCTCGTCGATCGTTGCATCAGATTTCCTGTCGATCGATGGTTCTGTTTGGTGTCGGTCGATGCTTCTAAATCTGATTTGCGTTCTGCGCCTGAATCGGAATAACAAACTCATATGAAACCTGGATCATCTCCTATCTCAATGTAAGGTGTCTGTGTCTTGACAACTCTCACAGGACCATAGTAGACATGAGGGTCTATGAGTGTCAGGCATAACTGATTTGTCTGCATGTTGTAAACTTCTCCTACAGTAGCCATGAAAGCTCCCCCAAGTAATTGAGAAGAATTCAAGTCTATCTTGATATTCGTCATATGAAAGTCTATTGGAACTAGGGCATTGTCAATTTCCACTTGAAGATTTCTGATGATTCCTTCTGAATTCACTTTGGAGCAATCAACAAAAGTGAATGAATCCTCAGAAGGCTCTATCATCAGACCCAGCTGGTCTGCTATCACTTTAGATAGGATAATGACTGAAGAACCTGTATCACATAGTGCACCAGGATAGTCAATGCCTCCTATCAAGCATGGAACCACAAACTTCCCACGATCACTCTTCTTCTTCAGTGAAATCATTTGATACATCTTATCTCTGGCCTAATGAAACATTCTATCAACGTCTTTTTCAGTCTCGTTGGTCTCTCTGAAAAACATCCACAATCTGTTGGTAAAGTAGGCCTCATCGAATGGCTTGTCAATATGATCTTTACTACCTTTTTTGTGAAGCTATCCATCTTTTTTCTCAATAGCTCCTCTCTTAATATGCTTTGGAACCTTTTATTTTCTTCTCCTCCAAGTATGTCCCTCAATAGCCTGGTCAATGATTTGCTGCATCTTCAGTTTGCTGGACGTTGTCGTGAACTGGTGTTGCTGAAGGTTTAGATGGGTTTCTGAGTGCATTTAGTATGGCTACATCGATGCTTGGTAACACACTCAATAAGTGAAAGGCGGGTGTCGATTGCTGCTGGAGAACTCCTGTTGATCGTCGCCTAACTGCTGCTTTCGATCGGTGATTGATTGCTGCTGCCGATCGATATCTTTTGTGGTCACACGGTAGGGCTGGGGTGGATGAGGGTGTCGAGCTGTGAACTCTTTATGCGTCATGATCCTTACTGTCTCATACGATCCAACTGACTCCATTGGTGGTGTCGATCGATTCTCAACAGGGTGTGTCGATCGGTGTTCATCTAATGACGTCGGTCAGTCCTCCTTTCATGGTGTCGATCGACACTAATGTGAACTGTCGAAACTGATCAAGCTCTCAACTTCAAAGTCGCCCTCTTTAAGAATCTCATGTTTAACCACTTGCCAGAATTATCATCTATTATGGCACTCACTTGGTGTTTCAATGCTTCCTCTCATTTGCCTTTAACTAAGGCTTTCTGCTTCTTAACAACTTCTCATGTCTGAACCACCTGCATCTCCAACTTCTTCACATGTGTGCTCAAAGCTTCAAACTTAGTATTCAGGTTAATGTAGACAACATATATCTCCCCATTGAAATCCATTATCAGCGTCTGCTGACCCTCAAGAACATGATCAATCATTGCTTCTATCTTGCTTTCTTGAGTCTGTGGTGGTGGATTTTGATAATAAGAATTCTCATAAGTTATGTTGTTGTGTCTGATGTTGTTGTTGTTGTTGTAGGGTTTCTAGTACTGTGAATTCTGGTTGTAATTACTCCTTTGTCCATTGCCATAGAGTTTTCCGATGCCTCCTTGATTTCCAGACCTCTAATTCTGAAAACTAGTACCACTAGTGAAGTTCACATCCTTCTCGTCGCCTTTGTCACTAACGACGTCTACAGCTTCTACATCCTCTGCAAAGCTAACATGCTTCTTAAGAAGCTTGTGAACACTGTCCAACTTGGCCTTAACATAATCCATCTGCTCCTTTCCAAACACAATGTCAAATTATTCCTCTCTAAGTCAGTGTTTTGGTGCTATTGCTAGATGCCAAGTTCTCTATAAGTCTCACAGTTTCTTCTGGATTCCTAGTGTTGAATTTTCCCTCACTAGCAGTGCCAAGAGCTATCTAATATGCCAGTGCTAAGCCTCTGAGGAAAGTGCCAAACAGCTGCACTTCATTGAATACATGGTGTTAACAATCCCCCTAATATCACTTGAATCTGATCTATGAGCTTCTGAAAGACTTTGCAGGCTCCTGTATAAATGTAGCAATTTTGCTCCTCAAGTCCTTAGTACGTGCGTCATCAAAGAAATTACGCAAGAATGCGTACTTTAATTCAGTCCATGATGTAAGAGATCTTGGCGGTAACTGCTTAAGCCAGTGCAAAGCATCTCCATAAAGTGACTTGAAGAGCTTGAAAAGCAGATAGTCCTCAAGACTCCATCAGTCCAAAGGATGCTCATGTGGGAGACCATGGTAAGGTATTTGTCCCACTAATGTAAAGTACTGAGGCTTCATCTCGAAATCGTTCCTCTAGAAAGCTGGAGGACAAATAGAAGATATGTTGGCGTAGTATTGATCTAAACAGTTGTAGTCAGCAAAAGTTCTGGGTCAAGCAGCCTGAACAGTATCATCAACTACAACTTAAGAATTGGCTGGTGTTATCAGCAACAGCACTTTGTTGATTACCTTCTAATGGATCAGGGATTACAGTCCCTTAATCATCTATCCTCTGACCTCCTGCATTATGCAGGTGACCATCCTGGTAATGCAGGTTTCCACTCTCGTCCATTATAAGAACTAGAGTTGCAATCATGTCTTCTTGCGGATTAGTGTTGATCAGCGTTTGTTGAGAAGTGTCGATTGATCTCCAAGAAATGTTGGTCGACAAGTGTCGGTCGACGTCTGCTGACAAGTATTGGTCAATGCACTGGTGTTGTTGTCGATCGATGTAATGCATTTCTCTCTGCGAAATGAGCATTCCGGACATGCAGGATATGAGAAAATTAGTGGTTATTCCTTGTTGCTTCTGGTACTGTTTGGCATGCACCTGAAAGACAAGAATTTTTTTTATGAGAATAACTTAAAAAGTAAAATAACCTAGACTAAATCAAACAAATTGAGTATAATGGTGAATCCAATGCTCCCTCGCAACAGCACCAAATTTGATATCACTTAAATTACCCTAAGGAGATTCAGTTGTAGTACTTAGGGATCGAATTCACAAAGAGCGTGGGCACACAATAAACTCAAACAGTCACAACTAAGCTAGGTAATTACATATGAAAACGGTAAATGGTTCAGGCGATCATGATTATAGAAATATAGAAGTTAAAGGTGTGTGTATGATATTCTAGAACTCGAACTCTAATGTATAGAAATCTAGCTATCACATGTGAGTCTAATAATTATCTAAGTTCAGTATTCTTGCTTTCCTTTGTGAACACAGAGTGATTATCGATAGTTGCTACCTTTCTAGCGTCGATCGACGGTACCCTAGATCGGGTTTATGGTGCTATCCGATAGGTTCACTAAACTTCGTAGAACAGCTTTTCGCATGTATCTAGCAACCTAACTCAAAAGAATCAATTCAGGTGAAGAACCTACCGTCATAGTTGTCTAAAATCCTAATATTAGGGTTCTAGTTAGCTTCTCTAAAACATAAGCAGTAAGAACAACTCTATTGATTGATATCTCTATCACCTTAGCAATTCTATAGTTTTCGCTAATCCTTCATAACCCTAAATCTAACAAGGTGAATCTACTCAAACATTATCCAGCAAGACATGATAATAAACTGAATCAAATGCATAAATAGAATAAGGTAGAAAACTGGAGTTCTAATATAAGCTTTGAATGAGCCTTGTATCTTTTATCCAAACTAATAAAAACCCTAAAAATGTGTGTTGTGTATGAAAGAAAAGTGTGTGTTTCCTAATACAATGGCAGAGGACTTAAATATTAGGTTAAAATAGTACATGGACAGTCTTGTAATTATGTGGATCTTTGGGCTTAAGTCCGCCAAGAATCAAGTCGGGCCTCTCGCGCTTCACTGTTGATTGTCGACAAGAGAGTTTTGTCGATCGAC
Source organism: Sinapis alba (assembly GCA_012274485.2). Lineage (NCBI taxonomy): Eukaryota > Viridiplantae > Streptophyta > Magnoliopsida > Brassicales > Brassicaceae > Sinapis > Sinapis alba. The sequence continues at coordinate 37,605 of MU105964.1, read as the reverse complement.
GATTGTCTCTAAATGTCGACTCTGGCAGGTTCCTTGAACAACTATGAGTTTCTTCTATCTTTATCTCCAAAATGCTCCATAATCACAAATTGCTCCAAAACATACATGAACCTGTAAAGACTCCAAAAGAACCCCAAAACATAATAAATAGACTCTAAAACAAATATATACCATGGCTAAAAACTGGTAAAATCCATGGTTTATCACTCGACCAGCTGGACGAAGCTCGGTTGGAGCTCAGGTAGAGTGGGTCAGCTCAATCAGCTGGATGGACTATGCACACCCCCAGACCTGAATAGGTCTGGTGGTACTGGTCATGGTTCGAGGAAACGTACTAGCTAGTCATATGACCAGAGGGCAAGCGTGCCATGACCTGAAATTACGTTAAGTACATTAGTATACTAAGACTTAACCAGAGAAGGAAGGAAACAAATTTGGACAAGCTGGACAAGTAGTACGACAGTTTGGTATCGAGTATGTGAAGCTCGGCGATGCTCGGTCTAAGATCAGTCTATCTCACACTAAGCTAGGTCATCTCCATGAGCTGGACCACTATCGCAGTCAGCTGGACCAGCTGGGAGTCAGCTCATCTCAACTGAGAGGAGTGTTAGTGTCTTGGGCAGTTGGGCTAGGTCGGGCAAAGGTTGGGTCAGATGGTGGGTCTTATGGTCCAGCCACTGGGCCAATGGCTTGGGTAGACCATAGGCTCAGTCCAGGGCCTTAGCAAAGGGCCCAAACCCATCTAGGATCTGCTAGTGGGTAGTTATAGGCGAATTGTTTCATGGGGAGGCAGTTAAGGCCGAAGAGATGCGATGGGACCAAAAGGTGCCCATTCTCTTACCAAATGGTGTTTCCTTGGCCAAGGCAGTTGCCCACACCTTTGTCTATGTATTGAGGACCCTGGGCACGAAAATGGACATCAGAATTCATTAGTTTTCTTAAGTAAACACAGAGAGAAAATCGAGAGAGAGAAAGAAAGAAAGAGATAGAGAAATCGATCATAAGGATCGATATTGTAAAGATCTAACCATGGCAAGTTTAAGATTGCTTGTGGAGAGACAAGTCCGACTGGAATGGATCCCAGACCCAAAGAGAAGTAGTTGGAGGAAGGCTTCAAGACTCCAGAACGTGCAAGCAAGGTTAGTGGCATGATCATCGGTTCATAGTCAAGACAATCGGATGGTCCGATTTGGTCTATAGCCTTGGGCGATTTGTGTATGTCCAATTCTGTTTACTTTTATGGTTTATATTCTTCTATTCTTCTATTTGTCTTTTTTGGATTGGTTATGAGGGTGTTGGTATCGGGTTTGACTTGTTATAGGCAAAGCCATGTTCGTTTGAAACCATACTCGCAAACCATGACCATATGCTGGATATGCTTGGTTTGATTGACCATGGCTTGAACTCGGTTCTGGTCTGGTGTGTTGTTCGATGTTGATGGATGCTATTGGAATCTAGTTGGGTTAATAATGGGGAAAAGACTTGGTCGGCCCAGTTGAGTGAATCCAGGCCTAATGGGCCAACACATGCGAATAGTGGAATCGACCATGTGACCGGTTCTATGGATTTTCGATTACAAGAGAAGACTTCCGATGGGTTATTTGTTCTGTAGGGGTGGTTGGATGAAAGACTAAAGAACCCAGAGGAATAGTTTTATGCAGGAACAAGGTCACTGACCTAAGGAAAGGAACCGGCCAGTCTATGTACTCAGTCGTGTGATCAATATGGACCATGGGCGGTCCGGTTTTGTGGTTTGGTGAGATGCGGTTGTACTTGGATTGGTTTCCAAGTTATGGCTGATTGATATATAAGATAAATGATAGAAGTTTAGGTATTTATACATAGGAACCGAATCATGCTTTGCTTGATCATTGATAGGATATTGGTTCATGTCTTGATACTTGTTGATATGTCTTTTCAGGAACTAAGGCTGATCGTGATAAAGCCAAGGAGCCATGAAGGCTCAGTCAGCGAGAAGTTGTGTGGTGTTTGGGTAGATCATGTTAGGAATGAACTTATGATAGCCTATAGTTCATCTTGGTTCTTTGTAAACGAATCTCAGTTCTTTTATTAACACAACCAATATACCCATTGTTTATACTTGTTGTTTGAATTGTGTATGAGTACATTTACAATGAAAATGACTAAGTAAAATAAATAAGACTTGAATATGAATCAAATACAAAGTAATGGTCTATGGTAAGGCCACGGGTCCATGTGGGTCTTGAACCTCAGGATCGGGCGTTGCAAGTTGGTATCAGAGCGGAGTTGATTCTAGGATAGTCTGGGTTATGGGGTAGAACATCACACACACTGGAGAGTCTTATGGTGAGGTTGGTCCGATTGCTTATCTTAGGGATTTGCGTGTTTTTGAATTCTATATACGGTGTGATCTAATGTGGTTTGAATCCTTAGCGTGGGAAAAAATAGAAAAGTTTCGAAAAAGTAAGAAGGTGGTTGGAGAAGCAAGCCAAGCGGCTGCGAAAGAGGTTAACCCAACCGTGCTCTCGACCCAGCGGGTCGAGGGTGAGATCGGAGGAGGTTTACCAACGGATCCAACCAACCTTGCTGTATTACATGTTGATGGATGTGATGGACATCAGCAAACAGGGCGTGAAGGATAAGGAGAGTCTTCTAACGCCAAACATCAAAAGGACCCGGATGATAGGGTGGATGATGATGCCACAAGGCAAGAGAATCAGGCGACCGAACCGTCCCTAAAGGAGGTTTTGGAGGCCATGAAGCTAATGGGGAATCAGATGGTTGCCATGACCCAGGTAGTTACACCGCTGGTGAACTCATCTGTGGGATGGGGTACACCTAATGCTTCGCCCATAGGCAATGGTCGGGTCCGAGAGACTGCCAAGGTTGTTAAAATCAATCCCCCAACAAGGGTTGGTAGGAAGGTCGATTACTTGAGTGACTTGGAGCACATATCCCATTTGGGAACCAAACACTTTTCAGGTAGCATCGATCCGATTGAGGCGGACAAGTGGAGAAGCCGGTTGGTCCGGAACTTCAAGTCTACTCGTTGCCCGGAGGATTATCAGAAGGATATTGCGGTTCACTTCCTAGAAGGGGACATGCACAACTGGTGTCTGTTTGTGGATAAGCGCACCAGCGGGAACCTTAGGGATTTCCCTGATTTTGAAGTGGAGTTCAACCGGAAGTACTTCCCTGCTGCAGCGTGGGACAGGTTGGAGGCCAAGTTTTTTGACTTGACCCAGGGCCGCAGGAAGGTAATGGAGTACGAGGAATAATTCAACTGACTAAGACGGTTTGTGGGTAAGGAGTTGGAGGACGAAGCGGTTAAGGTTCGTCGATTCATTCGCGGTCTGCGAATTGAGCTGACCACCCAATGCTCGATCTGCACCTTCCATACCATAGCTGAGTTAGTCGAGAGGATGGCGATGTTGGAAACCAATCTGCACGAAGAGGCTAGAATTAGGTCACATACCAAGTCTACTTCGTCCAGTGGTGCCAATGATCCCAAGAGGAAATGAGACCTGGCCAACTAGGGTAAATCCTTGAGTGCTAGGTCCGCATGTACTAAGTGTGGTCGGACTCACATTTTGAGTGTTGGAAGTCCATGGGAGCTTGCGGTCAATGCGGCAGCAAGGAACATGCGACTCGGGATTTCCGTCAACCCAGTTATGGGCAGGGTAAACCCTCTAGTGATGATACCAGGACTTGCTTCCGATGCGGTAAGGGTGGACATCTCATAAGAGACTGTCCACAATCGCAGACGGGGCAAGGATCGGGACATAAAGATCTTGGTAGGACGACCCAAAGCAGAGGTCCAACTACAACACCTCGAGTGTATGAGTTGTCCAAGGACAACAAGGATGGAGGATCATACGACGCAGTTACGGGTAACATTCTTGACTTATCTTTTAAAATATTTAAAGCATTGCATGGTGTGAAACCTGGAAATGTAGATGCTTAGAAATGGGTCTCATGTAGGGACCCTAGAAATTGGTGATGTGGAAACACACATGCTTTTCGATTCAGGGGCTACACATAGTTTTACGAGTCCAGAACTGATCGGAAAGGGATTGTTCCATGTGGGAATTGGGGAATGTGGCAGGATAGTGAATGCTGCCGGTGGGCAAGTGATGCATTCGCTAGGACTGGTTGAAAGCATTCCTGTGTTGATCCAGAACAGGAAAATGCATGTGGATCTTATTGTTGTCCCCCTAAAGAATTACAAGGTAATCTTAGGTATGGACTGGTTCGGGAAGTATCTGGCCACCATAGACTGCCACAGTGTTTGTGTTTGTTTTAAGGGTTGGGATGGACCCCCGAAAACGTTCCAAGGAAAAGAACCGGCTTCTGGATTCTTTGTGGTATCAGCAGTTTGTGCAGAAAGGATGCTGAAACGAGGTTGCGAGGCGTATCTAGCCACAATCGCCACAAAGGGAGTAGAAAGGGGTGGTGACCCAGACGGGATTCCGTTGGTCAATGAGTTTGCGGATGTGTTTCAGTTACTACATGGCTTACCCCCTGATAGGTATGATCCATTTACAATAGAACTAGAACAAGGAACGGCTCCATTGTCTAAAAGCGCCTACCGCATGGCTCATGTCGAAATGGCCAAGCTCAAAAAGCAATTAGAAGAATTGCTAGCTAAAGGATTCATATTGTCAAGTAGTTCGCCGTGGGCAGCACCCGTTCTTTTAGTGAAAAAGAAGGACGGGAGCTTTCGGTTGTGTATTGACTATCGGGGGTTAAACCGGGTTACAGTGAAAAACAAGTACCCCTTACCTCGGATAAATGAGTTACTAGATCAGATTTGTGGTGCGAAATGGTTTTCCAACAAGTGCACCAGTCCTAGTTCTTCTCATGACTTAAGGACATGTTGACTAGTGCACCAGTCCTAGTTCTTCCGGAGGCCGACCAACAATATGTGGTCTACGCGGATGCATCCTTAATTAGACTAGGTTGCATGTTGACACAACATGGGAAGGTAACAGCCTACGCTTCTAGGCAGCTAAAGAAGCATGAAGGGAACTATCCTACCTACGACCTAGAAATGGCTGCGGTGGTGTTCACCTTGATAATTTGGAGATCATACTTGTATGGTGCCAACGTGCAAGTACTTACAAACCATAAAAGTCTGAAGTACATATTCACCCAGCCTGAGTTAAACCTGAGGGAAAGGATTTGGATGGAGTTCGTAGTAGATTATGATGTGGACATTGCTTACCATCCGGGCAAGGCTAATCTAGTGGCAGATGCCTTGACCCTTGGTGCTACCAAGATGTACCACGATCTTAATAGATACTATCATTGGATACGTATGAAGGCTGATGTGGCCTAACGGGTGGCTAAGTGTCCCACTTTCCAACTCATCAAGGCCGAACATCAGGTTCTAGAGGGTTACTTCAGAGTTTGCCAATTCCAGAGTGGAAGTGGGATCACATCACAATGGATTTCCTGACTGAGTTTCCTACGACCACAAACATGAAGGATGCGGTTTGGATCATAGTAGATCGCTTGACTAAATCAGCACACTTCCTGTCCATCAGAAAAACTGATGGTGTCGACTAGATCGTACATAAGTACTTAGATGAGATTGTGCGGTTGCATAGAATACCGGCCAGCATTGTCTCGGACAGGGACTCAAGGTTTACTTCTAATTTCTGGCTACCTATTCAAAAGGCCCTAGGAACAAGTGTACACATGAGTACAGCCTATCATCCGCAAACAGATGGTCAGTCAGAACGTACCATTCAAACGTTGGAAGACATGTTGCGAGCATGTGTCTTGGACTGGGGTGATTCCTGGGAAAGACACTTACCTTTAGTGGAATTTGCTTACAGAAATAGTTTTCACTTGAGTATAGGCATGTAGCATTATGAGGCTTTGTATGGGCGACCATGCCGGAAACCTTTATGCTGGACCCAAGTGGGGCAGCGCAGCATACTGGATCCAGAGATTGTGGACGAAACCACAAAGAAGATCAAATTTGTATGGGACAGGATGAGAGAACCCAGAATCGGCATAAGAACTACGTAGATCGAAGAAGAAAATATCTGGAGTTCGAGGACGGTGACTTGGTGTATCTCAAAATGATCACTTTCAAAGGAAGGTCAAAGGTTTCTAGAAGAAGGAAACTCGACCCAAGATATCTGGGTTCGTTTAAGATCATTGAAATGGTGGGTAAAGTGGCATAAAAACTGGACTTTCCTTCTAAGATGAAAGCGTTCCATAATGTGTTCCATGTGTCTCAACTCCGGAAGTGCTTGACGGATCAAGATAGTCAAACCAGAAATTCCTACTAGTAAGAACTTGACCTTAGAGTTAATGCTAATTCAAATCGTAGACAGGATGGAAAAAGCAACGAGAAAGAAAACAATTCAGATGGTCAAGGTTATCTGAGATTGTAATGGAAGAGAGGAAGGAACTTGGGAAACTGAAGCCAGATGAAGGCTGATTTTCCTAAGTGGTTTGATCAATTTCTAGACACAGAAACATTTGACTCGGATTCGAGGACAAATCCATTTCAAGTGGGGGAGACTTGTCACACCTCCAGACCTGAGTAGGTCCGGTGAGATGGGTCATGGTTCGATGAAACGAACTAGCCGGTCAGATGACCAAAGGGCAAGCGTGCCATGACCTGAAAATAGGATTAAGTACATTAGTATACTAAGACTTAACCTGAGTAGGTCCGGTGGGACGGGTGGTCATGGTTCGAGGAAACAAACTAGCCGGTCATATGACCTGAGGGTAAGCGTTCCATGACCTTAAAATAGGGTTAAGTACATTAGTATACTAAGAATTAACCAGAGAAGGAAGGATACAAATTTGGATAAGTTGGACGAGTAGTATGACAATTTGGTATCGAGTTTGTGAAGCTCGACCTGCTGGGCGATGCTCGGTCTAAGCTCTGTCTAGCTCACACTAAGCTAGGTAAGATACATGATCTGGACCACTAGCTCAGTCAGATGGACCTGCTGGGAGACAGCTCATCTCAGCTGGGAGGAGTGTTAGGGTCTTGGGCAGTTGGGCTAGGTCGGAAAAAGGTTGGGTCAGTCGGTTGGGTCTTGTGGTCCAGCCATTGGGCCAAAGGCTTGAGCAGTCCATAGGCTCGGTCCAGGGCCTTAGCATATGGTCCAAACCCATATAGGATCTGCTAGTGGGTAGTTATAGGTGAATGGTTGCATGGGGAGGCAGTTAAGGCCTAAGAGATGCGATGGGCCCAGAAGCTGCCCATTCGCTTACCAAATGGTGTCTCCTTGGAAAAGACAGTTGCCCACGCCTTTGTCTATATATTGAGGACCCTGGGAACGAAAATGGACATCAGAATTCATTAGTTTTCTTAAGTAAACACAGAGACAAAGTCGAAAGAGAGAAAGAAAGAAAGAGAGAGAGAGAGAGAGAGAGAGAGAGAGAGAGAGAGAGAGAGAGAGAGAGAGAGAGAGAGAGAGAGAGAGAGAGAGAGAGAGAGNAGAAGGTTAGGATCGATTGTGGCGAGACAAGGCCGAGTGGAATGGATCCCAGAGCCAAAGAGAAGGAGTTTGAGGAAGGCTCCAAGACTCCAGAACGTGCAAGCAAGGTTAGTGGCATGATCATCGGTTCATAGTCAAGACAATCGGATGGTCCGATTTTGTCTATGGCCTTGGGCGATTGGTTTATGTCCAATAATCTTTACTTTTATGATTTCTATTCTTCTCTTCTTCTATTTTCTCTGTATTTGCGGATTGATTATGAGGGTGTTAGTATCGGATTTGACTTGGTATAGGCGAAGCCATGTCCGTTTGAAACCATACTCGCAAACCATGACCATATGCCGGATCTGCTTGGTTCGATTGACCATGGCTTGAACTCGGTTCTGGTCTGGTGTATCGTTCGATGTTGATGGATGCTATTTGGCTCTTGTTGGGTTAATAATGGGCCAAAGAATTGGTCATCCCAGTTGATGAATCCAGGCCCAATGGACCAACATACGCGAATGGTGGAATCGACCATGTGATCGGTTCTATGGATTTGCGATTACAAGAGAAGACTTCCGATGGGTTTTTTGGTCTGTGGGGGATGGTTGGCTGAATTACTAAAGAACCCATAGGAGTTGTTTTATCCAGGAACAAGGTCATTCACCTAAGGAAAGGAACCGGCCAGTCCGTGTACTCAGTCGTGTGATCGATATGGATCATGGGCGGTCCGGTTATGTGGTTTGGTGAAATGCGGTTGTACTTGGAATTGTGTCCAAGTTATGGCCGATTGATATAAGATAAATAGTAAAGGTTTAGGTATTTGGAAATAGGAACCAAACCATGCTTTGCTAGATCATTGATAGGATATCGGTTCATGTCTTGATACTTATTGATATGTGTTTTCAGGAACTAAGGCTGATCATGATTAAGCGAAGGAGCCATGAAGGCTCAGTCAGCAAGAAGTTGTGTGGTGTTTGGGTAGATCATGTTAGGAATGAACTTATTGTAGCCTATAGTGCAAGTCGGTTCTTTGTAAACGAATCTCAGTTCTTTTATTAATACAACCGATTTACCCATTGTTTATACTTGTTGTTTGAATTGCTTATGAGTACATTTAAAATGAAAATGACTAAGTAAAAAGTAATGGTCTATGGTAAGGCCGCGGGTCCATATGGGTCTTTAACCTCAGTATCGGGCGTTACAGACTAGCTCACTCAGCTGGGTCGGCTAGGGATCAGGTCAATTCAGCTGGACTGAGTGTTAGGGTGTTGGAACTTGGGCCTGGTGTGGATTGTGGTCGGGACATATGGTCGACGACCCAAGGTGGTTATGGGACAGTGGGCTCTTGTGATCGGGCCATGGGCTTGGGTAGTTGGTTTGGGCTTCGGTTGGACTTGGCTAGGAGTGTTTGGGCAGGCCAGGGGCATCTGGTAACTTTCATGGTAAAAAGGCTGTTATCTGGACCATTGATAAAATCAATGGCCAAAACTGATGCCGAAGAGGTGCAACCCTTGGAAAGGTAACTGCTTTTCTTCCTATAAAAGGAAGGGGAGTCTGTGTTTTTTCAGGCACGCCTGGCCTTCCTTCAACACCCTTCAACATAATGAAATACAGATAGAAAAAGAGAGATGGCCGGATTGAACAATCCAAGGCCGAGATGTGCATGAAGTCAAGAAGGAGACTATTTTGTGGGAGATCAATGGGAAAGTTATGCACGGCCCATTGATGGGTTTTGATCATTGTTGACAACACCCAAGGCCTTCTTCGGAGCCTTAGAACACACGCATATGACCAAGAGAGAAGAGAGAAGGCCAGACTTTCCTTATATGGCCTAGACAGTCTTAAGGTGGATGTCCGTGGAGAGACAGTTTCATGGGAGTTCAAGGGAAGAGATGCACGGCCTATGTATGGATCATATCATTATTAGAAAGTACATGATAAGGCTTGATAAAAGCATGAATAAGAGGAGAATGGTCATTCATGATAAAGGAAGTAAATAAGGTCTTACACAATCAAGTATAAGGTAACCGATTTATGATTACTTCTCAAATTACATTTCTGTCTTTTGTACGAACGATCATGGCAAAGAAGGAAACGCCCCTTGAAGACAATATATTGTGATGTGATCTAAGGATCCAAGACCTTGAGGAACGGATCAGATCATAGTTGATCTAACTAGTCCATATGGGATGATAGTTAGATGTTACACATCGGATAGTGATTCATGGCGGATCATGGGTTGGTGTTGGGTTCGATCATGATATGAATCATTGATCTGGCTCATGGAGGAATTATACGTGGGTCCTAGTATATGGGGAACCGTGTGGAGTGAAAATTCTAGTCGTTTGGAATAAGAAAAAAAAGAATTGGAGAAACATGTGTTGCTCATGTGGAGTGATGGTCGAATGTGATGCATCAGCCATACTTCATTGAGAAGTCATGATGCATGAGTTTGGGTTGATTACGAATTGACTCAAAGGAACGTGATCTATGGCTGGGCTTGAGTATCCAAGATTCAGGGCCAAAGGTGAAGAGTAACCTTTCACCAAGGTGGTTATTCATGACAGTTATCCAAGTAAGCAAAAACTGTTGTAAGGTAAACTTAGCGCTTCCGAACCATGGTGTTGGGTTGGACGGTCAGTCATGTTCTTATTTGATTGTTGGCTGTCCGGTTGGCTCTTTAATCTCTAGCCCTGGGTGTTGGTTGGTCTATCGTTCATGTTCTTGTTTGATTGTTGGCCGGTGGATCGACCATATGTCTAGGATTCAGGGCCAAAGGTGAAGAGTAACCTTTCACCAAGGTGGTTATTCATGACAGTTATCCAAGTAAACAAAAACTGTTGTAAGGTAAACTTAATGGCCGCATGGCCTATGAGGGCTTATGATGGCTCACACTGTCAACCATAACCTGGACTTGGATTGATGGTATTATGAGTGTCCTAGCCAAGAGGCAAGAATTTCTTGAGAGGATGCGGCTTGTAACAATACAAAACAAGAGAGGACAATAGCCGCACAAGGAATGGTGGTCGAGCCATGTTCCACAGATGATCTGGATCGATGGTCTCGGCTGCCATATGACTGAAGGCTACGTTACTAAAGTTATAGTTACCATAGTGAATGCTAGATATCAACCTCGGTGTTGGTAAACTATGTGCAAAGGATTGGCTGAGAGGCATAAGGAAGAGTATGGCTAGTATTATGTGTCGTGGACCATAAGTACTGAGCCTAGGCGTGTTTATCATGGAGATTATGTTTGAGTATGGATGACCTAATCCATAGATGATGGATCAAGGTGTCGGATTTAACTTGATCAAAGGACGCATCAGTTGGTAAGAAGACTGGATTTAGTCCCATGGCCGGTCAGGTAAGGATGAAGACTCATCAGTTCTGAGTCATGTGGGGTGGTTGGTTGATTTACTTAGGATCTGATCGGGATGGTTAGTCCATAAGATGGACTTGGTACCATAGCCTATAAGTAAAAAGGATGTTGGATGGGGCATGAGCCAAGAAGGGCCAGATGCATATCATTAACCATTTGAAGACTTATTAAGGGTTACTTAAGTCTGTCGGGATGGTTGGTCAATGACTAAGTACCTAAAGGAGTTGTTAAATGCAGGAACAAAGCTAAAAGGAACTTAAGGAGATGAATGGCTAGTTCGTATTATTGAAGGACCGATGAGCTAACAAGCTCCGTGGATGTGGCAAAGGTAAGATCTAGCAATGGTTTCATAGATCTAGATAGAATTGTTTACGGGAATGGAACCTTGGATATGCATGACTTGAAACTTGTTAAGGATTGATCTATAAGTGGAATGGTAGTTATGAGAATTAACCAAGGCATAGACACATAGATCAGACAAGTGTTATACTGGGTTTAGATCAAAGATTAAGAAATAATATGCCGCTGCATATAAGTTGAAAGGGTCTAAGCTAGTAAATGACTAAGGCAGTCGTTACCTAGAATCTTAGATAAGAATCGTCCAAAGGACTTAATAAATTATAAGGATGAAAAAACAAAAGGTTCATCCGGTATGTGGTCTGAGCAACGTAAAGCTTCAACCACATCATAGACGGTGTAATAACCCTCCCGAAAGGGTAAAATGGTCGAGATCGACAAAGTCAAAATTTGGAGCCAACTTTTTGGGAATTACTTCGTATCAAAAATATATATATATTGGAGACATAATAATTCAGAAGATGGACGGGAATTAAGCAAGACGGGAAGCAAGCACGACAGGATAGAAGCATGACAGAAAACCCGAAGTTGGGCGAAAACCCTAATTTCGGTATTATGAAAATTCTCGGGGAAAACAGAGGCTCAGGAAATATTTTCCGTCAAGGTCAGAATTAATTTGGAGTCTATTAAAAATATTCATCACATCAGAACGGGAGCGGAAAAATATTCAGGATAGATTGCGGGTCGAAAATTCACCAGAAGAGTCAAAATCAGTCAAATGAACTGAGAAGCTCGAGGTGTCTCAACACATGGGTTCAGGACGTGGTATCAACCATATGATAAGCTATCTGTCTACAAAAGCTCAAGGTGTCGCCGTGCATGAAAGCAGCACATGCAGCTTGACATGCCGGAGCACGAGGTGTCGCAGCGCATGCAACCAAAGCATGTTGATCGACATGTGGCCGCTGTGGTGTTGCTTTGCATGCAACCAGGACGTGTATCAGACATCTGGAGAATGTGGTGCCACCTTGCATGCCATCCTAGTCATGCAGCCAGCCATGTGGAGCATGAGGTGTCGCCGTACATGCAACGGAAGCATGATGATGGACACGCAGGGGACGTTGTGTCGCAACGCATGGAGTGTGTGCATGCTGAGAGACATGTGGACGTGGAGGTGTATTCATGAATGGCCCTGAGACATGCATGATGGCATGTGGACGCCCGTGTGTCGCCGTGCATGCGACCGGAAGCATGCGGGCTGACACACAGTCGCCGGGTGTGGCTCGATATTACTCGCCGAAGGTTTCTATAAATACCCATGCCCTCCCTTCAGTTTCAGACATCCATTACACACCAAAAGAACTTGAAAAACATGGCTAGAGAGAGAGAGAGAGATAGAGAGAGAGAAAGAAGTCGTTTTAAGAGTGTAGTCATCTCTGAAGACCGATATTTCAGCGAGAAGTCGACTTCTGTCCAATCAAAGATTTTCTGTGATTGTTATGAGGAATCTCTGCCCAAATCAATTCGTCAAGGCCAGTCATATTATTTGATAATCAAGTGGAGGTGCTGTCCAGGGTTAGTTCAGTTTCACGGGTTTGGTTCAGTCGAGGTCACGGTTGGGTTTTGGCCAAGTCTTCTCCGATCAACCAGTTGCTTATCGGCAAAGAACACTGTGGGTTGGTTTCTTTGAATTTCACTTGGAATTTAGGATAGTTTACTGGTTATGCTTGAGTTCCACTTGGAACTTAGGATGGATCGAGTTGCATATAGATTAGAATTCTCACGCTATTGCATGATAGAGTCCTTAACGTTATTTATTAAACCGGACTCAGTTTAGCACCGGCTAAGCTGAGATTAAATGGAATTAAGTCTGAGTTAATAACCTGACTAGGACTAGGTTGCATCATGTTTTATGTTCTTGCGTGTTGATATGGTTGAGTGCAGGTTCCCGTTATCTTTAAGGATAGTTTCATAGCATAAGGCTTAACTATTTGGGTAACGGTTTGATTAAGTAGATTGCTTGTTAGATTAATTAAATGCTTTCTTGTTTAATTAATCTTGTTGATTGAGGTTAGTCAGATCTTGGTAAGGGAGTGACTAACTGGTTTATTTGATTAGTGTTTGTATTGTTGTTTAGTTTATTGATGGTAGTATTAGTGGTCCTAGGCCATATAGGCCGGATCACTTGTACGAGTTATTAGTGTTGTAGAGTTAACGTGTGGTGACATATAGCATAAGCGTAACCCGCCTTGCTAGTCATGTGTAGGAGTGATTAGTGTTTCCTCGAACTCATACCAGGCGGGTTTAAGGTAATCCCTTATTCGCGGGATCGAGAACACTCAGAGAGATGGGGTCATGGCCTATGGCTGAGTGGTGGAACAACGAGGTAGTGACCGGCAGTGACCCGAATGTACTGGGGCTGTCTCCCGGTGACTCGAAGGTACTATGGGATGCGATCGTTGTTTTACAACTGGCAGTGTCCTGAAGGTATTGGAGCTGTCTCGCGGTGAACAGAAGGTACTGTGGGCTGCGATCGGTTGAAAGTTCCTTCTCCTGGCCTTTGTGGTAGGGAGATAGGATATTGCCGAGGATTATGAGAAGGAAGACAAAGTCACAAGGGACCAGGTTAGAGTGTGTGTTGCGTTAGAGTGTCGTAAAGGGTTATGGAACCCTAGAGTAAGTGGTATCACTGAAATACGGTGTTACGAGTTAGAATTGAGTCGTAGTTAATAGTATATTATTATTATGATTGCAGTTGACTGATTTACTTGCAGGTTTCTAACATTGAGATATAATTTCGGATTTGGTACCGGATTAGGCTTGGTGTCTCTTTGACTATTGTCGATTGGTTGTTGACTTGTTTACATGCAGGTTCCCGTTACTTGAAGTTGGATTATGGCAGGAGGCCGAGTCTAACTTAGTAACGGTTTGTTTAGCCTTAGCTTTGATTGCTTGCTAGGGTTAGATTGATTGTTATTTTGGGTTGTTTGGGTTAGTTACTAGGTTGCGGGTAGAGGCCGTCAGCTCACCGAGTAACATTAGGTTACTCATCTAACTCTGTTGTCCTTTTTGCAGGTAGATTTAGGTAAGGATGATCGGATAGCTTGGTGTTGGACGTTAGGACAACTGGAGTAGATTTTCATGCCTTTTGTAAACGGTATTGTGAATTGTGTTTAGTTGACTCGCTTTGGCATTAGGTCGGGCGCCAGTCTTGTATTATTTTGATGTATGAATATTTCTTGAATCAATAAAGTATTTTTTATTCATGAGCATCATGAGTACTCTGATATTTGACTAGTCCGCTCTAGCACAACGTTAGGTTTTGGTACGGGTTGAAAAGCCTTAGGTCTTGATCTAACGTAAACGCTAACTCTTGGTACGGGTTGCAAAGCCTTAGGCCCTGACTTAGTGGGACGGGTAGTGGATAAACTAGTCTAAGTTACGAAGTAATTTTTGTGACTTATCTGGATTGTCCCTAGCCCGTCACGTAGCGCTTCCGGACCATGGTGTTGGGTTGGACGGTCAGTCATGTTCTTATTTGATTGTTGGCTGGCCGGTTGGCTCTTTCATCTCTAGCCCTGGGTGTTGGTTGGTTTATCGGTCATGTTCTTGTTTGATTATTGGCCGGTGGATCGATCATATGTCTAGGACGGTTCAGGGGTGTTACAGAGGTGGTATTAGAGCATGGTTTCGTCCATGCTTCCAGAACTCATGATTTAATCGGTTTTCATTTTTTTATCGAGTCAAAGAGAGTCACAAAAGGCATTTGGGAACCGGTCACGTCCAGCGGTAGGATTTATTTGTATAGGAACGAAGATTAGATAATGGAATCTTGAATTGGTAGGTTGCTGGGATATAATTGTTAGGTTGTTGGTTAGCATTGCTAGGTTGTTTGGTTAGCATTGCTAGGTTGATTGGTTAGTATTGTTGTTAGGTTGTTTATTAGTATTTGTTTAGTTAGTTGTGACTAACTTGCGTGTGTAGTGTTCTATTAAGTTTCAGCTAGTAAGTGTGTTCGTTGAACGAAACTTTAAGGATGGAAACCTTAAAGTGAAGGGAGTTCAAGGCCAAAAACCCAAACCCGAAGAGAAAGAGAAAAGATGGGATCAGAGGGACTGGACAGTGGTATGGACTGGACAAATGGCGACGAACAAGACTTTGTTGGAAAAAGACTTCATCAGTATCGTGGGAAATGAGTGTCATGGCAGAGTAAAAGAAAGAAGGCGACTCAGCGATCATTCAAGTGAAGAGATATGAAGAAGATTATGGCGACCTTGAGGAGGAAACTCAAGGGACAGTGGCAAGCAAAGTAAAGAGTTATGGAGATAAGTTGAGAATGAGTGAATCATGAGAATTCAAGAAGTGGAGAAAGGAAAGGATTCAAGCCTAAGGGGAATGCTATGGGATGTATCAAGATAGAGTCAGTTCAGAATCAGAGATCTAGATGAAGACCAAAGAAATCGAAGAAGACATCAAAGACAAACCAATGAAGAAACATATTGCTAGACAAATTTATCCAAGAAGAGAGTGTCATCAAAACTCATCAGGGAGGAACATATCAGAAAGCGGAGCAGTTGGCCATCTAAGAATTCAAGGACGAATTCTATTAAGGGGGGGGGGGGGAGAATGTAATAACCCTTCCGAAGGGGTAAAATAGTCGAGATCGACAAAGTCAAAATTTGGAGCCAACCTTTTGGCAATTATTTTGTATCAAAAATATATATTTTGGAGAAATAATAAGTCGAAAGCAAGACGGTAATTAAGCAGGATGGGAAGCAAGCATGACGGGAAGCAAGCACGACAGGATCAAAGCATGACGGGAAAACCCGAAGATGGGCGAAAACCCTAATTTTGGTATTATGAAAATTCTCGGGGAAGCCGCAGGATCGGGAAATATTTTCCGTCAAGGTCAGAATTTATTTGGAGTCTTTTAAAAATATTCATCGCATCAGAACAGGAGCGGAAAAATATTCGGGATAGATCGCGGGTCGAAAATTCACCGGAAGGGTCAAAATCAGTCAAATGAACCGAGAAGCTCGAGGTGTCTCAACACGGGTTCAGAACGTAGTGTCTACAATCTAATAAGTTATTTTTCTACATAAGATCGAGGTGTCACCGTGCATGGAAGCAGCACATGCAGCTTGACATGCCGGAGCACGAGGTATCGCATTGCATGCAACCGAAGCATGATGATCGACATGTGGCCCATATGGTGTTGCTTTGCATGCAACCAGGTCGTGTATCAGACATATGGAGGACGTGGTGTCACCTTGCATTCCATCCTGGTCATGCAGCCAGCCATGTGGAGCACGAGGTTTCGCCGTGCATGCAACCGAAGCATGATGATCGACACGCAGGAGACGTTGTGTCGCAACGCATGGAGTGTGTGCATGCTGAGGAACATGTGGACGTGGAGGTTTCTTCCTGCATGTCCCTGAGACATGCATGATGGCATGTGGACGCTCGTGTGTCGCCGTGAATGCAACTAGAAGCATGCGGGCAGACACACAGCCACCGGTGTGGCTCGATATTACTAGCCGAAGGTTTTATAAATACACATGCACTCCCTTCAGTTTCAAACATCCATTACACACCAAAAGAACTTTAACAACATGGCTATAGATAGAGAGAGAAAGAAAGAAGTCGTTTTAAGAGTGTAGTCATTTCTGAAGACCGATATTTCAGCGAGAAGGCGAGTTTGGTCCAATCGAAGATTTTCTGCGATTGTTATGCGGAAGCTCTGCCCAAATCAATTTGTCCATTCCAGTCATATTCTTTGATGATCAAGTGGAGGTGCTGTCCAGGGTTAGTTCAGTTCCACGGGTTTGGTTCAGTCGAGGTCACGGTTAGGTTTTGGCCAAGTCTTCTTCGATCAATCAGCTGTTTATCGGCAAAGAACACTGTGAGTTGGTTTCTTTGAATTCCACTTGGAATTTAGGATAGTTTACTGGTTATGCTTGAGTTCCACTTGGAACTTAGGATAGATCGAGTTACATATAGAGTAGAATTCTCATGCTATTGCATGATAGAGTCCTTAGGGTTATTTAATAAACCGGACGCAGTTTAGCACCGGCTAAGCTGAGATTAAATGGAATTAAGTCTGAGTTAATAACCTGACTAGAACTAGGACTAGGTTGCATCATGTTTTATGTTCTTACGTGTTGATATGGTTGAGTGCAGGTTCCCGTTATCTTTAAGGATAGTTTCATAGCAGGAGGCTTAACTATCTGGGTAACGGTTTGATTAAGTAGATTTCTTGTTAGATTAATTAAATGCTTTCTTGTTTAATTAATCTTGTTGATTGAGGTTAGTCAGCTCTTGGTAAGGGAGTGACTAACTGGTTTATTTGATTAGTGTTTGTATTGTTGTTTAGTTTCTTGATGGTAGTATTAGTGGTCCTAGGCCATATAGGCCGGATCACTTGTACGAGTTATTAGTGTTGTAGAGTTAACGTGTGGTGACATATAGCATAAGCGTAACCCGCCTTGCTAGGCATGTGTAGGAGTGATTAGTGTTTCCTCGAACTCGTACCTGACGGATTTAAGGTAATCCCTTATTCGCGAGATCGAGAACACTCAGAGAGACAGGGTCATGGCCTATGGTTGAGTAGTTGCACAACTAGGTAGTGACCGGTAGTGACCCGAATGTATTGGGGCTGTCTCGCGGTGACCCAAAGGTACTGTCGGATGCGATCGTTGTGTGACAACTGGTAGTGGCCCGAAGGTACTGGGGCTGTCTCGCGGTGACCCGAAGGTACTGTGGGCCGCGATTGGTTGAAAGTTCATTCTCCTGGCTTTTGTGGTAGGAAGATAGGATATTGCCGAGGATTATGAGGAGGAACACAAAGTCACAAGGGCCCAGGTTAGAGTGTGTGTTGCTTAGAGTGTCATAAAGGGTTATGGAACCCTAGAGTAAGTGGTAACACTAAAATACGGTGTTAAGAGTTAGAGTTGAGTCGTAGTTAATAGTATATTATTATTATAATTACGGTTGATTGATTTACTTGCAGGTTTCTAACATTGCGATCTAATTTCGGGTTTGGTACCGGAATAGGCTTGGTGTCTCTTTGACTATTGTCGATTGCTTGTTGACTTGTTTACATGCAGGTTATTGTTACCTGAAGTTAGATTTGGCAGGAGGCCGAGTCTAACTTAGTAACGGTTTGTTTAGCCTTAGCTTTGATTGCTTGCTAGGGTTAGATTGATTGTTATTTTGGGTTGTATGGGTTAGTTACTAGGTTGCGGGTAGAGGCCGCCATCTCACTGAGTAACATTAGGTTACTCATCCAAATCCGTTGTCCTTTTTGTAGGTAGATTTAGGTAAGGATGATCGGATAGCTTGGTGTTGGACGTTAGGACCACCGGAGTAGATTTTCATGCCTTTTGTAAACCATATTGTGAATTGTGTTTAGTTGACTCGATTTGGCATTGGGTCGGGCGCTAGTCTTGTATTATTTTGATGTTTGAATATTCCTTGAATCAATAAAATATTTGTTTTTCATGCGCATCATGAGTACTCTGATATTTGACTAGTCCGGTCTAGCACAACGTTAGGTCTTGGTAAGGGTTGAAAAGCCTTAGGTATTGATCTAACGGAAACGCTAATTCTTGGTACGGTTGCAAAGCCTTAGGTCCTGACTTAGTGGGACGGGTAGTGGATACACTGGTCTAAGTTACGGAGTGATTTTTGTGACTTAGCTGGATTGTCCCTAGCCCGTCACGTAGCGCTTTCGGACCATGGTGTTGGGTTGGACGGTCAGTCATGTTCTTGTTTGATTGTTGGCTGGCCGGTTGGCTCTTTCATCTCTAACCCTGGGTGTTGGTTGGTCTATCAGTCATGTTCTTGTTTGATTGTTAGCCGGTGGATCCACTATATGTCTAGGACGGTTCGGGGATGTTACAAATGGCCAGGATCGGGGTGTTACAATTCCCCCAGCCTTTAGAATGTCAGTTAGATTTTCAATGCATTTGCCATGTTCTCTATACTGGCTTCTGATATACCATGGATTTTACCACATTTAGAACATGGTATATGTCCTATATAGAGTCTATTATATTTTTTTGGAGTATGTTTTAGAGTGTTTTCAGGTTCAGGTAGGTTATGGAGAACTTTGGTGATTTTGGAACCTTTTTGAGGTGTAGAACTACACAGATGCGTCAGACGATTAGCTTTGGATGAGGTTTCCCATGGTGTGATTAAGCCCATCTATTGACACAAGATATATCTTTGAGTTAAATTTCCAATTCCACCAGTTTGAGGTCAATCTAACATTTACACTACAAAAAAAATTGCTATTCATAGCACATTGTTATAGCTTGTTTCACTGAACTGCTGTTGTTGATGACTAATTTTTTTTTTATTATAGAACAGCTTTAGATAAATGCTATGATATAGCTTTAGTAAGCGGGAAGCCAAAATTAGCTTTTCCGCGAAACACTTAGCCAAAATTAGCTTTTCCCTCTCTCTACTCGGGGTTCCATCTCTTCACTCTCATTTTTTCCCTCTTTCTCGCATGAAACCCTAAGAGAAATCAAACACAATTCTCCATCTCTAAACCAACCTCGATAGCAATCTCCATCAATTCTCCATCTCAAAACCAATCTCTCTCAATCTCCATCTTGAAAACCCTATGAATCCGCCTTGATTCCCATCTTGAAACCAATCTCCATCTCGAAAATCATCCCCGCCGCTTCTCCCAGCCGCCACAGTTCTTCGATTCAACTCCGGTTCTACATCTTGAAGGTATTGAAAGTCCTAATATCGACATCTCTGTCGATGTTGAGCTCAAATCGAAGCTTTATTTTCTTTCTTTGATTTCTTGGTTGCTTTGATTTCGTGTTTCATTCCGACTTCTGTTCTGATTTTAGTTTTATGTTTTCGATTTAAAGCTTATGATTTTGATTTGTACAGTCTTAGTTATTGTTAAACGTTTCATGTTCATTTTTTTGGTATCGTTATATGCTCTGATTTTTTTGATATTTTTATGGATCCGAAGACATCTTAAGTGTTATTTGGTCTGATTCTGAGGACAACTTGACAAGTTCATTATGTTACAAAAGGCTTCAATTTAGGTACAAGCACATCATGATGGACAAAGCTTGGGTACATCTAAGCAGGTAATGATCTTAAGCATATTTCTTATGTTTCACTTGGTATTTAGAGACTTAACTTGTTTATTTTTGTTTTCCTTTTGATTGTTAATGTAAGAGTTGATCCTGGATATGAGAGAGGAGCTTCAAAGTTTGTCCAGGATGTTGCTTCAGCTATGGGAGGGATTGATATGATTGTATGTCCGTGCATTGACTGCCGCAACATAGATCGTCATTCAGCAAGTGTGGTCGTCGATCATCTTGTTACTAGGGGAATGGAGGAGGGTTATAAGATGCGGGGTGATTGGTATCTACATGGAGAATTGAACGTAGAGGTTGCAGATGAAAGCAGAGGAAGTGAATGGAACCATGAGATCTTCGGGTTGTACAGAGCTGCTGAGTGTTTTGATGAAGAGTTAGCTGGTATGGGGGATTTATCTAACATGGCAGAGAGAGACGACAAGAAAGAAGATGAGTTCTTGGCAAAGCTAGCTGACGCTGAAACACCCTTGTATCCGAGCTGTGCAAGCCATAGAAAGTTATCTGCAATTGTTTCATTGTTCAGATTGAAGACTCAGAATGGGTGGTCTGACAAAAGCTTCAATGATCTGCTAGAGACATTGCCGGATATGTTACCAGAAGAAAATGTGTTGCACACATCACTCTATGACGTGAAGAAGTTTTTGAAATCATTTGACCTGGGTTACGAGAAGATCCATGCATGTGTCAATGACTGCATCCTATTCAGAAAGAGGTTCAAGACGCTTGAAAAGTGTCCTAAATGCAAGACTTCAAGATGGAAGACTAATATGCACACTGGTGAGAAGAAGAAAGGCGTCCCACAGAAAGTTCTACGTTACTTTCCTGTAATACCAAGACTAAAGAGAATGTTCCGGTCTGAGGAAATGGCCAAGGATTTAAGGTGGCACTTTACCAACAAAAGCAGTGATGGAAAGCTGCGTCACCCTGTTGATTCAGTGACATGGGATCATATCAATGCCAAGTACCCTACTTTTGCAGCTGAAGAAAGGAACCTGAGGCTTGGACTTTCAACAGATGGATTCAATCCATTCAACATGAAGAATTCGATGTACAGTTGCTGGCCTGTTCTGTTAGTTAACTACAACTTGCCACCTGACTTATGCATGAAGAAGGAGAACATCATGCTTTCTTTGTTGATTCCTGGTCCACATCAGCCTTGTAATAGCATAGACGTGTATTTAGAACCCCTTATCGATGATCTTAACAGTCTGTGGAGCATTGGAGAGGTAACCTACGATGCTCTAACTCGATCAACCTTTACACTTAAGGCGATGCTGCTTTGGACGATCAGCGATTTTCCAGCTTATGGAAATCTTGCAGGCTGCAAAGTAAAGGGTAAAATGGATTGTCTGTTATGTGGGAAAAACACAGATAGCATGTGGCTGAAGTTCAGCAGGAAACATGTGTACATGTGCCATAGAAAGGGTCTGCCACCTACTCACAGTTTTAGAGGAAAGAAGAAATGGTTTGATGGAAAAGCTGAACAAGGAAGGAGAGGAAGAATACTTACTGGGCGTGACATTTCTCAGCATCTGAGAAATTTCTATAATGATTTCGGGAATTTCAAACGATCTGGAGGAGCTTGGTATTAGGCCGGATTTGCACCCTAAAATGCAAGGTAAACGAACCTATCTCCCTCCAGCACCGTGGTCTCTGTCCAAGTCAGAAAAGAAGATATTTTGCAGGCGCCTATTTGACTTCAAAGGGCCAGATGGATATTGTTCTAACATGTGCACAATTAAGGAAGCTGTTGGTCATATTATTGCATGGCCGAAGAATAAATGTGTCGAACTAGGTCTGGGGCTTGAACCAGAAGACATTGCACCACTGGTAAATATTTTTCTCTTGCACTCACGTTCTAATTAAGGTCATGATTTCACCTATGATGAGTTTGTTTTGCGAATGTGTTTGACAGGGATCGAGAGCAAATTCTCTCAACAAATGCAAACTACTAGATTTGTCTGATGATAATGTAGTGGTCGGTGAAGGGCGTTGGCAGACAAAAGAAGCAAAAGCATTGGTTAATGGACTTCCTCTCGGACCTAACGCAGTTAAAGTCTTCGTAGATGTTGTACATGAGCATGGAACATATTTATGGAGGCCTACGATGGATCTGGCATACCTTGAAGACTGCTTACACTCTTTTATATCATGGCCTGTTCGCAAAGTTGTCTTCGAGAATCCACCAGAAGCAACAAGACAACAATCTCCTACTCCAACCACTGTGTCTTCAGTAGGATATGGAAAAGAAACAAGAAAGAAAGTTACATTTGTTGCTTCTAAGTCTCCTACTGGTAAAAGTGTTAGAAAAGGTGCAATATCAGCAGCAACAACATCAACTCCTACTGAGGAGTCTCCACCAACTGATCAGGTAATTTTTAACTTATATTTTCAATCATCTGGTTATATTAATCTGTGTTTTAAATTGTGTACATGTCTTTTGTAAAGTCTCTGCTTAAGCTTGGATCTCAAGCAATGAAATATAATCAGAAATGCAAGCTGATGGACATTGGTGAGAGAAAACAAGTTGTTGCTGAAGGTCGTGTGCATTCAACAGACCCAGCTCAAATGGTACACTTTGTACATTTGGGTCCGAAAGCAGCTAGAGTCTGGATAGATGCAGTGATCGTAGATGATGCAGACGTTTGAAGGAAAACAGATGAAATAGAGTGTTTGAAAGATGCACATGGTTCATCAATTGCATGGCCAATTGATAAATTGGTCATATTTTAAGCTCATGTAAGTGTTCTGCTTTGTATGTTTAAACCTGCATATGTAAGTGCTTAACTGATCAGAGTTTTAATTGTTGCAGCCTGCAGGGGAATGAAGAACTTAGGTCTAGACTTAGCTAGTTTTAAGCTAGGTTTGATGTATGATATTATTTCTTATGACTTTGGTTTGTTTGTTCAGACTCCATCAATGACACTTATGTGTAATGACTTATGTATTTCAAACTTGCTTTTATGGATGAGTTTGTTTTATTTGCAGTTTCTATTTTGAATACAAATTTTTGAAAATAAGAAATCATAGCTACTAGACACAAAAACAATAGCTAAAAAAAACAGTTATACTTTTAAATCATAGCATTTAAAAGCTCATATAATTAAAACTATCATAATATATTACATAGCTATTACAAAATTTAGTATAGCACTTAATAATTGCAATACCAAAATAAGTTATTGCTATTGTAGAAGTACCTACCATGGCATGAAATACATATCGTAATCAATTTGTAACAAAAAATAACCGTGTCATAGAATCATTAATAACATCACCTACTTATTGCTATCGTAAGCCCACATTTTGTAGCATCACAAAAAAATGCTGTCTTAGGGGGGGTACCTATGATGGCTGCCGTATACATAGCATTTACGAATTCGCTATGACAAATCAAACATAGCATATAACCCGCGCTAACAATGTACATATTTCTTGTAGTGTTAGATCTAAAGATATACTTGTTTTACTGAAGGTAGGTCCATCTACCTCGCGAGAGGAAGCTGTCGAGGAGATGAAGGAATGTCGATTGATGACAGACCATTAGTGTCGATCGATGTTGATACCAGAACGTGGTTCGAGTATATTTCAGTACCGACTTAAGCCTGGAGACCACCACAAATTACCAGAATACCCCTAGCTGACTTTAAACCCTATTTATGCGTTTTCTAAGCTTTGTTGACAGCTACGCTTTATTATATTCATTATTCTTAGTTTTAGCGTTGGAAAGAAGAGAGAAACTCCTTCAGAGTCCTCTTTGAATTCCATTGGTTTTGGTTTTATTATTTATTCTATTCATTTATGATTTATGTGACAACTATCATGTGTGAGTAGATCCACATGTTGAGTTTAGGGACTTTCTAGGGTTTTGAATGAACTTTTGATTATAGGATTGCTAGGTTATCTATATATCTCTAAACCATGGTGGCTTGTAATACTAGGATCTAGAGTAGCCAGAAAAGCAGGAGAGTGTGACTGGATATTTGAACCTAGAATCATAGGATAATTGAGAGACACAAAAGTGCAATCGGATAACGGAACCCGAATCCTACTGGATTAGATACCTAGGTGCATACGAGAGTTGGTCTAGGAATTTAGTTGAACATTATCGATCTGAGCGTTAACGCTTGTCTAAGGAAGTGTCGATCGACACCTAGTCAATAGTATCGAGCGACACTCGATCCTTGTTCACATGCAAGAGCTAGAACAAAGACTTAAGTCAATAGATTAGACTCCCAGCGAGAGCTAGTCATCTTTTACATTATATATCAAGTTCTAGGATCAACTCTTAGCATCTATAGATAGAGTTTTAATAACCTGAGTAAAACCCTAAGTCTAGCAACCATCCTTCCATCACAAACAAACTCCTGATTTATTGCTTTATTATTTACTGCTTATATATTATTTGACCTAACATAATCTGAAGCGAAAATCTATTGTGTGAGATATCGAGTCTCTGTGGATATGATCCTTAAGTACTGCAATCGATCTCTTGTTTGAGAGAGTTGCTTTTGAAAGTTAATTTGAGCACATCAGCCTCGTCACTAAAGTACATGTTATCCACTTTTTCCTTCAACTCCTCCTCTCGTTTCTTAGAGTTTTGAACATTTTCTCTTCGCCATTGGCTTGGCTTAATGTCCTCATGCGGCTTGTAAATGATTCATTGTATTTGCTTTTTGAAATTCTGGAGTTTCATCCATCTGTAACGATACACTTTATATCCTCTTTATCTAACCATTGCTTATCAAATAAGAGCATTTTCTTCGCTTTGATTTTCTTGGATAATACATTAGCAAAAACAAGTTGATGGTAGGAACCTCACATGGGTAAATACTACACATAGGAATGACGAAAATTTACATGCCAGGGTTGATTCCCTGAGTTTGGTCTAATCTACACATAGGAGTGTGTGAGTCCTTGTTTTTTCAACTGATGACATAAACTTACCCGTGCAAGAAAATTCAAGCATTCCACAATCATTATCATTTTTTTGATGGGTTGAAGGGTAGAGAGAAGTGCTGGTCTTCTCCGCCCACCTTCCTTTTTTATAGACAATAATTTTATTGAGATCTTCAATAACGAACCGTGGTACATCTCTAGCCGGTTGGAAACCCGTCAGACGTTCACATAATTGATATGTATGTATTAAACCAAGGTGACCATAAAAAAATTCCATATAGACATTATTCTATATATATGAATACCTCAAGGTCAATCATCCAATTATTTAAAAATAAAAAATGAATATGAAAGTCATCCATAAACAACAAAGATAACCTTCATCTGGCCAAGTGGCTTAATTTTAATACGAGCATGTAACAAGTTTGCTTGGTCCAAAGCATCCAGTCTATGGTTGTCGTCTCTCACAGATGTGGCACATAAGTGAAACTCACCAAGGTTACCGCAAATTTCAATTGTATTTGTGTACATTACCCACGGTGTTCTCGCCCGGGATAGTATTAACGCATTTGTGTATGCCAGCCTAACTTCTTAATGTTCTTGGTGCATATTTCCATCCATTTAGCCTGATATCCTTCCCCAGAACCGTGTTGTCAGTTGGAACTTTTGAGCCAAACATTTGGTAATATTCTGTCAAACCTACGAAATTTATCAGTGATCAGCATGCATGTTGAGCTTGTAAACTACAAAGAAGAGGTACTTCATGGGGGGAATACATGGATCGTCTTACTTTATTGGGAAATGGATGGGATCTAAGAGAATGCTTAGATCTCGGTACGTACCAATGAACCGAGTTGTTTATAAAATCAATGGATCTGTCTGGGTTTTGGTGTTTTTGTTTGAAGCTTCGGGACCCAGAGAGAGATTGGGCAGCTGCAGCGGGATTTGAAAAAGGAATTGATCATGATATTGAACATGTTCTTTCTATGACGCCTCTTAACTAAAGTAGTCGCCGGGGGAGAATTATAATATCACAAAACCCATAAGCCCAATACTATTTTTTAAGGGAATGCATGTTAGGTTTACGACCATTACGATAAAACCTAGGGTTTCCACTCTCTCTCTCTCTCTCTCTCTATCTCTCTCTCTCTCACACACACACACACACACACACACAAACAAACTTGTGAGCCGCTATGGGTCATCGTCGTGTCGATCGCCTTCACTCTTGCCAAGCCTTCAGTCATATTTGCCTCCACTGAGCCATGTAGCTTCGTTTGTTGTTCGTTGTTCGTTGTCCATTGTTCATATCTTATTCTTCATATCTGTGTTTCAGAACTACATATTCTTGAGAGACGTTCATCTCTGATCCAGGTGAATGCACGATTGTGAACTCTTTTCACGCTCGTAATACTTTGGAGAAATAGTCCTTTCCTAATTATGTTTAGGTATAGTAGTTGATTGTGTTGATATTGTGAAATTTTATTTCTAGTTGTTTATTTGTGTTGATATGATTGAAGCACCTAGATGATGTTAAGTTATTAAAGGTAAATTGGTTATGTGATGTGAATGATTGTATTAAAAAGTTATGTTATGAGAATGATTGAGATGATGACATGTGTAGTTAGAATGTTAAGGATGATAAGTAGTATGATGTTGTGACAATGAGAACGGGTGTGGTCAAAAACTTTTGATGAGTATAAGTGACTATGGTAACATGGGGTGGGTAGTTGTCGAAGGGCCAACGAGCCACGACCAGGTTGTCAAACAGGAGTCGTGGGGTGGATAGTCCAGCGGGCCACAAGAAACTAGGTTATAGAGGTGTAGGTTGATTGTGACATGTTAGGTGATATTAGCTTATGAATATGATTATTATCTTGAATGTTTTGTGATATGATCATGGATAGCATAAGGAAATGGATTTATGAATCTAATCATGGAGAGCTCGTAGCTTATGAAGAACATGCAACTAAGGAGTGTTTGAGCCGAAATAAAGACAATATCATCAAAACACTTTGAACACCTATCAAGTTACTCCAAATTAAACTTGATCATCAATTACGCAAGTAGCTTGTGTGTGATCTTTTTCCCTTCCCTTGGTTTTGTTCCACTGTTTTCCAAAGAAAGTTCTTAACGAGGCCACAAGTCTACTTCTCCCCTTACATTCTAGTCTAAATTGAGTAATAATTTATCCAATATTTTCATCAAGAACTTACTTTCTTCTTCCTTACTTCTCTGTCGAGATTGCTTAAGGTTTCTGGTGTGTAATATCTAGAGTTCAAGATGTATTTTTGATGTGTCATATCCAAATAAATTACCTATGAGTGTCAAGAGATCATCCATCCCTCTTGTATCACCATTCGATCCACCGCCTTTGATAAACTTGAGTCTTTTGATTCGTTTCTGCAACAGATTATCCCATTTCCTCCAGAGATCATCCTAAAGGTACATTAAGTGGTATCAGAGCAACCTTGGAAGGGGAGTGTTTTTCATCTATCTCTGATTTTTTTTTGACTGTTCATCTACTTTGCAGAGAAATCAGATATGTGTTTGCTTGTGTTTGAATCTTATAGATTAAAGTTCTATTGATCTAGTTTATGTGATTTGACTCTTTAGTTCCTTGCAGTTGATTTCTGTTATGATATTTTCGAATTGCTGCAGGACTAGGGATAAATTTCAAAATTGATCTGAGCAATTTAAGTTTTAGAAATCAATCTGATATGTTTCTGTTAAGATTAAAGGTGATAAATCTGATCAGGTTTTTCTTGAATCTGTTCTTAGTTACTGTTTTGATCATTGATTTCGAAAACCTGTTTGAATCCATCTTTGATCTGAGTTGTTTAGGACTTGAGTTTTGATTTGATCTGTTAAGATTGTTCAATCTTTTATGTTTTGATTTTCTAATTTATGTTTCTAAAATCAAAAATCAATCCATGAAAATGAAATATTGTTGTTTTCATAATTGAGTGTTATAATTTATGTAAGTAACTTGTTACTGGTTGTGTTCTTTCTTGTGTTCAGGAACAATGTCAAGAGATCAAGAAGGAGGAGTCAGCACTGCCAAGACTGCTACTTTGCAGAAGATAATGAATTCAGAATGGAAATGCAGAAGGAACATGACAAGCATATTTAGAAAAGGATGAGACAGAGATCATCAATGAGAAATTAAAGCCTTGAGCCTAAACCCCCAGATTTTGTTCAAAAAAATCAAGCAAACAAAAGTGGTATAAAGAAGAAGGTGCAGGGCATGGAGCGCTATCTTTCAAGCAGCCAGCCAACACATTGAGCAGACCGAATTAAATTTCTCACACTCTTAATTCAAATATTTATTCTTCTTACAACCAAGTTGTTACTAAGCTCAACTTTATGAGTTTTCAGGAGAATGTAATTATCTAGAGTGGGAAGAAAACATGGAAAAATGAATGAGTTACAATCAAGTCTTGCAGAAGGATGGATTGATGTACGCAATTATCATCTTCTTGGAAAATGCTGATAAGTTTTGGTTGCAAAAGGAAGAAGACTGCAAAGTTTACAAGGAGCCATCTATCACCACTTGGGAGGAACTTAAAGTGATACTAAGGAAAAAGTATGCACCCAAGATCACTTCACCAGAAAGGCAACAAATCTTAGAACTCAAAGTTGCAGAACCAGAATCAGCAGCACAAATTCAAAAAGTTCAAACCGAATCATCTATGGTAAAGGAAAAATTAGATATAGAACAAGAGTGTTCTCTTTTCTTTACTCAGACTGAGCTCTATATCGTAAAATACCTTTTATGAACTAACTTGTCTTGAACTAGTGCAACCGAGTAGCCTTGTTCTAGTGTCACATGTTGCAAAAGAAGACTCAGCAGACAAAGAACCAGAGCAATCAACACAAGGAGAAGAGTTTTTTTTTCTAAAAACATAAGGAGAAGGGTCGGAATATAAGAACATCTCGCAGACAAATACAACTTCTGAATCCTTGTCTTATGACCAGCACAAGCACAGTAAGGAAGCTAATGTGGTTAGTTACGTGCCTGAAATTTTTGTTAAGGTTAATACTAAGGACATAAAACATTTTTGTATTGACAAAGTAAAACAATTTTTGTGTTTTAAACTCTGTTTTTGATAACATGATAAAATTGTAATAACAACTTTTCTGGTCATGTTTTGAGTCTTGAACAGTTTCTGAAACATAGCAAAAGCTTTGATCACCGTGAAAAGGTTTTAGAACTTGCTTTGAAATAATCTGATTTATGTTTTAGGAAACCTTGTGATTCATTTGCTAAAACTAAAGAAAAGAGATGTGTTATGAGCTTTCCTATACATGAACTGGGCATTGATGATTATGTTTCTTCTAATATGTCTTGAATAAACCTAGGAAGATGCAGGAACCAAAATTGCATAAAACTGATATTAGATTCAAATTTGTGAAGTCTGAAAAGATTTCTAAGTTAGAACTTAATCATCTGTGTTCTGAAACTGATAAAACTTGGCATGTCGTTAAATCAATTTATGAGAATTTTGTTGTTTTGAGCTTGAATGTTATTCTGGTGTATAATACAGTTTTTGATAAACCTGTTGCAATTTTCCGACTTGACATAAGTGATTCTGAACATGTTGTTTTGTTCCTTGAGAACATCCTGGTTTACAACATATTCTTTGATATGCATAATAGATGGAAGAATCATACTGTGTTGTGCATTGATAACATTCTGGTTTGCATTACCTTCTTTGATATGCATAATGAACGTCTGATTTCTCTGCAGCATGTTCAAAGGAAAAAAATGGGTTTTAATATAAACAAGAACATGTCTTGCACATCTAACCCTGGGTATCGAGGTTTTGTTTTGAGTATGCAGGATCAGCAGGTCCAAACTCCAAGGAAAGCAAGAAGGCAAATCGATGGTTCATTCATGATCACACAAATAATCAGCAACAATGCCAACCACCTGGATTTGCAAGGTAAGTATAATGTGAGGAATGGATTTGATATTACCTATTTAGTTTCCTTTCTTGCAGATGATCAAGACTGAGGTCAAATCTTTCTGAAGAGGGAGGGGATGATATGGTCATGGATAGCACAAGGAAATGGATTCGTGAACCTGATCAAGGACAGCTCGTACCTGATGAAGAACATGCAACTAACGAGTGTTTGAGCAAAAATGAAGACATTATCATCAAAACACTTTAATCACCAGTGAAGCTACTCAAAATTCAACATGATCATCAATTATGCAAGTAGCTTGTGTGTGATCTTTTTCCCTTCCTTTGGTTTTGTTCCACTTGTTTTCCAAAGACGGTTTTAAACGAGGCCACAAATCTACTTTTCTTATCAGCTAATTGATGATCTTGGACCACATCTAAAGAAACCATATGTTATGCTATATTTCTAAGTTTTTTATTATAGTCTTTTGTTGAAAACTTTTAGTCTTTGTGTGTGTTTCCAAGACGAGACTATGTTTTACTCCTTCTTGTATTTTCGAGATGTTGTGCATGTACAGCCTTCTCCCCTTATATTCTGGTTGAAATTGAGTAATAATTTATCCAATATTTTCATCAAAAACTTGTTTTGTTCTTCTTTACTTCTCTGTCAAAATTTCTTAAGGTTTCTGGTGTGTAATATCCAGAGTTCAAGAGTGTTTTTTTGGTGTGTCATATCCAAATAGATTATCTAGGAGTATCAAGAGATCATTCATCCAACTTGTGTCACCATTCGATCCACTGTCTTTCAGAAACGTGAGTTTTTGTTCATTTCTGCAAAGGATTATCCTATTTCCTCTAGAGATCATCCTATGGTTACATTATCCTGAAATAAGTTCGTAGGTTTATGAAACCTAACTCCATTAAGTAATCTATTTGCTCATACTTCAGTTTTGCAGGTACATAAGAGGAGATGTAGGAGTAGGAACTATGGGTGGTTCTACATATCTGGAAATTTATTTCTAAATTTTTTATTGAATTTATTAAGATTTTGGTTTTGTTTTATTCGATTTCTATTTGAATATTTTTTGTAAAAAAATCGTTTGAAATAAAGGAAATGAGTTAATGAAATTAATATTGTTAAAATTGAAAATAACACCTACGAAACGGGTGTTACAGTTTGACAGCATTTGAAAGGCTTGTAATCTTAACGCTATTCTGCTAATTGAAAACATGCTCTACTTCTGGTTATGTTGACCTATTTAGAGCATAATAGAGTATTTGAGGTTTGGGAAGACAAATTCTAATATTCTTGTTCTTAAAGAAAAATTTACCATGCTAATATGGCATGATGATGAATCTGAGATGACAACTAGATAGTGGATTTTTTTTTCTTGACATCAACATGTACAGATTTATGAAGACTCTGCAAACCAAATGGTAACTCTGCATCCATATAGACGATAAAAAATGGTTGTGTCATGGCACTACGCACAAAACTATCTGCCTTTGAATTCATCGTTCATGGTATATGAATGAGCTCTGAGGTGTGAAAACTTCCTTTCAGGGACTTGATGTCTTCTAAATAAACTGCAAAAGCTGGCCATTGTTCTGGTTCTAAAACCATCTTTACCAATTGAGAACAATCCGTTGCAAAAGTAACCAGAAACTGATGTTATTTCCTCATGCATTCTATTGTCCAGATGAGCGCTTCCGCTTCCGAATGAAGAGGTGAAAGACTAGCTATGGTGTTTCTTACTCCCATTAATCCATCGAAACTTTATAAAGTGCTATACTAACTATGTCCTGAATATCTATCATGATCTTTCCAAGACCCATCCGTAAAACACCATCTGCCTGAAATGGAAGGTAAAGTTGTGATCTGATTCTCCCTATTTGGAACAGCCCTTTGGATAATTGAATTTTGTGCCTCCTCCCAAAGTAAAGATTTTGTTTCTACCAGTTGAAGAGTAACTCTGGGATCAACATCGATATTTCTAAAAACCTTGTTATTTTTTCTTTTCCAGATGAACCATAAAATCCATGCAAATTGTTGATCCTCCTTCTGCGGAGTGATTCTTCAAAACAAGTGATCCATATTTGCAAAGAGAGAATGTGGGGGGGAGATGTCAGGATTCGTTGGAATCTTTGAGTACCCAAACTTGGATCGCCGGTGGACTTTCAAAAGAACACATGGTTTACTGATTCCTCTAGTTCTCCACATCGGGCACAACATAGATCACCTTTAACTCCTCTCAACAAAATTTTCTTGACCGCTATACATCCCACTATAGATCCTGATCCCACCCTTTTGATTAGTCTTTTACTAACCAGAGATATAGCAGAGATAATACTACCCCTTCCATATGATGGCGAGTATGATCTAATCGGTTCCAGGGGTGACGTATTCCTGAAATATTGACCCTTAAAAACTGTAGAAAATAGAGTATTTGGCTTCTCAATCAGACGCCAAATCTGTTTTGCAAACATAGCCGTATTGAATCCGTAAGGCCCTTAAAGCCTAAACCCCCTGCATCTTTGGAGTTACATAATTTATCCCACGATTTCCAATGCATATCTTTCGTGCTTCTCCCTGGACTCCACCAAAGTTGTACTACTGCACTCGTCAAATTTTTCATTGCTGCTTGTGGAAGACGATAACATGACATAACATTATTTGGTAGTGCTGGGACCACTAAATATATAATCACTTCTTCTTCCCCCTTTGTGAAGAATTTTAAAAGTCCAACCATTAACTTGGTTGTTCAGTCGTTCCTGAATGAAACCAAAAACTTGTGTTTTTTATCCTCCCAAACTCTCTGGTATGCCCCAATATGACCTCATCCCGTCTCTATTTTGAATCCCTAAGATGTCTCTAAGTTCCTACCTTGTGGTCTCTTCTATCCGCTGACCAAATTGGATAGAAGATTTCTCAAAATTTATCAGCTGTCCCGACACAGCTTCATATGCCTTTAGGATCTTGAGAATGGTTTGACATTCTTCTTTTTCTGTTTTGTAAAAAAAAAATAGACTATCTTCTGCAAAGAGCAAATGAGATATCGACGGACAAGCTCTTGCAACCTTCAAACCAGTTAATTGTTTCTCCCTCTCAGGTTTTTTATATTTGCTGTTAAGCCCTCCGTACACATATGATGAATAAATACAGGGACACTGGATCCCTTTGACGTAATCCTCTATGTGGAATAATGAGTCCCCTTGGATGACCATTTAATAAAACTCGATATTGAACCGAGATATGTATTCCATCATCAATTTGATCCATTGTGGATCAAAAACATTTTGTGGAGTAACGCCTCAATGAAGTCCCACTCCACCCTATCATACGCCTCAATCATATCCGTTTTTATTGCCATGAACTTATTTTGGCATGCCTTATTTGTCCTTAACCCATGAAACATCTCCTGGGCAATAAGTATGTTATCTGAAATCAACCTACCGGACACAAAGGCTGATTGAGTTTCAGATATTAGTGAGGGCAGAAAAGACTTCAACCTCTGGCATAATACTTTAGAGATGATATTGTATACTACATTGTATAGGCTTATGGGTCGCAACTCGGTCATCCTTGTGGGTCTCTCTGATTTCGGAATCAGACATATATTTGTAATATTTAGCCTTACATCCATTTTCTCTGATATCAAAAAAAAATTTAACCGATTCAACCAAATCTTTTTTAATGAGGGCTAAAAATGCTGAAAAATATAGCAGTCATTTCATCTGGCCCTGACGCTTTTTTTTATGCATCAAAAGAAATGCTTGTCGGACTTCCTTTTCTGTCGCTGTCCTAAGTAGTCGCTGGTTCGTCTGATGGGTAATATTTGGCGTAATCTCTTCCATGAAGATTTCAGAGTGTGAAGGTGATGTAGTACCAAAAAGATCATCAAAATAATTCATTGCTACCTTTTCTACTCTTTTTTCATCGGTGACCCAATTTCCATCCCCGTCAAGAAGTCTCACTATCCGATTACGGGTACGTCTTTGCTTTATTAAAACATGATAAAATTTGGTATTGAGATCCCCTGATATCACAAAAAATATTAACCAAGTCAACCAAATCCTTTTTAGTGAGGGCTAAGAATGCTGAAAATAGAATTAAACCAGTAATCACATAGTGCAAGTATATAGGAACCCAATTCTTCCCGCTTGTAGCCAGTTGCTAGCCAGCAAACATATAGCAAAGACCATGATCTCACGGTCCTTCCTAAGTATATAAGCATAATAACTTGTACCCCATCTCTTAAACTGTTTCCTCTGTCTAAAAGTCAGTAACATGGCATACATTGATCTCTCCTCTGATAAACAGACTCGAGATAAACTCAGATAATGAAACACTGTAGCTCTTATACAAACTCTCTCATCCTACGACATCACCAATGAAACAAACCTAATGACCTTCTTCATTACTCCATCTATTCTCTGCACTTGGTATAATGAGACCAAGCCAATAGTATGCCCCAGTGAGAATGGTGCAGCCATGGGCAGATACATTGGAGAGCTGAGTGAGTCTGATGATGGAGAGCTGGTTGAACCTAAGCAAGGGGATAAAAGTGCTGTCAGCTTAGGAGAGGAGCTTGAGGCTATTGATCCTGAATTGAACCTGAGCAAAGGAGGACTTGGAGGACAAGCTGAGCTAGAGCTTAATCAGGACTTGGCAAGCTGTTGGTCTAGACCAATCACTAGATCAAGATCTAAGGTACAAAGAGAAGCTCTCCTACACTTGTTCAAAATCGTGGGAAACAAATCAGAAGGAGAAAGCCAAGACAAACCAGCATGTTGGTTTAATCTATTTGCTTGTAATTGATTTCACTTAAAACAAACCAAAGACAATTAGATCAGTAAACCAAATTCGACTGGGAGTGGGTTAGGATTAGAATTAAACCAATTTTGAAATTGGGATAGGATTAGGATTAGACTTAAACAATCTTGGTTTAGGAATAGGGTAGCTTGGCGTTTTCTATTTATCCTTCACGCAGCTGATGTATTGAATTCAACAATCAATTTAATAACTTTCAGCAAACTGCTTGTCTCATTCTCTGCTTTTTCTGTTCAGCTAAAGGAACATTGATCTCACCTTAGGGAAGGAATTCCTTATTGAATCCATCTAAGACAATACAGGGTAATCATGTGTCTTTCAGTAGCAAATCATCTCTGTCGCCATTCCATAACTTTAGAGAGGTGTTCATAGTCCAACAGAGTGTTAGTAACCTCCAAGGACAACCCAATTCCATTCCCCTTCAAGTGATCCAGGAACAGAAGCCATACCCAGGCTGCACCAAGTGGTATCAGAGCCACTTGAAAGTTAGGGTTTGCGATTTGTCTACTCAGATCAACCACTCCATCAAAATACTTCTCTTATCTTTTTATCTGTTGTAAAACAGCTGAGTCGACCCTGCAAATAAAAAAAAAGTAATAAGAAAAGAGATCTCTGACCCAAATCAAAAAAAAAATAATGATAGAAAAGCAGAAGAGAAATCCAGCTAGCTGAAGAGTAATCTTGCTCAGGGTGGTAAAGTCAGTTGGTGCCTAACCTCTTAAATCTTTCTATCTAAATTCATTGAGGTTATAGTTCTAGATCTTAGGTGTAGAGGTTTGAATCTTAACTGAACTTGTGAGAGAGACAGAGACTTGGCAGCCTAAATCGAGTGAGAGAGAGTTGTTTTGTGTTTTTCTTTTTCTAACTTGTCTTTCAGGTTACACTGGCTAATGAAAGGCTAGATGGAGAGGCAGTAGATGAACCTGCTGTTCAGCAAATCAACCTCAACCAAGTTAAATTTGAGGCTATGATGGCTGAGATAACTAGAAGAATGCAGGATACTTATAACCGTGCTCAACAAGCTAATGAAAATTTACTTGATGACAATGCAGCACAAGAGAGAGGAGCTGCTATTGGAGATGAGAGAGCACGCATTGGGACTAGCAGAGGACCACGGATTGAAGTTGGGGGTCATAGGATCTATGGTGAACAAGTTCAAGAAGATTCAACTGGTGAGAGTGATGATGAATCTCAGGCTAGCCAGCATAGTAGACACCATAACCGCAGGCAACCAGCAGCTGATAATCTGGGGAATCTCAAGCTGAGAATACCTCCCTTCCATGGCAAGAATGATCCAGATGCCTATTTAGAGTGGGAAAAGAAGATAGAGTTGGTTTTCAATTGTAAAGGAGGCGCAATGGAAAGCCTAAATTAGCTTCCTGGTTTGAGATGAAGACTGTGATGAAGAAGAGGTTTGTTCCTAACCACTATGGAAGAGACCTACACAAAAGATTGAGAAGGCTTTCTCAGGGATCTAAAAGTGTGGAGGATTACCATCAAGAATTGGAGACTCTAATCATGAAAGTTGGAGTGAATGAGGATGTTGAAGCAAGTATGGCTAGATACCAGGGAGGATTAAACAGGGATATCCAAGATAGGATGGAGTTACAAGACTATGAGGACATGGATGAGTTATTGCACAAATCAATTCTGATTGAGCAACAGAACAAAAGGAGAAGCACTTCCATGTCTCAATTCGGCTCCTCCTCTAAACCAGCTTACTCCAAGGATGACAAGTCTTTTGTCAAGCCGAAAGATGGGTCCTCAACAGTGGAAACGAAGCATGAAGACAAAGAGAAAGGACCAGCAATGCCTACTAAGTCCAGGAATGTCAAGTGCTTTAAGTGTCAAGGCTTTGGACACTATGCTAATGAGTGTACCAACAGAAAAATCATGATTGTTCTAGACAATGGGGATATTGTCTCTGAAAATGAGAAGTCCGACCATGAATCTGATTCTGGAGAACTGGATTACCCTGTCCAAGGTGAGATACTAGTTATAACCAGAAGAACTCTCAATGCACAGCCTAAGGTAAAAGAGGATGATCAGAGAGAGAACTTGTTCCACACGAGATGCCTAGTCAAAAATAAAGTGTGCAGCTTGATCATTGATGGAGGAAGCTGTACAAACGTGGCAAGTAAGGAACTAGTAGACAAGCTGGGTTTTGTAGCTCATAAACACCCTAAACCTTATGTCTTGCAATGGCTCAACGAAGAGAGAGAAATGAAGGTCAGCAAACAGGTGAAAGTCTCACTGTCAGTTGGGAGATATCAAGATGAGATTACCTGTGATGTGTTGCCTCTAGAGGCTAGTCACTTTGTAATAACCCTCACGAACCAATGATTTTTTTTGGTCAAGAAAAATTCTGCTCAACCAGTTTGGAGTTGTTCAATCAGAATTAAAATAAAATTGACCCGGTGAATTAATATCTCGACGAGACTGTCGTATGGTCGAAAGACCTTCCCTTGATAGATCTGGTTGAAATTTAATTATTATGGTCGAGTTATGTTCAAGCTGGACGAGTAAATCTGAAAGCAAGACAAGAACCAAAGGACGAGAAATATTTATTCAAAACTGTTTGGAAATATCGACAAGCTTCATAAAGTGCTGACCCATCTTATGCCTTGCACCAGCCTGCTTGTTTACTTATCAAGTCACATGTCATGCACCTTCCTGCTTGCTTTGCTTCTGTAGTAATTGACACATGAAAGTCACAAGCTGCTTG